>JAVYIG010002982.1:0-216841 GCA_035222895.1 Strongylocentrotus droebachiensis | reverse complement strand
AAGCTTTTGCTTCCACGGTGTGTTTCATAATTCGATTTCATTTATTGGTTCTATTTTACCAATGCAAAATAAATATGAAAGAGCATAAAACAAATATGGACGTTTAGTATTTACACATTCGACTACATTCTAAGCAAACTTGCCCAAACTTTTGCAACGAGGAATTCAATCATACATGTAAGGCAATTTTTCTCCTTTTCTCTCCCACAATGAATACAACCTGGGATACTTGCCAGGACACACACACACACACACACACACACACAAATCTGCAGTGATATATTCAGAATTTAAGGATGAATGGTAAACCGTGATCGAATGCTCAACGTGAAATAAGATGGGGAAAATGAATGCATTTTCTATTTGTTTATTTCTGTCGCGGGCATTTGGATCAATTTCTGGTTCGCAATTTTCAGACGGTTTTAAGATGATATTGTTGATGATTATGTTGATGATGATGATTGTGATGATGATGATGTTGATGATGTTGATGATGATGGTGATGATGGTTAAGGCGATGACGATGATGTTGGTAATGATGGTGATAATGATGGTGATGATGATGGTGATGATGATGGTGATGATGATGATGGTGTTGATGATATTGTTGATGATGATTCACATTTACATGGCGCCATATATCTGTTAAACAAATCATTCAAATGCGCAGGCTCCTCAAATCAAGTCCGTATTTTCACGTTTTCAAAAAAGGGTCAAGCTTGGAGACATCTTAAACTGTTCCTCTTGTTGCTCTTGTTACAATCGACACAGCAACAACAACAACAACAACAACCACAACCAAATTTCAATCGTCACTCCAAGTATTGAAACACAATACATCGTTACAAGCGCGTGAAATACTTCATCACTTACCTCATAATAATCCATGGACAACTTATAAAAAAGAAAGATAACGAAACCCAATAAACTTCAGCCGATATCCTTATCGATGGAGCTAATTAAGTTTAAATTACTCAGTTATTTTGCAACACCCTATCCAGAGAGATAGTCTTCCTTGCTATGTAATAAAATATGAGTATAATTTTAGGATATTTTTTAACTGGCCGACAGTTTTAAAGAAGATTATTAGCTAATGTTTATTGGGTTTCACTCTCCTTTAAGATAAAAAAAAAAAAAACAGGCGGGGGGGGGGGGGGGGAGGTGTTTCACAAAGATCCTAAGTCAAACTTAACTCTAAGTTGGACTTAAACATTATGGAGAGCCATTTGTAGCCTTAGAATAAAATATATTCAAAATCAATAATTTTTTAGACTTTTCATAAATTCCACACAAGAACATGAAATCTCCACGACAATAGAAAATATGATTGATTTGAATCAACATTTTTATGCCTTTTAAAATAACTTTTACCAAATATTTTCAAATATGCTAACGGCATTCCACAATTGTTAAGTCCAACTTAGAGATAATTTCAACTTGGGATCTTTGTGAAACTCCCCCCTGATCCATTAATAGACTTACTGCGCATAATTATTGTCTGGTATACGAATCTAACGCATGCGAAAGGCATATAAATGAATAAATAAATATAATTATACAGCACTTTATTCACCTCAGCTACGAAGGAAAACGAAAACCTTTGAACCAGCACATCAGCAAAATGTTGATTATAGTCATGATGGTTTGAAAATAAAATACCGAACACTCAATATCATAATTTTCCGGGTAAAGATCCAGCACAATTAATGTGATGTGTTTGCAAACGTTCATTTTTACTGAATGTAAATCAATGTTACATACCTGGGAGGTTGGGACAATGTATCCAAGAACTGTGACTTGTACACGTGACTTAGGCATGCACTGACGGAGCTGAGTAAGCGAATGATGAATGAGGGATCCATTCATTTCATTTTGTTACTGGGTATTTTTGATAGCTGAGTAATTCAAAGTTAGCTGTCCAGAACGAAAGTTTGAGGGCGATATTTCCTTGCATATTAAGAGATGAGTGGTATAGGCCAAGGGCAAGGTGGAGTTTTGAATATATTTTTCTATTATTTTATTCTTCACCTTTTGGTATGGGAATAATATAGCGAGGTGTAGGGTATATAAACACAAAGGTGTGACAGACGTGAATATATTTTAGCAAAGGATAAAAGAATAGCGTGAATGAAAGGCGTGTGAGAAAATTTGCAATCCTATGTGATAGGCCATTTTCATAATGATATCAAATTTAAAGCACACATTTGTGTTAAGTGCCTCGTTACAAATTATTTCATTCACGTGTTGAGGAAAATCTTTATTTCAATAGTCAACATGCAAATAGCATGCATTGCGTGGTGCTAGGAAGGGCATGCCACAATATTTGCCCAGCGTTGCACAACAATAAATGATAATAATGGTGGAGTCGTGTCCAAGCACGCCGGAAGCAGTTTGGGATTGGGGCGGGTGGGGGGGGGGGGGGGGGTGGCAAACATTCCAGGGGCTCACCTTCCAGGGACAGTGACGTAACGAGCAAAAACGTTTAGAAGCGGGGGGGGGGGGGGGATACAAATCTGCATCACCACCACTCTTACACGTTACAAGCAGGCCCTGTGGAACGTTTTTCAAAGTGGATTATTAACGATCAGGTAGAGCGTAAATTGGCGTTGGGTCCAGGGCCTAAGCCCCGGCAGGGGGTCAAGGGGCTAAGCCCCCAGAAGCTCAGGGGTTTTAGGCATTACATAATTATGGTCAAATAAGCATATTAAGATACCTTATTTCTGACTGGCGGAGAGTCCAGGGAGCAGAGCCCTTTGGGTTTTAGGTATTTAATAATGGTCAGATGAACATACAGGGGACCGCCTTAGGGCCCTTGGTGGGGTCCAGGGGGCAGAGGCCCCGTAAGCTCTGGGGTTTTAGGTATTGAATTACGGTCAGATGGGCATCCAGGGCCCCGCCTTAGGGCCCTTGGTGGGGTCCAGGGGGCAGAGCCCCCGGAAGCTCGGGGGTTTTAGGTATTTAATAACGGTCAAATGAGCATACAGGGGACCGCCTTAGGGCCCTTGGTGGGGTCCGGTGCGGAGCCCCCGTAAGCTCTGGGGCTTTAGGCATTTAAATTCGGTCAGATGAGCATCCAGGGCCCCGCCTTAGGGCCCTTGGTGGGGTCCAGGGGCAGAGCCCCCGAAAGCTCTGGGGTTTTAGGCATTTAATAACGTCAGATGAGCATACTGGGGACCGCCTTAGGGCCCTTGGTGGGGTGCGGGGGCGGAGCCCCCGTAAGCTCTGGTGTTTTAGGCATTTAATTACGGTCAGATGAGCATATTTTGATACCTCATTTGTGACATTGACAGGTCACTTATTTTTTCTCTCTCCCTTTTTTTTTTTTCTGTAACAAACTTTTTCAAAAAGTGAGGGGGGCTCGAGCCCCTGAGCCCGGCCGTTCTGCAGACCCTGACATAAAGGCTTCTAAATAATCTTTTTTTTTGCCCGACTGTAAATTTGGGAATTTCTGATTTTCCAACAAACGCATAAAAAGGTATGACTTATACCGGAAAATCATGTCATTTCAGCAACATTTGTAAATCACTGGTATCGAATAAAAAATAACCCCCTCATCAGTACGCCAGCGTTCAGGGGCTTCTCACCCTTATAACAAAAAACAGACACGCTCTCCCATTCTCTCACAATATGTCCACGATGTCAACCAATTAGAATGAGACAGAAAATGAAGAGGAGAGAAAGGCAGAGAAGGGAGGGGAGGGGGGGGGGGAGACTTACTTATATTTCTTAATGTTGGTAGTGTTTGTCTTTACCAAACTTCAAATAATTGTATCTGTATTTTAAAACAAAATACGATTAAAGTGCAAAGTAGTTTGTAACAATCACAGAAATATGAGTTTGGGTCAGCCATAATGAAGTTAATCCATGTTAGGATTTCAATTAGGTTTTTATCTTTCGTTTCAAACTTTTGCCCTTAGCTCTTTTGCTTTTTGCTCCTCTTTTTTGTGTTTCACTTTGTGATTCCCAAATCTAATTAGATTACAGACAGCTATTCTTTACAGAATTCTCAGGACTAGAGTTATAGATTATCTTCAAACGAGCGTTTTTCAACTGTTAGAACAAATTTGGAGAAAAAAAGTCTATAGGCTGATTAAGCAAATGGGTGATGGATGAATACAATGACTAAGAATCGCTTTGAGATACCCATCTATAAACATGATTGTATCCATATTTTCAGAGTTACTCGTGCCGCGTCCAAGGAATAGAATTCTTATCACTATAATGGAAAATATTCACTCTTTATATAAACATTGATAAAGTTTTCTTATATTTTTTTAAAGGATTGTGACTTACAAAATCATAATAAATGAAACAAGAAAACAATGCAATTACTTTTACGAGCATTTAGGAGTATTAGGTGATACTTAATCACGTTTCCGTCGGTGGGGGGGGGGGGGGGGGGGGGTCTCAGATTTGGCTTGGATGGGGGTGTCGAAATCCCTACCCATTTATAAAGGTCATTTTGTAGGGGTTTTCTCGAAATAAAGGCCCATTTTCCACAATTTTGAAAAAACAGACCCATGTTTAGGGATTTTTATGTGAAAAATTACACATTAGAGCGGCAAACCCCGTATGTCTTAATATATAAGTACCCCCCCCCCCCCCGGGCGTTTCCGTTGGATAATATATTTGAACAAGAATTTTACAGACATAATTTCATATTCTCCTTTTAGGTCTTTTACTCCCAATGACATAACGTGTAGGCATTAGAAAACATGGTGGACTTTGAGTCTACGATTCAGACATAATGTATACAAGACAATTTTTCCTTTGTAAAATTGTGTTTTTATTGGTGTTGCTGGGGAAAACAATGTTCACCTCCATATACACGTGAAGTGACTTAAAGCTACCCCCTCTATTTCTCTCTTTGTCTTGTTTTTTGTTCTCAATCATAAGACACCCACACATCGCACATATATTTTCTTCTCATCTACTGATATCCATTCCTCCTTGTATAAACTTGTTTCCTTGTTTATTCTGTACTCTTCCCTTTTCTCTTACTGTCCTTGCACTAAATTCGTTATTTTCCCCCTTTTTTCCATTCTTAAATACAAGTTTGATTTTTTTCCTAACAGTGGACCTATATAGTTTCACAAGCTTTGTTTCTTTAAAGGTTCCTCCACTTTTTCTCAAATAATAATGGGATAGAGCGACGTCGATCTGGCGCTGCTCAGTGGCTGCCGGGATCACGATCAATTGGGCAAAAAGAATTTCCATTTTCGGTTTAATAAAATTTGGAGTGGACTAAAATATTATTATTAAAACAAAAAATTAAAAATTAAAATAAATTAAGGATTATCATAATATCTACAATTCCTAAATAACGATGCATTGTTTATGTTCACTTAAGAATTATGTACATCATTTAATAACTTTAACATTATTATTGTACCAATTTTGGTAATGCACTGCTTTGTCTTGTGTATGTTGTATCATATTTGTAATATGCGAAAGTTGAAATAAATTTGAACCATTGTCTCTTAGTTATATCTGTTTGTTTTACACAGGCAAAATATTATCACAGTCTCTCGTATTAAATGTGTCCCCACTCCTACCTTCTGATTAGATTATCTCAATAAATATGTTTATAAGATGATGACGTTGATCGTAATCAAATGTTTGGTTGAAAGCGTACACGTGACCATGCAAGCATTTATTTTGTCTAACACGTAATTTGGATAATGACCGGTCATTAGTAACATCATGTTATAAAACAAATAAAACATAATCTTATAAAACAAATAATACACATTGTTTTGTTCGGGCATTAGTAAAATTACCCACACTCGGTACCTTTAAAACAGTAAAAAAACACTCGGGTATTGCCTCGGGCGTGTTAGACTGTTCCAAAGGTACCTTGTGTGGGTAATTCTTATTAATGCCCTCACTGCTGTTTTTTATTCGTATACTCTTCTATATCAATTCGTCAGTAAAAAAAATCTTCTTAACCTCTCTTTACAAAAGGAATTTCACAAAAACCTGTCATTGTGATCTACTTCAAGAGAGACATACAATTTTTTTTTGTCATTGTGCTTCTTATCCCATTAATCAAATTCTTTTCCCAACACAATTTTTTTGGTTAGGTGAGCTAATCCACCCTCTTTCAAATGTTACGAATCCAATTTCCATCCTTCAATAGTCAGGCGCGTAGCCAGAGTCTGATGTTTGGGGGGGGGGGGGGGGGGCACATACATGTAATCGATCGAGGTAAAAAAAAAGGGGTATAAAAAAATTCAACCGATCTTGGAAATTTTAGGGGGCACGTGCCCCCCCCCCCCCCCCCCGTGGCTACGCGCCTGTCAATAGTCATGGTAGTTCAAAAAGGAGACGAAATAACTACGAAGCATCTAAAAGCATTGTTCCATGCACGCCCGTGTACAGATCCAATTTTTCCCTGTCAACCCAAGCTCTATATTATTTTATTTTAGATGAATGCAAATACACTCTTTTGTGAGTCATGTTAAGAAATGTTAAGAAATCCACGTATGAACAACTTTAGTAATTCAATTCAACTACCTATAACTCTACCTTAATTCAACTACCTATACGAATCTGCGATTTTTTTTGTACAACAAACATGACAAATGTGTTCAATTGTCCACTATGAAGAGTAGAACAAAATGTTTCATTTTTACCTGAATTCAGTGGAATTGTTCTGAAATGTTTTCAGAGAAAAAATATGCACGATTATCAAAGTAATGCCTCTACCGATATTTGTTTACTATTTGAGCATTAATTGATTTTTTTTCTTCATGTGAATGAAGTAATTGGTATGTTAGCAACATCACCTGATTGTACAATAGTTATATCTAGATAAGAAATACTGAGCCAAACTTGAGAGGGAGATCGTCCATTACACTGTCTCGGGGAAGAGCAAATGGAATTCTAAGACCCACTGCAATTTCTGTTGACCCACCATCCCCCGCCCAGCCCCTCCCCACCCCCGCCCCACCCCGCCCCACCCGCCTCTTTGTGTTTTGAAGGTAACATTGTACTTCTATGGTTTTTCCTACAAGTTGACGCAATCTGCCTGTAATACGGTTGGTACTGATTGTTGCAACATTACTCGTTTTTATGTACCGTGAAAAAAGCCCGGGGAAAAAAGTTGTGAATTGTGAAAAACTGATGGCAAAAAATAATGGAAGTATATAATGTAGAGTGTAGACAGATGTCTCCTATTTGAATGGTTAATAGCAATTGAGATTACAGCCCATTCTAGGATTATATATATATTTGTATAACAGGGCTCTGTTTTTCTTTTCAAAAGTAATTATGCCTTGCTGTCTCGCTCTACTTCACCGTGATGGAGTACATTCATTAATTGATAGACAGCAAGAGTTTCGTTAAATTAAGAGCAAGGATTCACCGGGTATGCAAGTACGCTTTTATTGTATTAAAAATGTGTGTAGAAAAACTTCGGCTGATATCGCATACCAATATCTTTGTTTCATGGCTGAGACAGCATTTAGGGGGGAAAAAATCAATTAAACATCTCAACGTCAAATAAATGGTCCTCGATCGACTATGAATATGATGAAAATTTGATTAGTCCGCCCACATTAGGTCCTTACTTCCAGATCAACATCTTTTCAAAATTTCTAAAAAAGGAAACTAAAAAAGCATATAAAAATCTGAAATTCTTCCCATTGTTGACAATTTTCTTTATTTTCGTCAGGATAATTGATATTTAAAGTTCCTTTTTATTCGCATTCCCTGAATATCACCTTTTCCGAGTTTTCTTCTTCCACTGCACTCACTAGAAAAGAAGCGGCACTTTAGCTGAGAGTGAGTGTTTTATTAACAATGATCTAAAAACAAACAAATAATCAATAACAGTTTGTTTGTTTCATAAATATGAAAATGATTTGTGAGGTTTTGACAAAGCTCTCTGTCTGCTGTGCCTATCATGAACTCTTTTAGGTCACATGAATGCTGAAATATGATGCAATATAAATATTAATCTTTTCGAATAATCTTTAAAACTTTTTGAAATTGTAGCTACCTAAAGAAAATCAATCAAAAAACATGCCCATTAAAAAAAAAACAATGAGAAAGAAAAAATACATAGATGAAAGGAAAATTCTTACAGGAAACTGAAATCGAAATGTAAATATAGCTTAAAGGCCATCTGTACTAGTGTAAAGGAGGGATTAGACCACCCTGCAAGGTCACTGGACAGGTGGATATCGCATTAACCCAGCTCTCAAATAACATAAGAAAAAGAGGTTCATGTGGGACAGATGGTCACCGATTAGGCATTGTTTGTTATATAGAGGGCGAAAGTAGCTACAAGTAGTGCAGTGTGGCTTTAAAGTAACACGTTATACACTATTGCTAAAATTAAACATAATCTGAGGTACTAATTACCGACGACTGAAATGAATTCTGATTATATAAGGAACATTAGATACTAATTTAAAAACTTGTTAAATGAATTCATATAACGGTTTAATGGTGCTTAGAGTTGTATTTGTACCGTGCGATAAGATTCAACCCCCACAAATCGAATCTTGAGATTTAAAAAAAGAAGAAGATAAACGATGTGATAACTCTGTTCGACTTGTGTTGCGTGACCCGCATTTCCTAACAGAGTATTGTATTTCCAACCTCCTACATAACACCTCATTGAATTGTGCAATATTAAACTATGGTTATATCTGTTGATCCATCACTAACCATTACGATTCAACGATTATAACTTACTATTGAATATTTTGAATTGATCTGTGAATCTTTTGTGGTTTCTTCAATAAATTCCAGAGCTATCCCCACAGGTGTAGTAAATTCCATAGTGAAAATTGATTTGGTTTGAAACCAAGAATATAGAAAATATTTTTGTTTGCTTCAGTTCATGCTTTGCCTGTTGTGAGAAGTCGGTCAGGGCATGAATACGAATACCGAGGGCTGCCCCCTCCATTGTAAAATTTTATTGTCGTGTCCCCTCCATTGTAAACAATTTATTGTCGTGTCCCTTCCATTGTAAAAATTGTACGTCATCTCGTCACTCCCTCTGTGAAATGAATAAATATAATCATGAAAGAGACAGGGTACTGGAATTAATATTATTTTTAAAACCTTGACAAAAAATAGGTTTTTATTTTGAATGGCAGTAAACTTGTTTGTTTGACCGAGGTATTCAAAAACAGATATTTAATGGCCCTTACGAGGCCCCATTTTCCTTCCTGTCGCTTAACCAACGCCCAAGCTCTTGTGCGAACGGTGTGTTTCATACTTTGCATTCATTTTGGTTTTACTCTACCGATGAAAAATAAATATGAAAGAGCATAACGCAAATGTGGACGTTTAGTGTTTACACATTCGACTACATACTAAGCAAACTTGCCCAAACTATTGCAAAGAGGAGTTCATTCATACATGTAAGGCAATTTTCTCTCCTTTTCTTTCCCACAATGAATACAACCTGCGACACATAACAGGACCAAAAAAAAAAAAAAAAATCTGCAGTGACATATTCAGAAATTTAGGATTAATGGTACACAGTGATCGAATGCTAAACGTGCAATACGATGGGGAAAATGAATGCATTTTCTATTTGTTTATTTCTGTCGGCATTTGGATCAATTTCTCGTTCGCAATTTTCAGACGGTTTTAAGAGATGATGATGATATTGTTGATGATGATGTTGATGATGGTGATGATGATGATGTTGACGATGGTGATGATGGTGATGGTGATGACGATGATGATGATGGTGATGATGATGATGATGTTGACGATGATGATGGTGATGATGGTGTTGGTGATGATGATGATGATGATGGTGATGATGATGATGGTGATGATGATGATGATGTTGATGATTCACAACATTTATATGGAGCTATATATATCTGTTCAACAAATCATTTAAATGCGCAGGCTCCTCCAAAGAAGTCCGTATTTTCACATTTTCAAAAAAGGACAAGTTTGGAGACATCTTAAACCGTTCCTCTTGTTTCTCTTGTTTTACTAGACACAGTAACAACAACAACAACAACAACCACAACCAAATTTCAATCGTCACTCCAACTATTGAAACACAATACATTGTTACAAGCGAGTGGAATACTTCATTACATACCTGATAATAATGTATGGATAACTTTAAAAAAGAAAGATAATGAAACCTAATAAACTTTAGCTGATAGCCTTATATCGATGGAGCTAATTAAGTTCAAATTACCCAGTCATTATGCAACACCCTATCAAAATAGATGGTTTTCCTTGCTATGTAATACAATTTGAGTATAATTTCAAGATATTTCTTGACTGGGCGACAGTTTTGCAGAAGATTATTAGCTAATGTTTATTGGGTTTCATTCTCCTTTAAGATATCAAAAGAACTGGGGTGTTTCACAAAGATCCTAAGTTGAACTTATCTCTAAGTTGGACTTAAACATTAGGGAGAGCCATTTGTAGCCTTAAAATAAAATATATTCAAAACCAATAATTCAATAATTTTAGACTTTCCATAAATTCCACACATGAAATCTCCATGATAATAGAAAATATGAATGATTTGAATCAACATTTTATGACTTTCAAAAATAACTTTTACAAAATATTTTCAAATATGCTAACGGCATTCCACAATTGTTAAGTCCAATAGAGATAAGTTTAACTTAGGATCTTTGTGAATCACCCCAGATCCATTAATAGACTTACTGCACATACTTATGTCTGGTATACGAATCTAATGCATGCGATAGGCATATAAATGAATGAATAAATATAATTATACAGCACTTTATTCACCTCAGCTACGAAGGAAAACGAAAAGCTTTGAACCAGCACATCAGCAAAATGTTTACTATAGTCATGATGGTTTGAAAATAAAATACCGAACAATCAATATCATAATTTTCCGGGTAAAGATCCAGCACAACTAATGTGATGTGTTTGCAAACGTTCATTTTTACTGAATGTAAATCGATGTGACATACCTGGGAGGCTGGGACAATGTATCCAAGAACTGTGACTTGTACGCGTGACTTAGGCATGCACCGACGGAGCAGAGTAAGCGAATGATGAATGAGAGATCCATTCATTTCATTTTGTAACTGGGTATTTGATAGCTGGGTAATTCAAAGTTACCTGACCAGAACGAAAGTTTGAGGTCGTGTTTCCTTGCATATTTCAAGCATATTTAGAGCTGGTTAAGGCCAAGGGCAAGGTGAAGTTTTGTATATATATTTCCTATAATTTTTTCTTCAACTTTGGTATAAAAAAATAATGTAGCGAGGTGTAGGGTATGTGAAAGCAAAGGTGCGGGAGACGTGAATATATAAGAAAAGTAAACAAATACGTGATTAAAAAGCGTGTGAGGAAATATGCAATCCTGTGTGATAGACCATTTTTCATAATGATTCCAAATTTAAAGCACAAATCCTTTGTTAAGTGCCTCGTTACAAATTATTTCATTCACATGTTAGGAATAATTTTATTTAAATAGTCAGCATGCGAATTGCATACATTACGTGTTGTTAGGAAGGGTAAGCCATAATGTTTGCCCTACCTAGCAACAATTCATAATAATAATAATGACGGAGTCTTAGCACTCATGTCTGCCACATTGGCATTGTTCAGACGTGGCTTTCTAGTCGGCGGAAGTTTTTCCCTGCAGCAATAAATATTACATAAATATTTGACTTACACCATTAGCTCATACTCGGACCAACTTGCCACAATTAAGTTAACACGACATTCCACCAAACATGCACCGACCCAGTCTAACTAAGCGTAACTTCCGGAAGTGGTGGCACTTAATTTATTAGTCGATCTCAACCTAGCATCCGAATCTAAACCGCGCAAAATCTAATTTTCATTTTCGAAAGTTTAATCCTAAATCATTCAGATTAAATGTTAACATGAATCCCCGCCTAGAAAGTCTCGACTGAACATGGCTTCTTAAAGCCGAATAGTTTATTACAGTTATTCCACATCAAATGAGCGTAGGCCTATTCACATTTTAAAAAAATATGACAACAAGATAAAATATCGATACTACGATTGGCCTCGATCGTCACGACTGATATCACGTGACCTTAAAACGTCTGCATGCAACAGGTGCAGAGCGAGTTTAGAGGTAGACTTGAAAAGGCGAACTTCCATGCATTTTTTAGGTTTAAGAATATTCTGAGTCTTCTTATTCTTCTAGATCCTTCAATCTTGACTTGAATTATCATCTCTTCTTATAGTCTCTTTGTCTTTGTCACTAGAAATGTGGAAGTGACGAGTGTCTGTATTTGATTTTGAGGCCTTTTTTGACAGCTATTTCGCACTGGTATTACTATTACTACATGAGCATCTAGGTATCATTTTCGGAGATATGGCGAACGTCTTCACCAGCAACACATCATAGAATCAAAGCTTTTTTAAAATTACAATCTACTTTGCTCAATGTCCAGGAATCCCCCAAAT
Organism: Strongylocentrotus droebachiensis; assembly: GCA_035222895.1. Lineage (NCBI taxonomy): Eukaryota > Metazoa > Echinodermata > Echinoidea > Camarodonta > Strongylocentrotidae > Strongylocentrotus > Strongylocentrotus droebachiensis. Next base: position 204,421 of record JAVYIG010002982.1, on the reverse strand, counting down.
TGTACTATGTCCCTGCTATGTCCATTGTGCAAAATGTCGAAACAAAGACGAGCGCTGGAACATACATGTAGAACGGTCACCGTTGAGAGATCTACAGAAGATATCGACGCATTGGCCTCCGGGGCAGGATGGCACGTACGTGTACGACACCGTTTGCGTCACCTCTCGAAAAAATGACTACGGGACTGACCACAAGACGGAGAATCTGAATGTCTTCTATTCGATCACATCTCAGGGAAGTATCACTACAACTTATCAAAATATATTAAAGACAGGGCTTCTTACTCTCTGTATTAAGGATCACAGTAAAGTTATCACCATCTTTTGTACAGAGAAACTGTCATGATATTTGCAGTGGCGGTGGCGGAGCTGGGATAACGACAGGTTGGACAAGGCCCTCTAACGGACGCGAGGTCCATATTGCTACTTCTATTGCAAGCAGGGGCGTACGCAGGGGGGGGGGGGGGGGGGGGGTTGGGGGTTAAACCCCCCTTTGGTATTTTTATGTGTGTAAACCCCCCCCCCCCCCCTCCTAAAAAAACTAAAACTCCCCCCTTTGGTATTTTTTTTTTTTTAATTATTAAAAAAAAAAAAAAAAAAAAAAAAAAAAAATTATGCCCACGGCTAACGTAAGGTGACCTTACCCCCCCCCCCCCAACGAAGAAAAATGTCAAATTTTCAAATTTCGAGACCAAAAAAAAAAGAAAAAAGTGTCCGCTTAGCCTAGGCGCCGATCTGACGGATTTCATCTGCCATTAACTAGAACTTTACTTGCTAAATCCATATTCACTTACGCAGGCCCGAAGCATGTTAGTATCAAGAATGCCCCCAGTTTAAATTCTTTTAAATTCAAATTAAAAAAAAAAAAATTGCGTAATTATCAAGCGTTAGCTCTTTCTCTTTAAATTTATTTAACTCAATAAAATACATTTTGATATTTTGATTCATTTTGTACTGGCCATCCGTATTCCGGTCGGCCCGTGTTGTGTTGTGTGTGTTATAGGTAAGAGCTCTGCCCTCTCTCGTTGTCTCCCTTCCTTCCCTGTCCCTTTCACTCCTTCTATGTTATGTTTAATTGGTTTATGTATTTGTGCGTTCCTTTATTATTGATATACTATTTTTGCAACTTTAAGTTATAGGGGGCTGCAATCTACAAGCCCAGCTTTTCAGCAGTCCCCTCCATGACCAACCTATTTCATATGCCTATTGTACACTGTGGACCAATTACAAATATATTGTTAAGTTTCATTGTTTTACAATCTCATGTACTTTATTTATTTTGTTGGAAATGGAAATAAACGAAATGAAAATGGAAATGAAATGAAATTATTACCATCAATTTTAGTGATTAACTATCCGTAAAACGAGCGAAATTAGGACAGAATGTAACTTGGTTCTACAGTATTCATCGTCTGAATCCAGTGACAATGATATTGATTGTATCGATGGGCCAGTATTCAAATTATTGTAATTTCTGAATTCAAAATACGTTGACTATGTTTGATCGAGAGTGGGTAGATTCTATCGCCGTAATGTACTATCGCGTATTACGAACTTGCTTACCAGACCGGTGGAGTAGACGCGTGTTAGGAGTAATTTCCATCGAAAAAGGCTAAAATAGGTAAAACAGGTAATATTTAAAACAAAAAATGTTGTGAAATTTGTTTCAAGAAGCCTCCACTGACCAATATACGAAACAAACACTGAGCGATGTTTGATTTGATGTGATTTTGTTGGTCAGTCAGTGTGATTTGAGCAAGAATGATGTCCGGCAATATCGATCGCAATATTAATTACATATTGTGCTAATTTTCATTGATTTTTTTCATCTGTATAATTTCTTTCGTCAGTCTTATGTAATAAGCAACATCATCCTTTATCATTCTTTATCTTATTCAAAGAACATACATGGAATACAATGAAAACATGCAACAAACTTATACAGCAAAAGCCATATAGACTCCATGTAGGCCTACCGGCCTGTAGTTGTTATGGGCTTTTGTTTATGTTTTGGGGACATGCTACAATCGCCTATTATACGTCACATTTTTGTGGGCGTTTTATTGGTTTAATTTAGGCGAGAAAATGAATGATAAAAACTTCTTTTTTTTTTTTTTTTTAACGACTTAATTGAGTTTCATCAAATTCTGAAATAATTATTTCCAAATTCCTGAGGTCATAAGCTTTCCATTGATATATAGTTATATTATTATAGAATGGCTAATTAAAACAGCTAGTCCGTGAACAGAACTAAACGAAACTTATAGAAAAACAATATATAAACAACAACAACAAAACAAACGGTATTACTCGTCCCAAATCTCTTGGACATTTTTTATTGATTCTGTTAAAACATGCCCTTCATGTCAAATGAAAAATCATGATCTAAAGAAGGGAAACGTGTCATATCTTTCCCCTAAAAATACATCTGTGCCCACAATCAGACATTTAACATTAAAACTTGATTATCTTAGCTCCCCCCTCCCCCTCCCTCATAAACGAAACCGAAATCATATAAATTATGTAGGTGATTGAAGCAATGCCTCTTCTGGATTCAAACAATGCCGTATCAACACACAGTAGACGATCGGTAGCAGCCATAATTATTATCATCAATTTTAATGATTTACTATCCATAAAATGAGTGAAATTAGGCCAGACTGTAACTTGGATCTACAGTATTCATCGTCTAATTCAATTGACATTTAAATTGATGATATCAATGGGCCAGTGTTCAAATTATTGTAATTTCTCATTGAAAAATACGTGTTTACATGCATGTCGACTATGTTTGATCATATCGAGAGTGGGTAGATTTCACCGACGTTATGTACCATCGAGAAATAAGAATTTGCTCACCAGACTAGACGGCGGAGATCGCAGTTGGAAGCCGGTGGAGAAGACGCGTGTTAGGAGTAATGGCCATGAAAGAAAAGGCTAAAATAGGTATTATTTACATTTTTTTGCAACAAAGAATGATGTGAAATTTGTTTCAAGATGCCTCCACTGACCAATATACGAAACAAAATACTGTGCGATGTTTGATTTGATGTGATTTTGTTGGTTAGTGCGATTTGAGCACGAATGATGTCTATCAATAGCGATCGCAATATTACTTACATATTGTATTAATTTCCATTGATTTCTTATATCTGTATAATTTCTTTCGTCAGCTTTATGTAATAAGCAACACTATCCTTTCTTCGTTTTTAGTTTATTTTTATCTAATTCAAAGAACATACATGGAAAACGATCAAAACATGCAACAAAATTATACAGCAAAAGCCATAGACATGTCATGGTTACGAGCTTTTGTTCATGTTCTGGGGGCATGCTACAATCGCCTAAACGTCACCTTATTTTGGGCGTTTTATTGGTTTGATTTGAGCGAGAAAATGAATGATGAAAATTCGTGTTTTTGTTTGTTTTAACGACTCAATTAAGTATCCACAAAATCTGAAATAATTGTCTCCAAATTCCTGAGGTCATAAGCTTTCTATTGATATTATAGTTATAATAATAGAATGGCTACGCTAACAGCTAGGCCGTGAACAGAACCAAACGAAACACATAGAACAAACAAAAACAACAACTTCTAAAAGACATTTACTCGTCCCAAAACTTTGGAACATTTTAAAGTTTCTGTTAAAACATGCCCTTCACCTTTTACATGTTCTTTTTGTACAATCAAATTGATAGAAAATGTAATTATAAATGTTTTTATTCCCTTTTCAGTATTGTTTATTTGATTCTTTCCATTTTTCCTTCTCTCTCTTTTGATCTTTTAGATAAATATTTTGTGTAGATTATAATTATTTTGTAATTAAATGTATCTTCTTGCTATGGCGACCCCACCTCAAGTTTCGTGCTTTCAACGAATGTCGCCTCCTTCCTATACATCATAAATATATATTTCATTATAATTTTATGTTCATTTTTATTATAAGAAGGAAATAAACGTATATTGAATTGAACTAAATTGAACTTTAAAAAAAATCATTGTGGAATTGACCTATACTAATTGTCGATTCGATACAAGACCGGTCACATGTAAACAAACATGACGTAAACAAATGAAGGAACTACCACTATGAACATGACTGACAATGAGAGCGGACAAAATATACAGTTCCTCAGGTAGACAAAGGAACATCCCTTCACAGCTATTATGTAAAAAGGTGAATATGCATGTGACACCTGTTCTACACATTTTTACATAATAGCAGTGAAGGGATGTTCCTTTGTCTACCTGAGGAACTGTATATTTTGTCCGCTCTCATTGTCAGTCATGTTCATAGTGTACATGCTTCCCCGATGATCTTTCGCACCACGTTACGTCATCTTTGCTCTAAATGTACATACAACCAGCCTTCGATTCATCGTGAGTCATCCTATGGTGTTTCATACAACAAACATTGCGCTGCGTGAAGACCATGTTTGACCGAAACGGTGTTATCTGTCAGCCCGTTCACATATACAAATTAACATCAAGTCAAATTGGTCTGCAACATTTCATTTTTAAAGTAATAAGAACCCAGCTTGTGTGACTTATTGTAGTTATAGAGTTGGTATATTAATTTAAGGTTTCGTTTAGAAATTGATTATTCGATACTTCTCCAAGAGTACAAGGAGATGTACGAAATGTTAGTCATAAATAATTGCGCTTTGAATTTCAATTTTTCTTATTCATCGTTGACAAATTGTTGAATTTCATTCAAATACCCAAATTTACCAATTTTGTAGATAAGATTTTAAATGTTATATTCTACTTGTTAATTTTTGTTTACGCATGAAAATAAATCATTTTAACATTGTTGTGTTCAGTAAATTATATATTGTTGATGTAGCTCATAATATTCATGGAGTACGTCTTGAATACTCTACATTCGACAATCAAAACAAAACGTTGCAAAAGAGCATATCGACCTATTTTCCTTTATTGGGAACAAAACATTATTTGAACACATGTTTGATTCAACGGCATTAAATATCGGATTAACTTTCATGTGTGAGATAGGACCTATACCAACATTGTATCAAGGAATGCCTTGGTAAACAAGACCGTTTGTACTCGATATTTATTCCTCCAGATATACCCGTCTCTCCGCCTGGCCTAGTGTACAGTGTCATCTAACCTTAGTCCAAAGTGTGACCCTTAAAAGATTAGGAATAACCCAAAATCTATATCTGGACTATTTGGAGTCAATTCCATCGTGAAAGCTAGAAATATCGTAAGATCACGTATACAGATGATACGATTACAGCTGCTTGTGTGATGCTCTGATTTTGGATATAATATTTGTGCATATTTCAGCATTTTTAGAGCAGGACAATGCTAGGTAGTTGTGTGGGACTCTGCAAGATATCACCAAGTGCGTTGATTATGGATTGATTAAAGAATTTGACCACGTGATTGAACGAACGAAAGGATTTAAACCGTGAAGTTTGAAGGTTGTTGACTTCAGCCTGCATAATGATTACATAAAGGATTTATGCCGTCAGTTTTGACAGATGCCAACCTTTGTGTGCATGTGACATTGATGGTGAACTTGTGTTCATTGAAGTGATAGACACTGGAAGGAGATGGTGCATATATTGTTTGCTTGATATGAGGATATGGCACTCATTTGGAAACTTGTTTGACCTCTATTTACCCTAGAGCGTCTCGGAATAGAAGTTCTAGATAGATGACGCCATTAATTTGTATAATCATTGTATTACTAGTGCATGGATATTAAGATGAACGTGAAGGTGAGATAAGGCGAGAGACTGTATTTTGATTCTGAACCTTTCTTTCGCAGTGCCATGGAGAAGTTAATCAAGGTACTGTAACACGATTACAGATTAACTTTCACGTGGAAGAAACATTGATAAATGAACTCATAAGTTTGAAAATTGAGATGCTTTATAATGATAGGAGATGGTATACATTAGTTGCCTCATATACTCGCTCGCGGATACAAACATTAACATAAACTCCAGATTAGCAGATGACCCGTGTAGGATTCGCATATCCTCTTTATAGATATTCATACCATTGATAACTTTAAGGTACCGATATTACAGACTAAAGAAAAGGAATGCTATGACGTTTTGACAGTTACCCTCTTTCGCATGGACGAAATATGCTTTACATTGGAAGGAGATGGTACACATTATTTGCTTCAGAAACGTCCGGATACAGAGATCAACATGGACTTTACATTTGCAGAGAGAACTTAAAACTTTATGTAGTAATATCATTGATAAATAGTCATGGTTACAAGATTACAGATTAAACACAAGGAGATGCTATTCAGTTTCAACAGTTGCCGAATTTTCACAGAGGACATCATGAACTAGTTGTCGGTAATGATCTTGAAAATTAAGATCCTATCAGTGAAAGGACGTGTTGCACATTTTTCGCTGCTAATTCATTATCAATATGGAGATCATCTTAAAGTTTAGCGAGGAGCCGAATTATTTTGAATATTACAGCAATGTAAATGATAACTTCATATAAGTATCATAACCGGATTATGCCATGATGTTTGGTAGCCTATGAAATTCCGGATGCATGAGATTTTGAGCAATGATTTTTTTAAAATCTTGAAAATTGAGATGTTCGACACTGAAAGGATTCGGTGGACATTATTCGCTTCCGAAAGAGCACCATAAATCTTGAATTTTGTTATCGCAATGTCATTAAAAACTTCATCAATGCCACATAAGACAAGGAAATATATGCATACATGGATTACATTACGAAACGAAATTTTCAGGAAATCTATACTGTAACCGTGCGGTCCTTAAATCTTCATTAAAATTGAAATAAGATATGCTTTGTTTCACCTCTTAATAGTTCAGAAGTCACCGCACAGGAAAAGGTAGTAAAAAACTATTATAAACTGCAGTTTAGAAACAGGTTTCGCAAGGACATCGGACAAAATCATCAGCACGCAACATGTGAGGTGTTCTTTTTCGATTTGGAGAGCTGTTCAATGTAGATGGTGAGTACGACTTTTGTCAAATTCAACTTTTTCAAAGTAACATTAATTTTCTCCCATATTATGTTTTTGTGGATAAAATGAATCAAGTAATGTAATGTATACAGAGTAATATGAATATAATCCTAATAGTATGATGTAGTTGATTCGAATCGTCAGTATAATTTCATTTACAATAAGAAATATGTAAGGGAGAAAACTTTACGACGATCCACTCATGTATATTATGTATATGAATAAATCACATTAAATCATATAAAATAAAAATAAATACTTGACAGGATAACCTGAAAATTATAGCTAATTTCTAAGGGGATCCTGTAGGAAAAAGGTAAAGGTAAATCTCATTCGCCAGAGTATTTTGGTTTCCTTAATCATAGGAATATGTATCACATAATAGAATATCTGTTGATATTTTATTATGAATTAAAAAAAAACTCTTGCTGTTCATGAAGCTCAAAAACAAAATAGGTAATATGTTTAGAAGAGCTCGCCTGGTTTCCATTATTGGCATAATCTTCATCCCAAAATTAAAACGAAATGGTGATATTGGGCGTGTGACGGAAGGAGAGCAAGAGAGAGAGAGAGAGAGGGTAGAGGATAAGAGGGACGATGGAAGAAAGAGAGAGAGAGAGAGAGAGAAGAAAAGACGAATAGGGTCATAATAATACGTTGAAAACACAAAAGTAATCTTAAGTTGATCCTTTTCACTTTAATCTAAAAGTGACTGTGCTAGACTGAGTTTAAATTTCTGTACAGATTAAAGAAAAACTTAGACAAGAAATGTATATGAACCATTAACAGTTTCTTTTCTTGACAATAAACTGTGTAGAAATCAATTATATATCGACATCTGATGTTTAGGAAACCTACACATTATATTATTATATTATTTTTCAACATCGCATATATTTTTACACACATAATATTTTAAAAGCGCACATATTTCGACATCGAATATATTTTGATAACGCATATATTGCTCATAAACATCAAATATGTTTCAATTGCGCATATTATGTTGCTTTATAAACATTGAATATATTTTGATACTGACAATACATTATGCAGGGATCGAATATAAATTATGTAGTATTTACCCACATGGTTTTCCATAAAAAAATAACGGAATAATTATACAGATGAAAGAAATCAATGAAATTAACACAATATAAGTAATATTGCGTTCATTAATGCCGGCCATCAATCGTGCTCAAATCACACTGACCAACAAAATCACATCAAATCAAACATCGCACAGTGTTTGTTTCGTATATTGGTCAGTGGAGGCTTCTTGAAACAAGTTTCACAACATTCTTTCTTGTAAATAATATCTATTTTAGCATTTTCTTCGATGGCAATTACGCCTAACATGCACTCGTATTCTCCACCGGCTTCCGACTGCGACCTCTGCCGTCTAGTCCCGCATCTAGTCCGGAAGCGCATATTTTTTTTACACAACTGTTTAGCCATTTTCGCGAAAAAATTCCAAGAAGTGCTCTGGTGAAAGAGTCTAAGTCGTCGGCGCTATATATGTGCAAGCGCTAGCACATACACCCAGGGAAAGGAAGATGATAGAAAGGGGGAAAACAAGGATAGTGGAGAGGATAAACAAGGAACAAGGAAATACGTAAGGAAAGAAAAGAGGATAAGTCAAAGAAAAAACATAGAAATACATAATTGAAGAGCTAAGAGGATCATAGATCTAGACTAAGGAAAGACAGGGAAATAGTAAGAGAATCTATCAGATTAAAACAAAGAAATAGATGACGAAGGAGAAAAGGATAAATTGAAGGAGAAACAAAGAAATACATAAAACAAAAGAGAAGAGGTTAGAATAAAGGAGAACAAAAGAAATACATAACGAAGGAGACCTGGGGGATAGATTGAAGGAAAAAGAAGAAATATATAACCAGGGATATGAGAGTTACTCTCATATCAAGGGCGGATCTAGCTTTTTGCTAAGGGGGGGGGGTTTGACCAAAATAATGACGATGCGGAGCATCGTCCACGAGCCGCGAAGCGGCGAGCCGATTTTTTGGGGGTGTTTATTTGAACCCCGTAAATGATGTTTTCCTGGCATCTATTAACACAATGGAGACCATAAAAAGCAGTGCATGATAACGTCTTTTTAAATCAAGTAACAGTTTAATACACAGTTATATCCAGAGTTATCATGTGTTTGGTTAAGTTACCAGATGAGTTAAATATCTTCTCACAATATTTGCACTTGAAAGGGTTTCTCTCTACAGCGTGCGTTCTTTTTTCTTTTTTTTTTTTTTTTTTTTTTCCTTTTTTTTTTTTTTTTTTTTTTTTGGGCCGCCCAAGGGGGGGGGGGGGTTTAAACCCCCTAAACCCCCCGTAGATCCGCGCCTGCATATCCCTGATATAACGAAGGAGAAAAGGGATAGATTGAAGAGGAAAAAAAAGAAATACATGACAAAAGAGAGGAAGATAGATTGAAGGAGAACACAGAAATACATAATGAAAGAGAAGAGAGGATAGATTTAACCCGAAACAAATAACGGTTATGTACACAGTCATGTACAGCTCCAGCAATCCAACAAAACTGCTAAGGGTAATGCTAGACTCTGTCTCTAGTCGTTTGCACAGTATATTTGACTGAAGTGGCTAAACAGTTGTGTAAAAAAAATATGCGCAGTCCGGAAAGCAAGTTCGTAATTCGCGATAATACATTACGGTTATGGAATTTACCAACTCACGATAAAACATAGTCGAAATACATGTAAACACGTACTTTTTAATTACAAAATTACAATAATTTGAAAACTGGCCCATCGATACCAACAATATCATTTTCACTGGATTCAGAGATTCAATGTTTAATGTCTGATTATGGTCACCTTTCACTTTCTTTAGATCATCGTGCCTGATTGCGTATCATCTGCGTCTCTCTTTCAGTAGATTCTAAATATTGTTTTCGTATCATGTTAACCTGGTTGTGTTTAATGGTCTGATGATCTATAACGTGCAAACTTTTCTCACGAAAATAAATTCATCTTTAAAAAAAAAAAACTAATCTGAATAACACTCCATGGTCTCGTTGTCGCTGCAATACTGTAAAATTTTAAAAATGCAAGTGCGCCATCTTTAACGAGTTCGAAGCAGAAGTTCCAAAGATCTCCGACGATTTCTATCTCCTTTTCTTTCCCTCCTTTTAACAATGTTTATTGTAACCACATTCAAATTCATTATATTTTAATTCTTCCTTCCCCCTTCCCTTCTTCCTTTCTTCAACTTTTCCCCTTCAAACAATGGTAGAGCGTTGGACAAGGCATTGACAAGTCATTGACTTTCCAATGTGAAAGAGTTGCGGAAAACATCTTCATCAGAAGATCCTCTTCTTCTCTCTCATCCTTAGACCGGTCGTACACATCATCTGCCTCTCGATCCTTCCCCTCACTTATATCCATTTAAATCTGCTTGTTATTCTCCTCCTTCTTTTCCAATTCCAACTTTAAGACAAAAACTTTCACAACTTCCTTTTAACTTACTTGACCCTCATTTTCTCTCAAAGCAACCTCTTAATTTTCCCTGTTTTTCTGGAGTCTCCTGCTTCTTTTATCGCATAATAGTCACCATCATCATCATCATCTTTATCCTCCTCCTCTTCTTCTTCTTCTTCTCTTTCTTTTTCTTCATCCTCCTTGTCTTCCTATTTTCATAATTTTCTTCTGCACTGTAATTTTCTTTTCGGTTCCTTCACCTTTACTTCGTCGTACTTTTTCTTGTTGTTCCATTAATTCTGCATCTTTTCGTTAAAAGGCTCGTAGTTATTAATTTGTCTTCATTTCACCCTTCACCTTTTCCCTCCTACTAATCCCGTTTCATCACTTTCTTCTCGTTCTTGTTCTGCTTTTCTTGTTCTTGTTCATGATCTTTAAGCTTCCTTTCCTTCTTGTTTCTCAAATTTTCTTCTCCTTTTCCCCTTTCCTCCGTTTGCTCTTAATATCCTTTCCGTCCTCTTTCATTCATTTGACCTTAAATAAATTCTAAAGAGTATAATACAATCCCTCAGAGTAAGATTCGGATTGAACTATCCATCAACCTGGGATTCGAACCCTACACCTTCCGCGACTGGTTCCGGCTCATTAGAATCGATCCGTTACACCAAACTGAGAACTGCGTTGACAAGGGTGCATTACCTGTCGCCCCAGGGACTAAACAGCACGTCCCCACTGTCCAAAAGTGGTGTACACACGTGTACAGGTGGTGCTTGTGGGTACAGCTCATACCTTTGAACTTCTTTATAATTTAACATGGTTATAATTATAAACGAACCGGTCATTTTAACCATTCAACCAACGTGTCGATAACGATTGATTTAATAGTCGTCTTCTTTGATTTACGTTATTGTTGTTGCCGAGGGAAACACGATTAAGCCATTTTTTAATTTTACCTTTCTTTTATAATTTTTCAGAACTGTTCTATGGCTCTGTTGTATCTGGCTTCATACCCAGTCATCGTTCTTGCTTTGCTAGAGTATTAATGATGTAATTACGGCTGTTTTATTTAGGACATTTACTCTCTTCATTGTTAGGTAATGGATTGAGTTCCAGGGAGTGAGTAGATGATATACCCTACTTCACTCGGGGAGATGGGAGTCCCTGCTTCACTTACGTATTATTCTTCCTCCATCTTTCTCGTACATGGCTATGATAATCTCTTTTTTTTTTGGCTGGGAGGGGGATCTATTTTGTCTAATTCTTTCAAGTGTCAAAACGTATATACTTTCTTTAGATAAGAGGAACCCATCGTAAATGTTAAATATGTTATTTAAGAGAAAACAAGCTAACCAGGAGCTAACGAAGGTATGAAAACAAACGTCACAAGACAAAGATAATCTTTTCCAAAGCTATCACTCTTCAAACTTTCCTTAATTCAATTGTCTTTTATATAGTATTGTCTGTCATCAAGTGTTCCTACGAAGCTGTCTTTCCCTTTCTTCCCCTCTCTCTCTCTTTCTTGTTGTCACCCCTCTCTCTCTCTCTCTCTCTCTCTCTCTCTCTCTCTCTCTCTCTCTCTCTCTCTCTATATATATATATCTCTCTCCCTCTTGGGCAACTTGACATTGACCTGTTCCGCAAGCCAACCATGAAGGAGGCCCCCATGAGACGGAAAGGTGAACAGTTATGCGAGGAATGCTTGCATGGTGTTGAGTCGCTAGTCGTACCGGTGGGAAGAAACTTTAGTCCTATGTGATCAATTTCTCGTTTGTCTTTGTCAGAAACCCTATCGCTTCTCTGCGAGTTTTGATGTACCTGAAACCGTGAAAGATGCTATCGTCTACCAAAACTGACTTTGGTGGTCTTAACTTCTTGACAGATTTTTCTTTGATTTTATCGTTGTTGAGTAAAGTTTGGACAACTTGTTTGGGGTGCTTGTTAACAGTACGTGACTTTTATATACGCCCATGTTAACTTCCTACAGACATATCCAGGGATTTTTTCCCTCGTTTTTGTCTTATGTTTCATCCATACAGTCTTTGCTCATTTTAATAAAATCAGCATGGAGCATGAATTAATTTTACTGCCAATACGCTGTGAATGCTTGAACCCCATGTGCCACGTAGAATTTGTAGAATTTGTAGAATTTGTAGAATTTTATTGACTCTTTGACCCCCTCTCGGGGTATGAGAGTACAAACAAACATAAAAGTATAAATAAAAATGCATGACTTATGAATACAATTCACATACATTATACATAGATAATGACACAAAGATAAAAACGATAATAGGTATATAGTGTATGAAAGTACAAACATGAACAATGAACCAACTAGTAAACACAAATTATATATAGAAATCTACATGTACATGTACATGTACAATGAATGTAGATAGTGACAAACTGACAATAATAAAAGGATAACTATAATGCAGTCTATTTACAAGCTAAATAGTAAACAAAGTAGGCTGTTTCACTATCCTACCGCTACGAGTACGTGTAGGTTCAGCTCTAATTGTACTTCTTGAAATGCTTGAACTATCTTCTTTCTCTGTTTTTTGATTAAATTTCAACATAATAAGGCGGGTAAATCTCGCTAAATTCTTCAACTGAGAATTGCTTCTAGTATTAAAAAGTTCTGCCATGTGCATAGCACTTGGGAGCTTAGACTTACAACACTTTTTTGATAAATATAAACATCTCTCTCTTTGAAAAAACGGACAAACAAAAATATAGTGAAATTCATCTCCTATATCAGTAGACAGGCAGAGTGTGCACTGCATATCACAATGTGGTGTGTTCGCATCAAACCGACCTTTGTTTACAGGTAATTTATGTGATCTACACCGAAACTTACAGAGAGTAAAAGCATCAGTTTTATTTAGGGTGAGTAAATAGCTTTCAAATATATGGTTGCCTTTAAATATCCTATAATTTGAGCAAATGCGATTTGACCATAATGCATCTCTCCATTCCTGACCAAAAATATCATTTAGTCTCAGTTTTAGCAAAGAATTAATATTTAAGCCAAATCCACTATTTTGGCCTAGCCAAATATTTGATAGACCAGCTTGATTAAATGTGTCTTCAATAAATTTTAACCATGAGGAAGTAAATTCCAAATGTTCATCTTTATGAATGGCAGAAATGAATTTTAAAAGGACATATGAATATTTGCTATCTTTACCTCTCAAAATTCTTGACCAAAAATTAACCATTCTACCCTTCACATGATTCAAAATCAAACCTCGTCCAGTTTCTCCATAAACCATACAGTCTGGAGTATATGAACCTACAGATAATAACGTTCTGAGGAATTTCCTATGGAAAACTTCAATCTGCTTTATATCTTCATGTCCCCAGACTTCACTACCATACAATAAGATAGGCAAAATCAAATGGTCAAATAAATGACATTGAATATCAACTGACAACTGCAATTTCTTCGCTTTAGTCAACATACTGTATAACGCTTTTCTAGCCTGCACTATCTGCTTTGCCATTGCCTTTTTGAAAGTACCATTATAATTAAACTGTACTCCGAGATAAGCAAAATCATATACCACATCTATTTTTGCATGACCATACGTAAAATTTGGTAACTTCCTAACTTTCCCTCTGGAAAAAATAATTATTTTAGTTTTACTCGCATTGACTGTTAGGTGCCATGTATTACAATATCCTTGTACTGCATTCAGCGCTACTTGTAATTCGTCAGGGCTTTCTGCCAAAATGATCGTGTCATCAGCGTACAATAAACAAGACAACTTGAAAAAAGCTCTAATTCGTCACCCTGTAAGGTATTTTGTATTTCTTCATTTAACATTTTCAAGCCAGGATAAATTTTGGCAATATGCTCTTGAAAGTCATTTAAATAAACAGCAAACAGCAATGGCGAAAGGTTTTCACCTTGCCTAACTCCTACGTTACACGAGAAAAATTCAGACATTGCGCCGTTGACAGAAATACAGGACTTCGCACATTTGTACAAGCTTTTAACAACATTTAGGACTTTGCCATTTACACCTATTTTTAACAATTTAAACCACAACAAATTTCTATCGTAAAGGTATCCAATACCGCATGGACAGTAAAATGTCATCCCGATCTGATGTCTGTATTAATGACAATGTGGCGTTAGGTCTTACACAATGTCATGATTGTGTCGAGGGTATAGTGGTTCATTCACCTGACTCTCAATCCGTGGGTTTAGGGTTCGAATCTCGGTTCGGCACTTACGTCTCTTTGCAAGACATTAATCCACATTTGCCACTCTCTACCCGTGTGTAAAAGGCAGTCGCTGGGGTAATAGTAATTGCAGGGCCCTCAGCAAAAACAGGCTAGCTGACTTTGGTGATCTTAACTTCTTGAAAGATTGTTCTTTCATTTTATCATTGTTGAGTAAAGTTTGGACAACTTGTATGGGGTGCTTGTTAATAGTACACCTGACCGTAAACTAAAATTATTATCATCATTATTAGTAGTAGTATTAAGGGCAGTAAAATGTCATCCTGTTCGCTGTCAAACGATTCGGTTTAGGCTTCCTCGAAGTATTGAATTGCATGTGCATTTTTACGGTAAAATACTATACCTATTCGCTTTTAAATGGTCTGAATATATACAATTTCGGCATGTTGACGAACGCGATGACAGATATAGATGGCGTCGGCATGGCAACAATTAAAAAAAAAATTGAAATAGCTCATCGAAGAATCAGACAAGGAATAACGCATTGCATATAATTATGTTGTGCTATACAAGGAACAGGGTTGATAAAATTTACTGGATGTATGGGCTTAATATGAAATGAATGTGATTGAAAATGCTGGGAAAGTTAGCTACTTAGTTCAATTACATGCAAACATTATGCTTTGTGTGTATCACTTAATTGACAAATCACGAATCTCCGTGTCACAATATTACCAGTTGAATACTCCAAGTCTTCATCGAAAAATTATATAGCTCATTTTACTTGAATACCGCCGCCCACCTTCCTCTGTATAACAAAAATGATATGTTTGCTTCTTCCCTTTGATATCAACATGTTTGTGTTCTGAGTTCGATTGCAATTATTTGTGTAATGGTTCACTGAGATTCGGGATCTAATATGACTCCTTCGTGTCAAAAATTAACATTACACAATTAAAATGTAAGGTTAATAATATATGAGACGCAGTTTGTTCAAGTAGCTACAACTCGAGATTGCCGATAAAAAGGTTACAAAATCGTTATCATATCAAATACCACATTAAATTGATGTAAGTGAAAACAAGGCAATTGATAAAGAAAGTGGAAAACAACTCTGTACACTACATTTATTTATTTCGTAACATGCACGTAGTTACAAGTTTCGTCTTCTCCTATAACTAAGATTATGAACTGCGATTGCATGAGTTCTTTTATGTTTCTAGAAATTTGATATCAGATTTTATTGTTCTAATTACCCAGATCGAGAACAATACGAGAATATTTTGTCTTACACGGTTGCCAATAAAATTGGAATAATGTTTACACCTCTTTTCGTGACGTGATTGTGATATGACTTATTCTTGATAGCTAAAGTGTATATGTTTATATCTTTATTGATCTAGCTAAACAGTCATTTAAATTGATCAATATACAGTTCTGTGCAGATGCAAACTTTATCTATCAAGAACAAACCATAGTTGTCACAATAATTTCAAGCAAAAAGATCAAAAAAGTTATCCCACCTTCATGGGCGACAGTGTATATGTAATGTCAGTCATCCGTCAGTTATCATGGACTAATTGATTATTTTATTAATTGATTAGCTTATTCTAAGTTTTGTTGTCTATCAAGACTTGAAAGCAAAGAGAGATATATTTGTCTTGTGTGTGTAGCGGTGGTCATTTTACCTGACTGCTATAAGAAAGCATAAATGCTTGTTAGTAAACAGCCAGAGGACCAACGGCTTTATGTCCTCTTCGAGAGACCAGGGCCCTGTCTTACAAAGAGTTGATATTAATCGTAACTTATTTGCGATTGATATCAATCATAACTATACATAAGAGATACATAGGAGACTGCAAACTTGCGATTGATTGGAGGACTTACGATTGATTTGGATCGATCGTAACTCTTTGTAAGACGGGGCCCTGGTAATGAGGATTAATGCTTTATATACCAAAGGGCACTAGCGCATCGCCTTGGTTTCGAACCCGGGTCACTGGATTACGAGACCACTGCTCTACCATCTGGGTTATCGCGCCTCCTCTAAAGAAGACTCAAACGCCTTTTCTTCTAATAAAAAGCACATAATTATAGTATATCCAAGAGTTCGAATCGGATAATGTTATTAAACCTAGATCAGTTTTGAAAAAGGAGAATAAAAGAGGTCCTTGGAAAATCTGCGTTAAGCCGTTCCAGGCTCAGGAGCTTACTTGTCTCATTAGCAAAGACCTTTCTTCACTCGACGGTGTGAAGACGTGAAGGCTTCTCGGCTCTCTAGCGGCCTGGCATTAGACCACGTTCCGTTACGCCAATCTCACGGTGATGCAAGCAACTCTCGGTGAGTTTATCATTTTTCAAAGACATATCTCGTCAGGGTCACACAAATTCGACGTCTACTTGAACTTTCCAAGAAATGAAAAGTAAATGTTACCTTTTTTAAGTTTAAAATGTTTTACGATGCATTGTATTAGATGATTTTATTACTCCAAAATGGAAAACTTTGAAATGTGAGCGATTTGTTATAGTTT
Organism: Strongylocentrotus droebachiensis; assembly: GCA_035222895.1. Classification (NCBI taxonomy): domain Eukaryota; kingdom Metazoa; phylum Echinodermata; class Echinoidea; order Camarodonta; family Strongylocentrotidae; genus Strongylocentrotus; species Strongylocentrotus droebachiensis. Next base: position 187,246 of record JAVYIG010002982.1, on the reverse strand, counting down.
TCCTAAAACATGTTCATTATATTTTTTTCTGTAAAACAGCCGCTGGTATGTAAGTTCCGTGAGTAAATGAAATAAATGAAAATGAATTGAATTGAAAATGACATAGGTCTGCCGCCTTTATAAAGCTTTGAACTTGGAGAATTTAAATTTTTGTGTAGATATTTAGTCTCTCAGAATTAATTGTATTCCCTATATTTTCTGTATAATGCCGTTTATTTCATTACCGATTAAAAAAGTTTGATTTAAGACTTCTCTACACAGCTACTGGCATGATTAGGGGGTGGGGGGGGGGGGGGGGGGGGGGGTCTGATCCAATATATCAGAATGGGAAGGGGCGGAAACGTATTCGTAAATGATTCTGTTTAATATGAAATTTTACAATTTTACTAGCTCTTCCAGATTCGAACAATTCACTTCCTTACATTTTGTTTATTTCTCTTTTCTCTGACTCTTATCATTTTTTTTTGTGGGGGGGGGGGGGGGGAGGGGAGGGGGCGGTGGCCACATCGGCCCACTCTCGGTTCAACCAATGTGCTATACCTTAAGACCAAATGAGAAAAGGTATATACCTTATCTTGATATACTTGTCTGTCGGTTCGACATCATTCGTCGAGATCGTTAGGCCACAGCATCGCACATCGCACCCCATCACACACGGCGGTTGGTTTAGGCGATAAGGTGGTCGATTTTCTACCAGATCGCTATCAAATGTTTGGATATTTGAACTTGACCTGCCCGTCTCCTGAAATCGCGGAATTGGCCCGTCAAAGAATAAAATGGATCTCTTTATTTTTTTTTAAATTGCAAAAATACAATACACGTACAAATCTGTGTTTTGTATTAATCAGGGACATTATTATTATAAACAGAATAAAAGATGGCTCGAATTATAAGAGAGAAATTTCCCGTCTCCCTCAATGTTTTCACATTGGATTTTAATCAGTTCGAAATTGTTTTGTTCATATTTTCTCGGGTAAATTCATAATAGTTGCTTCTCTCTCCATCTCTGTCTCAGTCCTTCGCTACTCCTCCGGTTTTGTTTTTGTTGTGAGTTAAGGGCTTATTTCCACGTTATATCTGTAAAGTATTTTTTACCTGCCCATAGCTTGCCGTCCACACATCTTTCTTACACAATCTTCGTTCTTTCCAAAATATCATGAACTATGAAAAACAACATGAAAATACTGTCATGAACATTCATTCTTTTCATTGAATAATGATCACGGATTTATATACAAAATTGTGTAATGTAATCCCCGAAATATTTGTATTATAGAAGCATATTGAGCGGAAGGGAGTGCTTCGTTGCAGTACCCTTCCCTAAGTCAAATGTAGGTTAAATCTACAGTGCGATTAATTCGACGAACGTTTACAAAATATAATCCTTTAATTTCTGTCCAGATTTTCACCGCTGTAAGTACCCGACAAAAGTACGCCACAGAAATTGGTAGATTGATGGTTGAGTAAATCAATGTGAATGGTAGATATAAAGAAACAGGGTAAGAGAAATAATAATAATAATCGAGAGAGAGAGAGAGAGAGAGAGGGGGGGGGGAGAGAGAGAGAGAGAGGGTAAAGAGAAGGCGTATAAAGCCGAGAGGTAGGGAGAAAGAAAGGGATAAGAGAGAAAGAGAGAGAGAGGGAGAGAGAGAGAGAGAGAGAGAGAGAGAGAGCAAAAAAAGGAAAGAGAGAGATAGGGAGAGAGAAACATCTGTAAGAAAAGAAATGAAAGAGGAGTGAGAACATATAATGAGAGAAAAGGAGAAAGAGAAACAAAGGAAAAAGAGAAAGAAAGAAAAGGAAACCAAGAGAAAAATAGAAAGACAGAAGGAGACAAGATAGAGAGAGAGAGAGAGAGAGAGAGAGAGAGAGAGAGACCGAGAGAGAAATAGAATGACACGAAGAGACAGAGAAAAGAAACCATTCGCATCTCGTCAGCCACCTCCCTCCCTCCCTCCCTCCAATCGGTGACGCATCTTATTCCCTTGGCGCGAATGAATTAGACTGCCATCATATTAAACCTATTGTTGGCGCGCTTTTTAATTTCCTTTTCCCGCCATTGCCTCTCCCATAGTCGTATTCATCGTCTGCGTGCTATTCCCTGTCCTTCACAAAGAAACAATATGCAATGAACATAAGTCATAAATGTAGGTACAAGATTCTTTTGGTTGTATTGCCAAGGCTGCGAGAAAAGAAAAACGGTTCTCGCGGTCACTTTATTTGTATGTAGAATAAAGACTGCGATATCGAGTGAGACATGGACGTTCCTTTTCAGCTAAGGTCTGTTTTTTTTTTAGCGAGGAATAGAAAGCATAATGTAATTTACAAAACTTGTATATACATTGTACCATACCATAAATTCAGTGGGGAATTTGGAGATAATGAAAATAAACAAATACTTTTCATAATAACTTTCTACAAAAATGCATGAGACGTGGTTGTTTATCAGGAGTACAAAATATGCAGTGTAAAGCATAAATTGAACAAATATGCCGAGTAATATATCAACGTTATACCTCATGCAACATTGTCAATTATAGGGTATGAATATTGGTACTTGCTAAATCTTTTATTTATTCGCTATTCCTTTTCAAATTTGATTTCCTTCTGTTTACTGAGAAGGATGATTAATGATTTTAAAAAATAACTTGTTTGACATATACATACAATCTAACATAAGTTGTCATTATTCATTAGGTATATAGGCCTACTTTAAATTCAATTCTGATTTTTTTTTGTTACTGGTAAACTACCTATGATAAATAAACAAAAACAACATGCACTTTGTTAAAAGTGATACATGATTAAGTTAAATAAAGGGAAATAAACAAATAATGAAACGTATTTTACTGTCCTGTTTGAGAGTTAAAGAGAGAGGGGGAGAGAAAGAGAGGGAGACAGAGAGAGACAGAGAAAGAGAGAGAGAGAGAGACAGAGAGAGACAGAGAGACAGAGAAAGAGAGAGAAAGAAGAAGAAGAAGGAGAGAGAGGGGAAGAGTCAAAGGGTGAAGATTTCTGTATTCTGCAAAATTTAACAAGAATGCAAAATCACGAAATAACTATACATCGTATAGTCATAAGGTCAGGGAAATTCCCCTATGTCTTCAGCGAAACTTGGCGTTTTTTTTCTTTCTTGAATAAACTATAGTAAGAGAATACAGTGGTTATCCATGAAAGCATTACTCGTTTGCAGAATAAGCTTACTTCCCTTAGGGACTGAATTACATCTTTCATTAGCGAGTATACATCAAAAGAAGCATGACTGTTTTCCGGTCCAAGGCGTACATTAATTTGACTTATTATTTATAGCAAAATTCCCTTCTTGTGTACTTCTCCGAAGACGCTCATAAAAATCATACATTGTGCTGTGTGTTTCCGGCATATAGAGCGAAGATTTATCCAATCTGCATTTGGCGGGAAAAGTATGCCCCCTGCTGCGTTGCCGATTTGATACATTTTAAAACTCATAATTCATAACTGTAAATGAATCGAGCATAGTTGTAGAAGAGAGTAGGAAAGAAAGAGAGAGAGAGAAAGAGGATATTTTCTGAAAAGGATATAGTATCCTTAGAGCGATTAATTTGCAAAGTTGTGAGACGTGGATGAACGGTGGATGGACAAAATTGTGCAAAAATACGTTTAAAATAGCAGTTTCAATTGCGTTGGTAGAAAGTGTAAATAGAGCTGTTACGATATGTCATTTCAATAGTCTTGTCAGGTTTTTGCGGAAAGAAATTTGAATGGTTACAAAAAAGAATTCAATGCCTTATTCTCCGAATGCTGGCATGGCAGAAAAAATACAACCGTAAGTATATCGATATTATTTTCTGAATTTACTTTGCGAAGAAAACAAATGTTTCAAATGTGAAGGCGACAATATCATGGAACTTTACGGCATATTCAAATATTTTCGCAAGCTTTTGAGGAAAGAAATTTGAGTGACGAAAATTTAGAGAAAATCTTCAGTCAGTATGACGGCACACAATTAATGAAGGCCTACGTAGATTATCATATTCTGAATCTTATACAGGGAAAACAATGTATATACCAATAGTGTCGGTTTCGTTGGCTTATGTGACAATTATTATAGAAACATAAGGAAAATATTGGAACCATATTAAATCTACAATTCTGCAAACGCTATAATAAACAAAAACATACGCACATTTTTATTTTTAAGAAACTTTACTGATACAAATGGTTTAAGAACAAAATCAATGTTTTGACCTGAACAAAAATCTCAGTGTATATTCCAATAGTTTCAGAGCATTCTGTGAAAATGAATTTGAATGATCTAAAAATATCGAAACCGAATTTCATTATTCCGCAAAGGTTAATATGACCACACAGCTGGAGGTATAGATTATCACTATCTTTTTTCATAATTATGCACTCTGCTAATAAATTGTTTCAAACACGAATGCTATATGATATAAGCTCTTGGGGTATAGTCGTGAAAGTTTGAGGCATAAAACAAATATCTAGCAACGGAGCTGTAGGCGGCCGATTGACTGTATCAACATCGGTTCGGAAGGATAGATCGGAGCGCGCTGGTTGCAGCAGATTTTATTAAGGCCATGTTACCAGTTATTGGGTTTTAGTATCCTTATCACTCTTTACTATTCAGAAAAATTATATGATACAGTCAGTCTGTGAAATAAACATGAAAGACCGGCTAATGTAATACAAATACATGGAAGTTTCTACTCGTATATCAAAGTAACAAACTAGCTGTTTTACGAACCATTTTTTTAAATGTTGGTATAGTAGGTTGCATGCACTCGTCGTTGGTTGACAAGCCTATCCAAGCTGTAGAGTAGTCATAATCAGTTACCATTATAGCAAATGTATTACATGCACATTCCGGGTATAGCGTTAATTCTTTGTATAATATATTGGGGCTGTGCAATATTAATTTCATGAAATGCAAATTTACTATTTGAGATTTACGATATTTTAGATATCATATATTATTAATATTGCGTAAGCTTACATACTTTTTTAAATAACTAAACAATACGTCTTTCTCTTTATTTAATTCACAGGAAATATAAATAGTAACTTTTTAAAATGCATTTCACTGTTTGAGTTTCACAATATTTGGAATAGTTGATAGTATTTATATATTTCATACAATTCAATATTTATTTATAGGCCTATAACTATAGCAAAATCAATCGTTGATTGGAAATAATATTTGCCGATTGGAAGGGGGGTGGTTTGTAATTTTCTTCTTTATACTTATGTTCCTTGTCTATTTTTAATATTTATATGTTATGATATGCGTTATCTTATAATTGTTTATGTATTTAATATTGTGCACGGACCTGCGGTAATAAATTAAAAAATTTAAAACTGAACTGAACTGAACTGAATTATGCTTTAAGCCCCCCCCCCCCCCAAAAAAAAAAAAAAAAAAAAAAATAGACACATATATCCATAGAAGAGAAATATGATTCCCTAACTAGTTGAATTGTGTTTATCTGCCCGTTTGTGATGAAGTCTGCCAACGTGAAATTTACTAAAATGGCACTGGAAAATAATACGAATATGAATTTTCTCAGTCATGCTTTAGCATCTGACGAAGACTGGGAATCGCAACAACAAGAACCTTCACCTTCATAGATTTCACTGTGCTGATTAAAGGTTTTAGAGAACACAGATTTCGAATATGAAGTGAGAGACGGAAGCCAGGCAATTTTACCCACATACTCTACTCTGTCATGTCACTCTGTAGAGAGAAACGTATTATTTAGATAACAATAGAGGCCAATTTCGACAGTGTGTAATCGGTCAGCTTGAGACACCAAACAGATACATCTAGAATATATTATTTTTTAACGTTATCAGTAGACTATAAGAATGTTTGGCTCGAGCATCAAAGCAAGATTCAATATTTATTGAGCTCCAAATTTTGTTCGTCAGATTTCCTTGATTTTAGTTGATCAATAACACACACATAAATGTTCACCCCTTCCCCTTCTGTGACGCGACGAACACGTCGATGATGACGTGGAAGGTGACGACGATGACAGTGGCAAAGAGGAACTGTTCATTTGTATTATTATGGAAAATAAAACTTGGCGTCTACTACTATAGTATTGCAATCCGCATTTTGACTACCATTTCAGTGGCGGCGATAGCAAAGTATATCATTCAAAGAGTATTTACGATTTAAACAGGCTATTGTACGGCATTGTTTTCTATGTCTACATTATCCATTATCAAACTAGTTTCTTCATGCATTATAGTACAACTCGTCCAAAGATGAGTAGATTTTGGTTCATATCCCTTTCCCAAGAAAAAAAAGGAGGACACGCAATATTGCGGAGGATATATAAGTCAGTCATATTCTTATTGTTTTTATGCTGGATCATAAACGCGCCGACCTAAGGTTCGGGATCCAATATTTTTGTATTTTATTATCTAGGAAAGATGTTTATCTGTTTCGGGTATGAGTACATGCCGAAGGACTTATGAGTATTTCAGAGCCAGCTTTCGGCCCTCTTTCTTTGGACCCCCTCTCCTTCTCTCTGGGTTTGTTTTCATTCGCTGGGAGCATCTTGGAATGAAAGAAAAACTCATATTGGTATCCAAGGAACGAAAATATCTTCCATATAGTGCCGAGAACAATTTATTGAAATCAATCTCGGGCGTTCCAATGATGAATCAGAGAGAGATAGAGAGAGAGAGAGAGAGAGAGAGAGAGAGAGAGAGAGAGAGAGAGATATGGAAAGAGAGAAAGACAGGGAAAGAGAGAAAGAAAGGGAAAGAGAGAAAGATAGGGAAAGAGAGACAGAGATTGTGAGAGGAGGGGATTATAAGTATAATGATAAACGGAGAAATAAAGAGAGCAAAATAGATAGAGAGAGAGAGAGAAGGAGGGAGGGAAGGGGGTTGGAGATAGCTAAATTAATTAGAGAGAGAGAGAGGGGGGAAAACATAGGGGGAGGGGGAACGGGGATAAAGATAGAGTGGTAAATAGAGAGAGAGAGAGAGAAAAAAAAAGATAGGGCGAGCGAGAGAGAGAGAGAGAGAGGGAGAGAGATAGGGGAGGGGGAAAGGGGGAAAGGGGGATATAGATAGAGTGATAAATAGAGAGAGAGAGAGAGAGAGACAGAGGGGAGGGATGGACAGACAAAGAGAGAAGGAGAGGAGAAAGGAAGAGAAAGAAACCAGGGAGATAGTTAGATAGATAGAGATTGGGAGAGAGAGAGAGAGAGGTAAGAAGACAAGGAATGGAGAAAAGGACCACAAAGATTTAGAGCAGAGGGTATAACGAGGGGAGAGAAAAGTGTAAAAAGCTGGTGGTATTACAGAATTCATTTCAAATACGATTTCATTTCGGCCTCCAGAAATTTGAAGGAGTATGAGTGAGTAAAAGAGGAAAAAGGACTGGTGAACCAAAATAAATCTTGGTCGAAGCTGCGTTATTACTTTGGTTCAGTGTGTCACCTTTAGCTGGCAAACGAAAATATATTTATATCAACGATTGAACAACGAGAAAGAGTGATTGAAGTACGTTAGATCTGCATCCAATTTATATTTAGATATCCCTGTAATAAAGTCGACTCGCGCCGAGAAGTTTAATAAACATTTGAAGAAGAAAATAAAAGCTGAAACCCGCGTATCGTCATATCGTGTCTCGACTATCGCATAGTGCACAATATTCAGATATTGGAAAAAGGACTGTTTGTTTTTGTTTTTGTTAAGCTTCGCTTTGTCTCACTGCGACGGGGGTTCAATAGCGGAGTCGGTTGATAGGACTTGATTTATTGAATTAATTTCAGCAAGATAGTTCATTCATGGTATTAGACGCAGATTAGGCTTGCTGACGAAATGAGGCATGTACTTGGGAGCGATCAATTCCAGCGGAGAACATGGACTCCACGTTCGATTGTTGATGGCAACAGGTCCAAACTATTATCATTTTCTTTTTTCGATTTTGGAAAAGATGTGGATTTTTTTTTTGTACGCTTAAAGTAGAAGAAGATACAAACTTATGATTTGTCTCATAGATTGTATCATTGATTAAAACCCTTTGATTGTGAAGATATAGATATATATATGTCCTTAAGCCGAAAGGAGAATGATAAATTCCTTTTCAGGGGGGGGGGGGCAGGGGCAGTTTTCCAAAGTATGTGACTTTTTTTTCTCACAATGATGTAAGAGAAACAAACAAAGTAATCAATAAATCGTAAAACATAATATAGCACTGATAAAAAAAGGTGGGGCTTTAGAATGTGCATTTTGTTTTGTAGCCGAAAGAGGATTAATGATTCTTGTCAGGGGCGGTTAGGGGGTGGGGGTGCTATGGGTACATATATGATGTAGATTCTGTTCCTGCAGTAATGTTGAAGAAGAGACCAATAACTTCTCTCAAATAATATAGTATTGATTAAAAGAGTTAAACTTCAAAATGTCTGGCTTCTATATATAAGTTATCATAGAAATCAACAAGACTTTTATATTTTATATTTACACTAGTGATGGTATACTCAAAGCCAATGCTATCTACCAACTTAGATTTTAAAAATACAAGATACAACGAAAAAACAAAGTGGAAACCCAACAAACCGTTGGCAGACGTTAGGCTTAAGAAACTGAATTACTCCTCAGGCCCTTTTTCGCGCCTCCATAGCTAGACCACGTCGTTGTTATCTTTTTTCATAAACTGTTCAAGCGCACGTATACACGCGTGCTTCAATTAAATTTCCATAATTTTGCACAATGATGGAAACTAACATTTCCTATTTGGAAGACAGGAATTTTGTTCAGATTTGATTGGAAGGCCTAATACTTTGATAAGGGGCAACGTATTATTCGATTTGCAAGTAATAAGATTGCTTAAGACAACATATTAGCCGGAATATGGCTCCGTTGGTATCGATGCAGGGGTTTCTACAATTTTCTATTGCGTTTTTGAAATAGGTCATCGAATGGTGATTATCAATATTTCTGTACTGATTAACTAACTGTCGTTCGGGGGCCTAAGTTAGACGAAGCTAGAATTAGAAGGTATTTATAGGGCGCCACCTGGAGACGATCTATGCCACCCTAGACGGGGAATATCCCTGTGGGGCATAGGTATTGATTCTTCTTGTTTGATAATTGATTATGTACGTTGGTGGAGATATTTTGACATCATGGATTTTCAAATTTTCTCGCCGAGACTGTAATTAATTACACTATTGAAAAAGAAGAGGTCGACAGAATATGAAGCCCTTATCATATTTTTGATTTTTTTTTCTTCTTCTTCAATTGACTGTGTATGAGATTACTAAATGATGATAATGAAAGAGGGATAGGGAAGGAGAGAGAGAGGGAGCAGGGGAGCGGGGGGTGGGGGAGAGGGAGAGAGAGAGAGAGAGATAGAGAGAGAGAAAAGAGGCAGAGAGACTGAAAAAGAGGGAGAAAGATAGACGAAGACCGGACAGAGAGAGAGAGAAGGATGGAGAGGAAGGTTTTTTAGAAAGATAGCGAGAAAGAGAGAGAGAGAGAGAGGGAGAGAGAGAGGGAGAGAGAGAGAAAGAGAGGGAGAGAGAAGGAGGGAGAAGAAGACAGGATTGCAGAGACAGAGAACTGAATGGTACTATTGCAAATGAAAAGAAGTATTCAAGGTCTGTCCTTAATATCAATAGTCCAACATTACTCTTTAGTTCCCTATCTCTATTATAACAATCTATCTCATATTATGGTACATTCCATTGCATTCTTTTGTCTTTATATTATCATAAGGACTTTATATAATTTTCCAAAGGAATACCGAATATTTGCGGTCAGAAATTTCTCCGGTCGACAAAAAAATGTCTTCATATCTAATGCCGAAAGCCAGCGTTATTAACCCGTCACGATCAATTACGTATTATTCCCCAAGATGCGTGCTTCCCCCAAGACGAGAACGAAGACTATTACATTCTTTCCTCGTCAGTCCTGACTTTATCTTTGGGGGCTGAACGGCTTGTGAACCCGCGCGGCTGCAGACCGCAAAAATCATCTCCGTATTACCGTCGTCCCCCAAACCGTCTAGATCCAAAGAAAGGGGAACTAATTGAATGGCTTGAAACAAAGGAACGTGATATCATAGCAGGAGACTGGTTTTTTTTCGTAGTGAAAAGGGGAAAATGGAGAGTGAGAGTGAGAGAGAGAGAGAGAGAGAGAGAGAGAGGGAGAGAGAGAGAGAGAGGGGGGGGGGGGGGGGAGGGAGAGAGAGAGAGAGAGAGAGAGAGAGAGAGAGAGAGAAAGAAATAGAGGTAGGTACACGCGGGAGGATAGATACTTATAATTATAAGGCGGTAGATATAGATAAGTAAATAGATATAAACATAAAAATATAAATCTCCAAAAAAGGTAAAATTAATTTAGACTGAACATGTTTTTGTTCTTTGGGCGAAATAGACAAAAAGAAAGGAGTATAAATAAGAAATAAGTAAATAAATAGATAGATAAAAAAAAGTACATTGATATATTTCAGGCCTGATAAAAACCCGAATTAAATCGGTTTCCCGATTTTTCTCGATTAAAAAAAAAAAAAAATGTTACCCATTTTTTTTTTCTCCCGATTTTCTCCCGATTTTCCCGATATTTCCCTTATTTTCTCTATTCTTCCCTATTTCCCCCTATTATTTCCGAATTTTTCTTATTCAAAAGAGGGAATGTTGTTAGATGACATCCCCCCCCTCGAATCCTCTTTCTTTTTCTTTTTTACTCAAGGGGGGCGTGGTTGAGGGGAATAATTTTGTTTTTGTTGTTTTTAGTGCTCACTATCACCCCTGATAATTATATTATATACAACCGGTTTATTATGTTGATGGATAGATTAGAGAAAAAACAAAAACATATCATGTTATATAGATAGATAGATTGAATTTGAAATATTTACTGTTCCCAGAAGGAGGGTTACTCTATAGACAAAGGTTTTGAAGTTAATTATTATTTGGTCGTAATAGCATTACTAATGTGAACTATGAGATTTGAAAATTGCTATATTTTGACTCCGCCCCCCCCCCCCCCATGCGAAGAAAAATTAAAGATATGGGATTTGTCATCAAAGTATTACCATGATGAAGGATATGCCTATGTTTTGCTTCTAAATTATGTTTGTAAACACTCAGCCCAAAGTCGGACTTTGAAGATAGCATAATGAAGTTCAGATATATCCAACGAAATATTGGGTAAGACCCATTAAAAGTTCACCGGATTTTTATTATATTTTTGTGCGATGAAAGATGTAAAAATAGACCATTTATAGGTCTGAGATTAAATCTTAGAAAATTAAAAAAAAAAAGAATAATATTGTTTGCAAGAAGCATGAATAAAATTGTGTCAACTATTAAAGTTTCCTTTTGCTTTGGATTTCAATTTTATACTGATTTCCAATCCACTCTGAAACTCCAACTCCCGCAAAGAAAGGTAATAAATGCACTTTTGCGGTAAAAAGAAAAAATACCTTCTTATGTCTTATCAACATTTTGTTTTCAATAATTTAGTAACTCCGCTGAAGGGGCGAGGAAGACAAAATAGTACACAGTCGTTTATACGACCAAGACAGGTTGTTTATTTGCACTTTTATGGGCGTTATACACGCAGGCTGCAATCAAAATGCTATTAGCAGTCTACAAGCGGATGCGAAAAATATCCGATGACTTCAAAGGGAAAAATCGCCATATTGTAACCACATCAAGCACACGGCGGCGATAAAACATGTATCCTCCAAAGTGTAGTGTATAGTTGTATATGAGCGCTTTGCGGTAAAGCGGGAAAGTCCTAACTTTTAGTGGTAATTAAGCGGCGTTGGGTCATTGAATTAGCTTCCTCACAATTTAATTACATACAGACTATTGCTTGAAGTCCAGCGATACTGTGACCGCTTTGGACATTACCGCAGTTGAGTGGTCACTGTTGAGCAGCGGATGAGTTAGGGTTCGAATCACATAACATGTTAACATTTTTTTGAAAGAGGAATAACCGATATATTTATACGACGCTTGTACAAGGAGGTATTACACCGCGTTCCATGACTTTCATTTTTGAATACGCCAAAACTAACATGCTGAAATGAAATTGAGATATTATTTGATTGCACTCAATTTTTTACCTAAAATCCTCAAAAGAAAAAGATTTCCAAAAACTTTTAGTGTGGTTAAAAAGGTGTGTGTCTTCTTTGGTCATAGTTCTATGCCATCCATTGGGCATTTGTAAACTAAAATCAGATTTAGTATCTAAACAAAAAAAAGGATCTAGTAGAAATTCGTTTTTTCTCAGTCAGTGTGTATTTAAGTTTGTACATGTATGTATCAATATATGATTATTTACGTTTGAGGACCGCTCTTTTACATCATCATCCGGAAGACGTGACCCAGTCTCGAATCTGGTCCACTGAGTCAGTTTGTAGGCGAAGATAGAGAAGCTGACCGTACCACGGACATAACCGCTAAACCAACTCACATCTCATCTTGCTGACTTACATTTTTATGGTTAATATTCTTAATGACGATTAATTTATGTTTCTGGTTTGCTTGAGTCAAGGTTAGGAAAGGCGAGTGCTCTTTTAATTTTGTTAAGCACGTGTGTTTTGTTTCGCATTGCATGCTGGAAGTATTATGACCACCACTTTCACCTCCACCAACTACGACAACAACAACAAAAAACAAAAAACAATACGAAAGCAACTTCTTTCGAAAAAGCAACTTAATGCAATATCAATAGCATGCATGTCCATCGCCTTGAGCGAACATTACTATGACGTATTACGTCACCAGGGGTGTCCTTCACAAAGATTCTAAGTCGAACTTAACTCTAAGTTGGACTTAAATATTATGGAAAGCCATTTGTAGCCTATAATGAAATATATTCAAAAGCAAAAAGCATGAATTCTATGAGATAGGTCTATGCATCAGCATATTGAAAATGCCCTTGTGTTGAACAAATTAAAACAAAACAACAACAACAAAAACAAACAACATCTATAAAACTGTCGAATACATATGAAAACATGAGAGAACTCTTTTAAAGAGGTGGATCCAGGGTTATGGCGGGGTGGAGGGGTCGACAGGGAGCTGAAATGACTAAAACCCTCAAAGCCTAGGGGAAAACAGTGCAGACTCAAGCATGTTGATAGCAAGTAACATTTTACCTTTTAAATAGGGGGTGGCCAAATCTGTCCATAGTTTTTGTTATGGGTCTACCTAGAATGTATACTAATTTTGTCGAATAAATAAGTGAGCCCCATACCAAACCTCTTTCTACAGTCACATTTCTATGAAATAAAAGGCGGAGAATGCTAGGGGGCTGTGTGGCTGATTCGATCGGTTGGGTGATATCATGTTGGCTTAATATCTGGCCAGACCTGGCTTACAAAACGCAATATTTGGAAGGAGGTGTCGCCAGCAAGTTTTTATCAGTTCGTAATAAACGTGGTCGCCCCGCAAAGTACATGCGACCCGTGTGGTAGGTGAAACAAGAAATGGGTTCTACATAGTGCAGTGTCTCAAAAGAAAGAATGCATTCTATACAATGTTTAGAATAGTCGTAACATTCGAAGGCGTTTCATAGATCTGTTAAAACCATAGATACCAGTGAGTGCAATCAACATTCAACAAAAATAAATTTGTCATATTTGAACATGAGGCATTAATATTATTTTGTTCTACTTATCCTGCAATATTATGATAACAATAATTTACTAGAAATCTAAGTACACTTACACATGGAAGATCATTTATATTCCATTTTATTTCCCTGTATATCAAAGTTTGACATAATGGTTCTACTGAAGAAGAGGGTCGGGGGTGGTAGTTTTCCCAGGTGATAGTAAAAAAGAGTGGTAGTCCTGATATGCCTTTAAATGATATATTAATTTTAAAACATATTAATTATCCGATTCACAAATAAGGTCCTACAAACTTCAATGCAAATGTCCCGGTGGTGTTGCATAATTACTACATTAGCGATCAGGAACTCGTCACCGAATCCTTGTATTTTCTTTTGATACACTGTGTACTCTGTCGTTGGAGACACCTTAAATCAGTCATGGCATGTATGACGCATATATTTCAATGAGCCCTCGTACGCCAGCGTTGTAATGAAAACTTTAAAACACCAGATCTATTCAATATGCAAGAAAAAAGAAACAGCATACAACATAAAACAGAAAGATATCTTGTGGAAAGTTGAAAATCTCCCCCTTTACTATTGAACGTTGTGTTTCCTTTGCATGTTTGCAATAAACGGACATACTGTGTATGATCGAATCTTTTTGAGTAAACGCACAAAGATACAGGTGAAGTTTAAATGTCTTTAAATATAGTATTTTTTTCATGAGAACTTCACTAGATGATTGCTTTTGCCATTCTGCTCTCAGTAAAGATCGGGTCTGTAAAATGGTATCTTCTATTTTACCAGAAAACATCCTACATGAACACCTGATGGTTTTTAGAGTTAAGGTTTAATGTCCGCCGCCCCCAAGTTGAACGGAGAGGCATAACACGGACAAAAACAAAAATGGCAACATGATGACGAAATATGATATTTTCAGATGAAGGTGAGTGGGGGCTAATAGCGCAATTTCGTAATGAATTTTGTCCTTTATGGACCTTTCAAACCAATGAGAGATATATATTTCCAATATGTGTTGTACCAGTTAACTGACAGACTTTTCATTTGCTCTATCCTATGTTACAAACATGTGTAAAACCTATTCCACGACAGAGAAAGGGTTAATGACACTACTCGCCAACACGTAGTGGCAATATTCATAAAAGGCGACAATATCCTTACGCGATAAAGAGAGGTTCACATTGCCAAATATTACAGCGCGTTGATCATTTAGCCAGAAGTGGTGTGCAACGTATGCACTCATTTGAACAACCTCTACGAAGCGCACTTTTAAAAATATTGCTGTTCTGTCCATTGTCTTAAGACCAGTTGAACGGGTTGCGGCATGTCGATTGCGGCTTTACTTATGTCAATTAATCTTATAATGGGAATTAGAGCATGGGCCAAAGATTCCACGCAATGCTTTCAGTTCTATGTTCTTAATTTACTTTTTGTACTCTTGGTTGGCGCTACAATGGCCCTAGTCCTACGTCAACAAAGACAACAATGGCATTATTTCTTAGCCCCTTTCACACCGGGCCATACGTAGATTTGTGTAGTGTTGCTTACCCGACTATGCCGAACGTACGCTGCTCTACGCTGGCCTACGTAATTATGCGCTGAGGGACGCAAAGGGGTACGCAGGGACTACGCCAAAGCAACATTTCTTTCATAAATAACGCAGACTGATTTCGTGCGCTATTTCGTCAAATTTAGCAATCTGCCAAACGTTAACGCTTTATGATGAAGTAGTCACGCTCACGATAGGCCTAATCAAAACACTTGCACAATTAAATAAATATTTTATAATCATCATGTTGCGTCAAATAACTTATAATCATTAAAATCGATCTTCAAAATCCCATTTAACAAAACTGATTAAAGTCATTCATAACGAGCAAATATGTCTATGGATCCTGGACAAGGTTGCTTTAGCGACATTTGGTCGGGGCTTCATTTCGTCAAACATAAATGATTAGGGTTATGGTTGCGATTGGGAGTTTGAGTCCGGTTAAGGGTTAGGGTTATATAATGACATGGGTTCAATTTAGGAAGTTGGTTATTGCTGAAAATGTACTGCACACCCATTGTTGTTGGAGCTTGTATCTTACAAAAGTACAATCACGTGTTTCATGTTTCGCCACTCCATGGTCGTGTTTCCTGGGCTAACATGATATCATAGCAGTGGAGACAGAGCCGTTGCTTACCCCCTTTTCTCTGTGTCGGTTCGATCTTGCTAGTTTTATTGCCTCTCCCTTAGATTACTGGCTGTCGGTCCAAATTATCGCAGACGACAGGCCCCGTTGTTATTGGGCGGGAGATATTTTGGTCTGTTGCCTGGCTTGGCCGGGGTCATAGTACTTGCCTTAAATTTTGCCAGGATGGGAAAATTCTTTCCTTACCTACCTTTGGTCTTGGTTCAGGGGAGGATT
Organism: Strongylocentrotus droebachiensis; assembly: GCA_035222895.1. Taxonomy (NCBI): domain Eukaryota; kingdom Metazoa; phylum Echinodermata; class Echinoidea; order Camarodonta; family Strongylocentrotidae; genus Strongylocentrotus; species Strongylocentrotus droebachiensis. The sequence continues at coordinate 171,218 of JAVYIG010002982.1, read as the reverse complement.
GTAAAGATAGAGTGCTAGGCGGTTGGGCTATTCGAATTCAAAATTGGATTTTATGAGAACCATTTCATGGGGAAGGGAGGGGGGGGGGGTCTATGTTTGATTTCCTTCTGCATTAGATTCCTCTTTCGTTGTTGTCCTGAATCTTTCTGCTTTATTCCCTCTTTGTACTATATACTACTTCTACAGCCCACGAGGCCGAATATGTCTAGGTCTCGCCGACCTTCTGAACATGTATAAGCGGATTCATGAGGCGGTCTACTGGAAAGTTCGGGTGGGAATTAAATATGACAGTGGGGGTGCCCAAAATGACCATGTCGGGCTCACGGGACTACTGCAAGGTACCTCAGGGTTGACGAGACCGGCGTGTTCTAACGGTCAGCTGGGCTGCCGGCCTTGTACTTAAATGTCCGAGGGATACAAGGATGCAAAACGGTCATTATTTAGAGAGACATTATATTTTGTCAGGAAAGTTTGTTTTTTTCGCTCTCCAAATGTGGTTCTTTGCACTGTAGAGCCGTCCCCCATTAAACAAAATGTGGTGTGTGAGAAGTCAATTCATTTTTAAAGAAAATTATTCTAGCTTTGACAGAAACAGAAGTTACATAAATTCCATATCTCATAGTTGAAGAAGATACAGACATAACACGGGGTAAAAGACGCCACTTCTTCGGGAGTTGACGAGTTAACTTCTCTCACGAACGTGCAGTCGCGTTGCCTCGGCTCAATTTCGGCGAGTATTGGGATATGATTAGATCAAAGAAAACGCCGACGCGTGCGTGACGAACGTAGTGCCGCATTCTATACGACGTTTTCCTTGGGCGATGTTTGGGCGGGACGCGCTTGCTATACTGATACAGCTTAAGCGGCGCTATTCGCTTCGGCAGTTTCTAAGCGCTAATTAAAATTCAAGATTCTTCGTGATCGGTATATGGTTCTAGAAAGGATGCACATTTTTTTTCATCGACCGAATTCATTTTCTTTTGAAAATATTTACTGAGTCTAAGAAAGCGTCGACTGGCGCATTATTTTCACCTGGGAAGAAAAAAAAAAACTGATCAAGGGTCTTTTATTAATAGTAGCTAAATGTGTACATCTTGGCTGGGAAGCGATCCATGGGGAGGATGTCTTTGAGACAACACTATCGCAATGATTTTCGACAAGATTTTCAAAATATTCAACCGAAGGCAATTTAAAAAGCCCTTTGTGTTATCTTATCTACCTGTTGAAATGTACGAACATTTTAGGTACAAGTTATTCGAACTTAATTTCTTGAGGAAACACAACAGAGCATTGAAATCACCCACAAAATGATTTCTTGAAAGTTTTCCGATCGTATTATACTCCAGTGGCATACCCGGTAAATAATAGGTTTCATTTATTTTACATTTTGATCATAATCATCTTGATAATTCAATATACACCATCACAATCATCATCATCATCATCATCATCATCACCATCATCATCATCACCATCATCATCATCATCATCATCATCATTATCATCACCATAGTCATTTCTATAACAATAACAATATACAACCGAACGGTAAAAGAAGAAAACATACACGTTATAATACTGTCTGTATGCCTATTGTGAAATTTACGTGATATTCTTGTAATGCAGAACATCAAAGCAAATTGCTTGATGTAAAATTGTCCTGCTACTGTATCACACAATAAAATCACCTTTGCTGAGGAGACATATTGGATTGTGAAGGGAACAGTGGCAATACTTAGAGGCGAGGATAGAGGAGAGAGAGAGAGAGAGAGAGAGAGAGAGAAAGGAAAGGGGAAGGGGGAAGGACGAAATATAAAGAAAGGCAGACATTGCAGACTCATATGTAGAAAAAGAAAGAGAAAAAAAGAGCGAGAGAGAACTTTGAAATAGAGAGATATAATTACAAAGTAAAACGTGAGAGAGAGGGCGGGTCGGAGAGGATAATGAGAGAGAGAGAGAGAGAGAGAGAGAGAGAGAGAGAGAGAAAGATGGGAGATATGTTTATAAATATAAGCTGTTCCAACGAGTACTCGAACAAACTATATACCCTTGCAGGAAATTGTGTCGGAAACTCGACGTTTCCAATTCAATGCAAAATAGACGAATACAATGATCATATTGTGCATGCATTTTCAAAACTCGTGTGATTGCGCGATGCATACAAGTACATACAACGGTACATGGCAAATAAAGCATTGTATTTGTGTAGCTTGTGAGGGATTGTATTGTTTACCGTACATATATCATTTCTGAATGAGTTCGATGATTGACAGCTCGAAGCGGAAGTCATTGGAGGTTTTCTTTTAGAAAAAATTGGGCGACGTCGATAGCGAGAGCGAGTCGTACCCGAGTGTGTACGCATAGGAAGAGAAAAAGAGGGGAAAAAAAGATTGCGCCAATAAACATTTCGTCGCGACTTTCCGATATCTAATTTTGTAACAGCGGAGAAAAAGAATAAGGCCTCGAGTGCGACGCCAATGACCGTTTTAGGGTGTTTGGTGTGCCGACCTAATTAGTATTTTTTCAAAGAATGTCTTAGAGTTATTAGATGTTTTAAATTGTAACATATAAACCATGGAACTAATTTTCCCGTAAACAACCACTAGCAAACAAACAAAATCTAGAGTATCAGAAGAGTGTTATTTCGGAAATAAATAAATAATAAAATAGAGTCGGTACAAAAATGAAACAAGAGGGCAACAGAGAATGGCTGAAGATGATAAAACACTGCTTATTCCACTTCCATAGAGTTAAGGGCAAAAATAAGGCGTAGAAACTGTAACATGACTCCAATACATAAAAACAATGAATAGAAATTCAATACAATGTCATATGCACAGGGATAATTCTCATGATGCATTATACGAGGCGGTTTGTATCAAATATCACAACAACCACCAATATCTTCTTCTTCTTTTCAAATTATCTCCCATCAATACTAAATTTATCAAAAAGGGTTGTTTGGTATTGCAAATGCCATTTTAATGGATTTGTTTTAATATCTGTATCACTATCCTAAATGACGGGATCCCTATGAATATGTAATCCTGAGTTATGATATTTCATCATATTTACCAGTGCAAACGTCGTATTTGTATATCTATTTTACGCATCGTTTTCATTCTCTTCCGACTCCTAGTCTGGCTATATACAGTTTAAAGACCTTAAAACAAAAACAGTACTAATCCAACTAAATAAGTGATGTATATACTGATGTGCAGAACTTGGAGTAAAATTACATAAGGCTTGGTTGATTACATTAATAACCGATTAAAGGATGAGAGGCATGCACACAATTTGAGAGTAATCGGAGACAGAGGATGAAAGAGGAAGAAGAAAAAGATAGGTTGGGAGAGAAGGAATGAGTCTCAAGAAGGGGAGTGATCTATAAATAGAAAGGAAACGAGAGAAAGAGAGTTCTTACAAAGCAAAGAACTGAGAAGTAGGGATCGATAGTTGATGGAAAAAAGAGAGAAATAGATTTTTTTAAAAGAACTAAAAATGTAGACCGACGGATCTATGACTTATTAGGAGTGGGAAATTGTTTTTCAGGTTTTCTTATGTAACAATGAATAGACATTGGTTAAGCCGGCGCGAAATGATTTTATGATTTCAGTTTACCCGGGCTTGAAATACTCGTTACGCTTTAAAACGGAAAAGGGGCAGTTTTTACGAAGAAATCCTTCTAAATTGGACACTGGATAGAATCCGATTATTACTAGATCTGCTAATTTCCTATTCCTAAGCTTTCGTAAATCTCGTCTTCAATCATAAATGTCATTTTCGCTTTACATTATTCATACTTTTAGAAGCTTATTTGTTGAAGGCAAAATTGAAAGGGGACAGAAAAAGAGAAATAATGGGAGGGGAGACGTAGATTTTCCAAAAATAAGAAAAACGTAAAAGTGCAAATAAAACAAAAAATTGGATGAGCAATAAAAAAGTAGAACCAGGCAGAGAGACAGACAAGGGAGATTGATTTACAGTAGGAGAGACCGAGAGAAAGAGGGGGTGGGGAGGGGGGGGGGGAGGGGGGCGGTACTGTAGGAAACGAAATAAAAATAAAAATATAAAGACAGAAATTGACGTGGTGAGGTTGCGAGAGAGAGAGAGAGAGGAAGACAGTATCAAAGAGTAAGGGAAAACTAAGAGGGAGGGAGAGAAAGAAAGAGGCAGACAGACAGACAGACAGGGCGGGGAACCAAAACAGTGTGAGTGCTTTATGTGTGTGAGTGAGAGACAGAGAGAGAGACAGAGGGAGAGAGAGAGAGAGAGAGAGAAGGAAAATCGAAAATGGTGTGCGCGTGTGTGAGAGAGAAAGAAAGTTTTATCGGCAAAGAGCGGACATTTAATAATACAGAAATTTTATTTGTAGGAATATAGGCTACAAACAAAAAGTGTGAAAGAAAAAATGTATCGAAATGAGAAAACAGAACCCCAAAATAAAGAAAGACTGTCTCATAAAAAACAGGTACCATGGCAACGGAATATGGTACGAATGGAAGGTACGAAATGGCAAGGACCATTGTTGACAGGATATGCAGTAGAGAAGCCAATACTGTTTAGCATTATTAAAAACAAAATCTGAACGAGAGTTGCAATTAAGTGTGAAACGTCTTGCTAGCTTATAAGACTACAATAAGATTGTATACAATAATATTTCTATCCATTGAATAGAGTTTAACGCCTTTTATAATGTTTATATTGAACACGATGTATACAGTATAAGTGCACTTATACTGAATACCCGGAATACACGTTATCAAGTTAATGTTTAAACATAAAGAAAAGAGAGAAAAGTCAGTATCAGCCTATATGCTAACATACAGACATAGTGGGTGTAAGAACACGCCAGATCCCTGTTTATATTAAACCATGTACACTGATATTCAAAAAAACGTATACCATTGCCTTGGGCCCCTCTTTTTTTGGTTAAAGAGTAATGAATAGATAGGATCCTCTTCTGTTTAATATTAATCTATTAACAATATTATTTTTTCTCTCTATTATTCCACTTTTTCTCGTCCCAGTGCTCGATGTTCGTCTTGAGAGGCTAAATCTAAAGGTTTCAAGCCACTTGTCGGACTAATATATGACAGGTATGTTTAACATTTCTTGTTGCGTCTTTGAATTTATCTGGCGGTGAGCATACAATATTTGCGAGCGTACGGAAGGTTACATGTTATGCGCACAACGATTGAAGACGCCAAATTGTATAAGAGGGACTGAACGGATAGTGTAAACAGGGGGAGCGGCGAAAAGTATCGGAGCACATCTGATGAGTGAACGGCGGTAACGAGTCAAACGGGACCGCCTCCCGTAGCCCGTGCTCTTAACGTGACCATCCGCCACAGCCGATGGCTTAAAGGTCTTAAACCAGACGACCGGTGTAAATTACTTGAAGTGATGCCCAGAGGTTCGGGGTACTTTTTGGTCAAAGTCAAAACCGTTCCGCTGCATCTAGCCGTTTTTGTTTGTTTTCATATTTATTTTTTGTTTTGAAACTTGAATTTTGTAGCACTCCACCTGTTTAATTAGCCTACCTCTTCGCAGTTTACTTTAGCTAGTTTTTCAGGGAGAATGACGGGTATTAGTTATCGTGTAATCAGGCGCACGCATTGGTAGCATATCTGCGAGGGAGCAAGGCGAGCCAAGCATATCCTTCGAGATATTTTGCCAACAAAACGACAAATAGTCTGTCTTATCACGTTCGTATCTATGCATGGTGCTGAAACATAGGCAATTTCATGCGGTGTACTTTCAGCATTTTCTTGGCTGAATTGAGCTTAATTTACAACAAGAATCACATTTTATTTGATTACTTACATTTTACCTTTAAAATCACGTAAAAGTAAACGCGTGGGACTGCATAACACATGAGCTCACCGTCCGCATTTATCCAATGGATTCTAAGCCTGTAGTTATGGCCTTCAAAACTGAAGGAAAAAATGGATTGGAGAGATCATCCGTATTCATGGCGTGGTCCATACGATGGTTGGGCAAATACAGGTATGTTACTCGATGCCTTGCAGACGACATGTTCATGTCAGGGTACAAAGTGTGCGAAAATTCTGTTTCCCGCCCATTTCCCTCCAGTGCTTAGCATCAATCGATCAACGTAGGCCTAACTATTCTTCACCATATTTCACTTGTTTTTTTCTTATTTTCGGGGCTTCCTATAGTATGTATCCATGGCGTATCCACTGTCCAGGCAAACGCAGGTGGGTGGGTTGGGGGAGGGGGGGGGGGTGGTTGTGACACCTCCATTTGTGATTCGATTTATTTTCGTATCTTGTCTACAAATCAAAAAAATTAAAAGCCTGTCCTTTTCTTGTTTGAAAGTGTCGTTCTAAATTGTCAACAAAGTAATAATCGGACACTCATCCCCAATTCAAAATGCAAAATGACCTAGAGACGCCCTTTAAAAGGAATTTAAAAGTGAAAATCGGGTGCGGAATCTTTCCAGGTTACGCCGAGTTCTGTAGCCCAACTATAAGTTATATTTATATATCTAGCCCAACTATAAGTTATATTGAAATATCTATACTTTTTAATAAGAGTGGGGTTGTACGCCAGCTGAACTCCATTCGCCACTGCTATTCTGTACATATTTTTTGTTTCTGAACATTGCAGTTGTCCCTAACATACTGCTCGGTAAATGTGTTGAGAGGCATTTGTAATAAGAAGAATAAAAATATATTTGTAAATATTATTATTATGAAATGTTCATGTCTTTCGTTGATTGTTAGGAATTACATGATCCCATAATAAAATAAAAAAAAGTATTTTTCGACAATCGGAGGGCGAAAGCGTGATGCAACAATGCCATAGGCCATGTAGAATACCTTTGAACATAATTACTACCGCCTGATTTAATATAACTACTTTAGCTTGGATATGAGTGATAATGGTAATACTAAAAACAAAATGAAAGCTGAGAATACAGTCTTGTAGTAGGATTTCACGATCTGCGTTTAAAACATTGCGCCGTTATGAAAAATCCCTCCTGTGAACAGATGAAACAGATGTTTTGGGAGCATTACAACAACAAAAAAAAATCAATATCTTCTTCATAATTATCTAGTATAAGATGGGATATTTCAGCACACCCAACCGCCTCAAAAACGACCTTGCTGACTTTACAACATAACGATAAATCTTTATTCAAACAGCAATTGCAAGCGCTCATGTAAAGCAACAGTGTCCTCTGGATATTCTCATTCATACGCATAAATGGGTACCACGAGTCAATTTTATCTCATAATTCGTGCAAATACAATCAATCTCGCTTCTTTTCTTACCCACCATGTCGTGTCGTGGTAGGCATTGTTGTACGATGAATTGAGATCGTGTTGGTACTGCTTCCAAACAAATTACACCATGTTTGAATCTGCAATTGCCTTGTTATGTCGGCCTGGTGGCCATTTAGTCATATACGTCGGGTTATCTTCCTGTTTCGTGCGAAGGTTCCATTTTCTCTCTTATCTTCTTCCATGGCGTTCTAGGAATCGGTAAATCCGTTAGTAAATACATGTAAATCGACAGGGATTTTATGGTATTTGGTATTCATGGATTATGATTTTATAATGTACATTGTACCCAATCAAATATGAAATGAGATGGTGCTACTTCATGCACTTGCTCTAATGACAATTTTTTCGCCGTCAATTTCCTACACTAAACGAAATCCTAACTTCAAACCTAGACCTTTTCCTGATAGCTTACTCTAATCCTAACTCATAAAGCTAAACCTAACGTAAAATCGAATTGCAACCCCTAACGTTATATGTACGATGAATTGAGATCGTGTTGGTACTGCTTACAGATAAATTACACCGTGTTTGGGCCTACAATTGCCTTGTTATGTCGGTCTGGCGACCATTTAGTGATGCAACTTGTGCTATCTCTCCTGTTTCTTGCAAATTTACTTCTTTTTCGTTTTCCATTGAATTGGGGGAATCGGTAAATCCATTGATAAATACATGTAATACGAAAGGTATTTGATATTGGTTTGCATTCATCAAATTCATGGATTATTATTATTGAATGTATGTTATTACATATTGTACCTGTTTAAAATATATACATAAATGAATATAATGAAGTAATACAATTTTCGTAGCTTTCATCATCTTTCTTCACATTTATTTGTACTTCATAATCTTGTAACGTTAATATTGATAACAAAATGGATATTCATTTTGTGTATGAAGGGGAATAATTATGACACGAATTGAAGAAATTGTTTCGGACGTTAAGACGAAATCAAGTTATTTAGTCATTTAGTTATTTAGTCTTCTTGTTATGTCAACCAACAATGTGTTTCAAGCTTTGGTAATATACAAAGCTATAAGTCTCTAAAAATCTCTGATTATCGTATTCATTATTTTGAGGTCTTCGGACATGTTGAGTAACCGGTATCTTGTCAAGGAAGCAAATTACGACCGGTAGGATAATTTTATGATGATACGAGTTTATCTTTATAATCCCCAACTGTAATTTCATTATAAAAGTACGAATATATATATATATATATTAGTAAGAAAATTCCTTATACTTAGGCACTATTGAAATATTTTTCTTAACATCATGCTTACATAATTATGCCTCAATTTCTTTTATGATAATTTTTAAGGTACCGTTTATAGAATTGTACCGACATGTGCGGAAATGTTTAAACAAAATAATGTCGGGATGATTCGAGAAGAACTTCTATTATCTCATGTGGAAATCGCGATCGGAACTTGCAAGATCGACTATTAAATTTTATTTTCCGAGTTATCTTTGTAGCCATGATACTGTGGAATAGTGTTACGCTATATGACTCTTAAAAACTTGATAAAGAGAGTGCCTTTGTATTTTTCTTTCATGAGTGAAAACTAAGCAATTGAGATCCTATTTTCATACGAAACCATTTAAAGATGAAATCCTATTTTCTTACGACTTCGGTTGCCAACATACCACCCTTCACAGTTTGGCAAAGGTCATGACTCTGCATCATCACGTGACGTGAATAGGACACAATCCATATTTACTCTAATTTCTCTTAATCGCGGCTCTCTGATGTCTCCCTTTCTACTTTCCGGCCGTTTTAGATTCCCAACCCTAACTCCTCGCTATTTCTGTCCATTAAGGGTCGAATTCTGCCCATCAAGGTCCGGTCTATTCTCTATTTAGCCTCGGCTTTCAGGCCTGATAGATTAAGTGCAGCCAAGATCTTAGCGTAATAGACAGGGTTCACTGCACCACGTTCTTTCCTTGTTGTGTTCAACTGGCAGCCGTTTCCTTTCCCATTTCAGCCCGTTAGAAAACATTTCCCCTTCGCTAATGCGCAAAAGTATCCCCCGTTTTCCGTCTTCTGGACAGTGCTACATAAACGCGAACGCCTCCATTCCTCAATCATCTCAAATTCATTTCCTCAATAAAAAGAAAGACCCGTCACTAACAACGCAGCAGTCCCAAGAAGCTTTCCTTCAATTATCTCTATCTCTACTTAGTCCGGGCTTTTCCTAGCTTCCCCCTCTCCCTCTTTTCTTTTCCTTTTCCATAAAGTAAATCCTATATAGAGCGGATTATTACGGAATGGTTAGCAGTGATGGGGTTTTTTGCGAGAGTTTCTTATTACATTCCTTCGCCTGCGTCCATTTTGCCCGCAGACGACCGATGGCGGTTTAGCGCGCGCACCGAAATGTTATTTCTTCTTCCATACTGAATAAACTTTCTCTCTACTGGAAGTCTTGTTCTGTGTTTTGTTATCACGTTACGTTTGGCGCCAGCCTGCGAGCCATGTCTTCGGTGCTGGCAAGGTGGAAATTATGGTAGATGCCTGGACGAGAAGTAAATGAGGACAGTTTCTTCTTGCGCCATGGTATTTTGGAGTGTCTAAAACTCGTTTGTGGTGGCATTTCTGAAACCCAACTCCGCGACACACGTGTAGATATTACAGCTTATACCATCATTTTCATTCCGATGTGCAGAGTTATGTCCCACTCTTTGAATTTGACACAATTTCCCCGAGCCAGCCTGCTATTCCCCTATGCTGATTAGTGTTACATATTTTGAGGCTATTTCTGACAATGTGTTTGCCCAAAGATCAATATGATATACATTTGAAATGTAATAATTGCAATCACAAAAGCGGAAATATGAATCATTGTCTTGTCCTATATCCTGACCTTGAAATGGTATGGTAGCACTAAGGCCTATCTTCTTGCCGTTGATTATTGGACCCCCAAAAGGAAAAGAAAACAAAAGAAAAAAAGAACACCCAAATTAATATCTCTGTTGTAATCTTTTTTCTCTTTGACATCTGATGTTTTATCCTGATTTATTGATAATTTTGTATCATATTCATTATTCACAAAATATTTTCCACAGTTTTTGTTCTTCTTCTCCTTATTTATTTTCTTATTCTTCGTCCTCTTCTCTTTCTTCTTCTTATTTTGTCATCTTCTTCCTCACACTTCTTACTTAAATTTTACCTTAAGTTTCCTCTTATTTCATATTTATTTTCTTCTCCTTAACTTATTTCACTTTCATTTCTATCTGGAATCCTTTCTTCTCCTATATCTCCTTCTTCTTCGACTTTTTTCTCCTTTTTCTTTTTCTTCTTCTTCTTCTTCTTCTTCTTCTTCTTCTTCTTCTTCTCCTCCTTCTTATTCTTCCCCGTTCTTTCCTCTTCGTTCCATCTTAGTAAATTCCCACCTCTGTTCCTCTTTCGTCAGGATAGTATTTCCCGTAATTCTGTTATAACATGTCTACATCACCTAAGATTGTAATAACAGTGGTGCTTTAAGAACTTCATTAACCGAGAGATACAATTCCAGTGCGGAGGAGGTGGGAGCAAACTTTACTTGGGCTATCCCGTTTACACTTAAACCTACTCGTACAGTTAAAATGTTCGTTATCCTCTGATAATACGTTCACATCTACCTTAGTTATTTGAAATTATATCCTGCATCAAAAATGTGTTGGCTTTTGATTGGTTGAGAGCTCGTCACATGACCAGAAATATTTGACCTATTCTTAGAAAGTACTATATGAGAGTGCTATTTGGGTTTACTATTTGGGAGTTGGAAACAAAAATTAATTTTTGTTGTTGAATAAAATTGAATCATTTTTTTTTTCAAATCTTAATTTAATGAAAACAAAATATTTTAAATCTTTTTAGATAAAAATTGAAATTTCTTTTGTTCTAAATAATTGGTCTACACGGCCACCCGAGATAATTATTTCTGCAAGAAATTGTAATATCTACCCAAGTTATAGTTATAGTGAAGATCTGGGCCCTGTCTTACTAAGAGTTGCGATTGATCCAAATCAATCGCAAGTCCTCTAATCCATCGCAAGTTTGTAATCTCCTATCTCTTATGTACATAGTTGCGATTGATATCAATCGCAAATAAGTTGCGATTAATATCAACTCTTTGTGAGACAGGGCCCTGTAATGAAAACAATGGAGCTATAGAAAGACCTAGTGGCTGTCGTAGAAGACTTAATAGAAGGAGAAGAAGAAGACAAAATAAAAGGTAGAAGATGTTGGTTACTTATTCATGTTAGTATTCTTTGATAATTTACCAATAAAACCCTAGCATTTCTTGGTAGTCTTGTATTCAAGGACATTTTGTTCTCAAAAATAAAAATGAAACAAAATAATGACATGATTTTGTATATGTTTTACTTGAAAACTGGGGCGAAAGGGAGAATATAATTATAAGTCTTCTTCATAAGTTGATTTACAGCTTTAATGCAGCTTTTTTCCTGTTATATTTCACCAACTCAAACAATTGAAAAGTGTAGTTTGTTTTCCATTCTCTTCTCTTTTTCTTTGTCTTTATTGCTTTTTCTTTCCAGTGCTAAAAGCATTTCTGCTGTCACCTTTTTTCTGATATAATCGGACATCACATGATATCTGTAGCGTCTGTATCTCACTTTCGGTGAGTCTATCTCTGTATATTTCTCTCTCTGTATATTTCTCTCTCTCTGTCCATTTGTCTATAGTTATCTGTCCTTCGCTCCATCGGTGTCTCTCTCTCTCTCACCCTCTCTCTCAATCTCTCTCTCTCCCTCATTCTCTTTTCTCTTTCTCTCTCTTTATCTCCCTTGCTGTTCGTCTTCATCTGTCTCTCTGTCTGTCTTTCCGTCTGTCTCTCCTCTCTCTCTCTCTCTCTCTCTCTCTCTCTCTCTCTCTCTCTCTCATATTACTCCATTTCCCCCTTTATCTCTACGTGTTTCCCTTTCCCAAGTATCGAATTCTATCCACATCCACGTTTAGTCAGCTCCGGGTTGTCTCGGGTTCCGTTCCGACGCATACCCGCGGTTGAACGCACTTTAGCAGATCGAAGAACCTCTTCATATTACCTTCATGTTGGTCGAGAATTGACTGGCCCCAGCCAGGGAAGCCGGCAAGTAAAGAAAATAAGGTGTCGTTTAAGGTAATAAGAGAAAATAAAATAGCCAAAACGCGTGATTTTTTTCTTTCTCGGTCATCGACCCCAATCCGGGCCATTGACATAGTTAATGACATTCTAATATTCAATTTCCACTTTTCATTTATAGAGATCAGCATGAAAGTTATATTATATCCTAATGGAGATTCCTGTGAAAAAACATATAAAATCCCCACATAATGAAGTGGTTGATCCAGAAGATGAGGGGGAGGAGGGATCCCCAAGAGTACCTCCCCCCCCCCATCTCTAATATTTAAACAATAATTCCTATAGAAAACGTGAATTAATGAATGGTGGTGGTTATTTTACCTGACTGCTAAGAAAACATAAATGCTTGTAAGTAAGCAACCAGACGGCCGACGGCTTTAGGTCCCCTCCGAGGGACCTGGTAATGAGGATAAATGCCTTACCAAAGGGCTTATACAATTATTTGTGCGACCCGTCTATTTTAGACCCATTATGACTGTATGAGCTTGTAAAGAGTAGGGTGCCAGAGGTTTAATTGGATCCACTGCTCTATATTGACAAAAACATGGACCTTAATTCTCTTAATTTGCTTGTACTTCCTATAAACCATTCAGTCGTTCCCCATATAATTTTCTTGTGTGATAGTGTTCATGGTATTTTACCCCCTCTTTAATGTATTATCACCATGATTTGAATTCGAATTCAATTTTTCGGTTTCTATATCATTTTTCTTCCTAACGTAAATTTACATGTATATGAATGTAAATTGAATACAATCTTTATAGTACAGTACACAATTTGATAATAATAATAATACTAATATTGGATTCTTATACAGTGCGTCCCAGAAAAAACGAAACCGAGAAGTATCGATGTTTTATCATAACTTTATCACAACCATAATTAATGAATGATACATATTTGGAAAGCTTAGAGTCTCCTCTTTCAGTTGATGCTACTTAGATGATGCATATTTTACGCATGAGTGATTAAAAGCAATTTGAAGGAAGGAAACCAAAAAGACATCTGGCGGGCGGTATCTGAATTTCGAAGAAAAATTAACATTTCTAGAAAGTTGAGTTTCTGCCCTTTCATATGACACCTCAATCAGGAAAAATGAGCGAGGAATAACAAAGTTCTGTTTGTTTAAAGTAGCCCTTACATTTTCATAATTTTAACAAACGAATTCGTTTTCACTGGGTGCCTGCCGTAGCAAAAAGCAGATTTGACAAAAGACTTAACTCCGTTTCGTTGACAATCAGCCATGCATGAAGACTCTCGTCTACGGCTGATTGTCAACGAAACGGAGTTAAGTCTTTTGTTAATTTCGTTTATTGATACGGCAGGCAGCCAGTGAAAACGAATTCGTTTAATAAAATTATGGAAATGCAAGCACTACTTTAAACAAACAGAACTTTGTCATTCCTCGCTCATTTTTCATGATTGAGGTGTCATATGAAAGGGCAGAAACTCAACTTTCTAGAAATGTTAATTTTTCTTCGAAATTCAGATACCGCCCGCCAGATGTCTTTTTGGTTTCCTTCCTTCAAATTGCTTTTAATCACTCATGCGTGAAATATGCATCATCTAAGTAGCATCAACTGAAAGAGGAGACTCTAAGCTTTCCAAATATGTATCATTCATTAATTATGGTTGTGATTAAGTTATGATAAAACATCGATACTTCTCGGTTTCGTTTTTTCTGGGACGCACTGTATAGCGCACGTATCGACCTTGCAAGGTCCTCAAGGTACTCCAACATTACCCGGCTATGCTAGGCTGCCGATTTCGACGCTCACAGCATTTAAAGGAATTCCTTCCTACCGGTACCTATTTAACACCTGGGTGGAGAGTGGCAAATTTAGATCAATGTCTTGCCGTGGCGGGACTCGAACCGCGGACCTTGTAATCGACAGTCCGGCGACGTATCCACTCATCTACGACACCCCTACATCATTATGTAACAAAGCTAACATGCTGAATCCAAACGCCAATTATTTTGTATTACTTACTAATAGGAAAAGACTGATTTTGAATTGATTGCCTTAAATTTCCAAAGATTTAAACGTAATACTTCTTCATGTTCTAAGAAAAAAATATTACAATGATTATAGTGCACCAATCTATATTGTGAAGAAATTCAGTATCTAGGATCGGCCTTTGTCTTGTGTCATCTTACCAATTAAAATGTGACTATCATATCTTATGTATATATTTAGACAGCTGACTTTAGAAAGATACTCAAGATAAGAAACTAACAAGATACTAAGAAAGTTAAACTAAAAACAAATTTTCTTTTCCATATACCTTTATTTGTTTTTATAGAATATTTCTTTGTCTACACGTTACAAAATCTACAATCTAGTCCCAGATGAAAAATTCATATCTTAAGTGAAATACAAGAAAACCATATCAACCTGCTTATTTCTTCCTCAAAATACATTGTTTGGCTTTTGTTTATACCCTTTCTTTGCTTTATCCGCGTTTATTGCTTCAACAAAGAAATATTTCCAGATCAAATCTGACCATTGGGTGACCTTTGAGAATTTCAATTGGCAAAATTCGAAAACATTTCCTTCAATTAAACATTTATTTTCTTCGTTATGGATTTTCTTCCTTTCTTCCTTGTTTTCAAGAGCCTAGTAATAATTACGACTGTATAGTAGCCGGGAGGCAAGCGTGATTACGTGGGTCTGAAGACGTGCGGGCACGCTGTTGTCGATAAATTTGTAAGGTACACAGGTCTATGTTTCCCTTTTCTTTTCTTAACTCGTCTTTTTTTTGCAGTTTAGCTTGTTTTCGACATGTTCGACGGGGTAAAAGTTTTCTAGCGACAACTTTAACTTTAACATTTTGCATGATGACTTGGTTGGGGGAATTAAAACATAAGTTGAACAAAAGATTAAATCGTATCCATATACTAGCTCCTCCTCCTCCTCCTCTTCACATAGTCCTCCTATAGGGAACATTGTTGGTTCGCTGTTGATATTTGGAAAGGGTCATGAAGAAAGTGGTGCACAAATAGCCTACAATGTGGAACTTGTAATTGCAAATTATTGGGTGTTTTAATGTGGGAAAAGTAGTGAGAACAGGTTTATCATCACAGGGGAAGGAAAAAGGGCGAAGTTTATTTCAAAAGTCTAACTAATGAACAAACTGTAACAAAGAAGGACGTTTGGTGATAAAAGAGAGGGTAAAATATTTATGAAATATTACAGCTACAAAAGGACAATGGGGAGACAGTGACTTGGAAATAAAGGAGACAAGTCAATATTATATAGTACATCTATACTTTCATAGTGTATTTGCATTATTTCACATATTGGGATGCTATTGTTCTTGTAAGTGACCCAAACCATTCTTCTTGGTGGACTTAAATGACAAGACAGGTTTCAAAAGATGGGCTATTTTATAATTTATGTAGACCATAGATTAGATACACCTGTCACATCTATTGAATCGTCTATCTCATTCTAATCACACTTCGTTTAAGACAGACCTGATTTTAAGCCAATGATTCCGTGTGCGTGTGAGGAAAGAAGAGGACATCTAAAGATCATCATATTATCGTTACCTCTTTCAGGCAATAGGAGAAAGATATGTCTAAGCGCCTTTGAAGCGTGCAGGAGATGATACTTCGAACATGTGTAGACCGAAACTCGATACCCCACTTCAGATGCTCCTATCTTCTGCACACTGGTATCACGAGAAACCTCCCAATCTCATTGTATCACAACATCTTTCTTCTCTCTATCTTCCCACCGGTACACCCTCTCTCCATCATCTTCATCTTCTTCGTCTCACTCTTGTGCGTTATCTTTCGAAGTATAGCCCCCCTGCCTCGGATATTGAAACGCTTCACGCGCGGGTTACCGCGCCCCGCAGCACCAGCATCGGCGCAGCGAGCATGACCCCCGCCGCAACTGCGGGGCGCGCTATCGGCGATTAGCGTAGGTTTGTAACTAATCTGGGGTCTTTAATTAGGTGTCAATGGACCCTATCATCTCCTTACGGTACCGGTTTTTTGAACGCTCCCTTGAGAGACTCCATATTTTTCCTCCATCTCTCTCACCTCCGATGTTTGTAATCCCTTTTCTCCTTTTTCTCGCCCAAAATCAGCGCGTATAGCCTTTAGATAGTAGTGATTTGCTTGGCATAGCACGTTTTGTATCTGCGCGCGCTGCTTGTGCCACTGATATGTTTGACTCAATTTGTTTCCCGCTCATTTTACCGATGCGGTTCGGTACTCACACGTCTGCTAATTCGTTTTCTATGAGCAATCGTGAGTGATGTGTATATGCACTGGGAATACCACCTTAGCCACTTTCTTCCACCACCATTTTGAGGCGTGGAACTCAAATATCTTCCAATACAAATAGCAGACAATGCTTCATTAATAGGCATTTCATAAACAAAGTTGTAACTTGATTTTGTATTCGTAATTAGTTATTATTGGTGTTTCTGCTAATGATTTGGAAGTGCAAATCCCAGCGCTTTGTAATATTTGCATGATTAAGTTTAATCTCACTGTTTTTTATTTCGAACAGATACAGAAATAGTGAGGGATGTAGAATGTGAGAGATTTTCCCTGTTTATAATAGAGATATATTGACTTCAATGAGAAGCATCACTGTTTCTATAGGCTCAAGGGGACGTTACATCCTGCTACAGCACATCGGCAGGCCGCGGCTCAAACAGCTATGCTTCGAATATTAAAGAAGTCCATAATCTTTTACATACCGAACTCACAAACAAATCTACAAAGAATTCTTAGCCTATCTTAAGTAAAGACTGGTAAAAACATGATCACAGAAAATCTGAGACACTGTCTGGAGATCTTCGCTGGAAAGTTGCCTGAATGTAGCGATCATTCGGGAACCGCACACAATAAGCACTGTATGGTATCAGCGCTCACACAAAGAAACTTTTTACACGTAAACCAATGGGGATCTCAGCAAAATTTATTTATGCGGCCCGTTACCCGGGGCAACGGGCATCTTAAAAAAAAACTATTGACCGGCTAAAATCCCGATTTATTCAACATACTAAAGAGAGGTTTATAATACATGTATTGATTAATTTTACCCACTTGTATTTCTGCCAAGAATATCCAGCACTAGGCCCAGCAAGTTGAATAAATAGCACAGGTATTGTAACTATAATGTGCAAATGAGAGATTTTCAGCAACTATTTTATTTTACTGGTTCAATCAATCTACTGCAGGATAAACAATCTAGAATGAATAAAAGCCATGTTCTCTCCGGCATACGACTCCCAGACCAGAGCTCAAATTTGGCTTTAAAGAGCACTTTTAATGTTTATGCAAATCATAAGAGATGACAGGAACCCCACCTGCCCCTTAAGTTGGTGTCAGTCCCACCCGAACCCTGCCCCTAGAGATCACAGGGTCCTTTATACCCCCATGTACTATGTTAGGCATCAGAAAGCGACATCCTCATCTGTTGAGTATTCCCATAACGCTTCCGGTTCTACCTACGAAGTGCCTGTTATGCAGTCTTTGTAAGGAAAGATATATAAAGAGAGAGAGAGAGAGAGACACACACACACAGGGGGGAGGGGGGGGGGGGGGGGTTGTTACACCCACAAATGTAATAACTCCCACAAATGTAATAACGCCCACAAATGTAATAACACTTTACCCACAAATGTAATAATTTCACCCACAAAATGTAATAACCACTTTACCCACAAATGTAATAAATTTGAAGTGATATTTTGAATCGGCCACAAATGTAATAATGACTTTGCCCACAAATGTAATAAATTTGAAGGGATATTTTGTCAAATTAAAAACTAAAACCCCATACCCGGTTATTTCAAAAAAAATAAAAAATCTTCAAAACTAAGACCCCACCATCTTCCAAACTAAGACCCGGTAATAAAGCATGGGTTTAGAGCGTAGTTTTTCTTCCAGACCCGGTTATTTCAAAACTTTTTAAAAATCTTCAAAACTAAGACCCCATCATCTTATTCCTGTGGAAGAACATAAGTATTGAGCGTAGTCTTTCCTCCAGACCCGGTTTTTCAAAAGTTAAAAAACAAACAAAAAACAAAACAAAATAAAACAAAACAACAAAAAAAAAAGGTTTAAACTAAGACCCCTCCATCTTCCAAATTAAGACCCGGTAATAAAGCATGGGATTAGAACGTAGTCTTGACTTCAGACTCGGTTATTTAAAACAAAAGAATCTTCAAACTAAGACCTCACCATCTCATTCCTGTGGAATAACATGGGTATAGAGCGTAGTCTTTCCTCCAGACCCGGTTATTTCAAAGGAAAGAAATGTCAGACATAATCTCTAATCGAGAATCTAGGACACCTACCCCCCTGCCAACTACCCTCAGCTAACTACCCCCTAGAATGATAACCCTCCCCCCCCCAGCTAACTACCCCTGGACATCTACCCCGGACAATACCCCCCCCCCCCCCGGACATCTACCCCAAGTCAAGTACCCCCCGGACATCTATCCCCGGGCAACTACCCCCAGACATCTACCCCCCGTCAAATACCCCCGGACATCCCCCCCCAATCGAACTATCCCATTCCAACTACCCTCAGCCAACTACCCCCACCCTGAAAACTACCCCCGGACATCTACCCCCATCCAACTACCCCCGGACAACTGCCCCCAACTACCTTAATTTGCTTGGGGGTAGATGTCCGGGGGGGGGGTAGTTGGAGGGGGAGTTAGTTGTCCAGGGGGAGGGGTAGTTGGATGGGGTAAGATGTCAGGGGATAGATGTCCGAGGAGGGGGTAGTTGACTGGGGGTAGATGTCCGGGGGTAGTTAGCTAGGTGGTAGTTAGCTATACCCATGCTTTATTACAGGGTTTTAGTTTTGAACAAATTCGACAAAATATCACTTCAAATTTATTACATTTGTGGGTAAAGTCAATATTACATTTGTGGGTGATTCAAAATATCACTTCAAATTTATTACATTTGTGGTTAAAGTCATTATTACATTTTGTGGGTGATTCAAAATTATTACATTTGTGGGTAAAGTGGTTATTACATTTGTGGGTGAAATTATTACATTTGTGGGTAAAGTGTTATTACATTTGTGGGTGTTGTTACATTTGTGGGTAAAGTGTTATTACATTTGTGGGCGTTATTACATTTGTGGGAGTTATTACATTTGTGGGTGTAACAGGGGTGATCCGCTACTTTGCATGAATTATAGATTGCGCATAGTATCAAAGTAAAAATTAATGTAATGTTATTGACTGTGGTTTCGAATTTGTAGCAACTAGCTGTTTCATAGAGAAACACTGAAATGCTGTTTTCACCGTTTCAAACTGTGTAACAAAGTGTAACACACTTTGGGGGAAAGCGAAGATCGTGCCGCAACCACTTCTTCAAGTACTTTTCGTATTTGTTATAACCAGAGATATATGAAATGATATGATATATGCATTATATGAAAAATATATTCCTAGTAAAAACAAAAACTTTGATCAGTAAGATGAACCCAATTCATTGCATCCTGCTGTAGTTATTTAGCTTTTTCCTTTTTCGTTGCGAAAGAAAGATTGAGTGCTATACAGTGGAGATGATTAGTACTTCCACACAACTTTAAGGCAGAATATGAGGATTTTACGCTAGAACGATAGACGCACACAATGATTCATTTGCCGTTTTGACGCCACTCAAATCTGTAATTGCCCGTAAGTAAGTCTGGACCACAGTCAGTATGCCCGCGTTCGCTTAATAAAAAAAAAATCCTCGATCGCCTCTCGTTATCGTTGCATTTTAAATTCAACGTACATTATTCATTGACTAACCCGGGATGACCAGAGCGGATCATGTGACCAAACGATAACATAGTTTAGATACTTGAGATCTATATCGTCGTCTGCGTTTCGATCGATTGGAGGTTTTGAGGTCGAGCGATTTCCATCATCTGTGCGCGCGCGCGCTTCGTTATCTCGATTTGGCCCACATCCACAAGTGACCACAACGTATTAATTACACAGAATGTAGAAACAAGGAGGAGAAAGAAAGGGATTAGAGATTAGCATCATGATGATTTCATCAAATAAATGGGGAAAAGGGACAAAGAGAGAGAGAGAGAGCGAGAGAAAGAAAAGAGAGAGAGAAAGAGAGAGAGAAAGAGAGAGAGAAAGAGAGAGAGAGAGATGATGACAGATCTATTGTCATGAATGTGGTGAAAACTAAGTGTAGTAGATACCAATAAAACAGAAATAAAACCAAAAGTATCTGTGTTCTTAGAAGAACAAAAAAAAAAGGAGATTTACAATGAAAATATATTCAATCATAATCTTAGGCTATGAAACTACTTTGATTTTTTGACGTCTATTACATGATGGGTTCTCATTTTTTCGCATTTCTCCTTTGATGGAGATACTAATTACATTGTTGTGCCCTTTTCCCCAATTTTTTGTGTGAAATTTTGCGATTTTATTTTATTTATTATATAATTGATTTAGGGGAAGACAATTGCAATGACAAATTTGTTTATTGTCTTTTTTAATCACTCAATATTTGGATTTAAAAAAAAATGCAACTTTGTTTTCATTGTACGTGGATTTCAACTTAGCTTTGGTAGTGCTCTTGACAGGAATAAGTTTCTAGATTATGATTATGCTCTCGGGTTTTAAAACATCGCCCATTTAAAATGCCACACGAACCAAAATGAAACTATATAGATATACTCTATACAGTTAATATCCGAGAGTCAAAAGGAAATAAAGTGCATGTGACTTACTATATTCTACCACCGATTAATGTTATTGCAGTGGATCGGGCTTTTTATTATGACCCTTTTGTTTATCTGAAATTTTCCTTTTAAGCCCTATAGCGCGCCAAATATGTATCGTCTGCAGATGGCAGGCAGCTAAACAATATCCAAAGGCTTGCTTGAAAGACTTCATGGCTACCTATTTATTACCTATCTTTATTGACTCGATCTATATCATAAGATTGGACCTGTATTCCCCCTCAAACAAAACTGTGATTTTTGCCTTAAAGCTATCGATATAAAAGAGGAAAATCTGGGTTGTGCGGTGGCGACTTCTATATGGCCCGTGCATAATGATTCACGTCGGGGAAACTCGACTTTGTCAGGGTCCCCCACTTTTTTAATAACGAGCGTTGCTATGGTGACGTCAATCAAAATTACCTGCAGTGCTTGTGACGGGGAATTTTTCATTAAATTTGGTTCTGGTATCGGCGGTAAATCAACGATAGACAGGCGATATCGGGAGACAAGGATGATATAGGTGTGTGTGTGTGTGTGTGTGGATTGTGAGCCCGCGTTTTTTAGAAGAGCTAGAGTCACTGTCGTCTGACCTATGTTTTCGCTCGCTTGCTCGTGATTAGTATCTCGCGCCTTTTTTCTCTCTCTCTATCTCTCTCTATCTCTCTCTCTATCTTTCTCCCTTTTTCCGCTTGCTCTCGAGGAAAGTGTCGTCTGCTTCTGCGATTGTAACTATATGTCGACTTGGTTAAGACTTTAGAATATTAAGTAAAATTAGTAGAGGTTGCTAACCTTAAATTTGTACTGTATTCACCGAGTTTACAAATATACTGATTAAAGCTTTTGGAATGGAATGGCCCAATCTTCTGAACTTACACGTTCATAGGGACGCTATAATTCCCTTGTTTTCATTCGTGAACTTGTTTCTCATTTTCTTCTGTATTTATTTATTTTTGTATTGAATTTCATTTCTCTCAATTTTTTTATTCCTGTCACCTTTATGAACCACAAGTTTTCTCCCCCTTCCACATTTTTTGTCCATGGTTATAAAAGTATTCCCGTTTTTGGGGGCCAGAATTTAAAGGGAATGGCTTACAGTTTTTTTTTCTCTTTTCCTCATACGAGGCACTTTATTACTTTATATCATTTTAACAACATTGTATATAGAGTTTAATTACAATATATATATATATTCACAATCAACAAACTGATATAATAAAATAGGGGAAACATAAGGAAAGTGGAAGGGAAAGATCAAGGCATGAATATAAATGCGTTAAAGGTATGGCTTACAGTTAAAACATAGTCTAATTCACTGATTTAGTTTGGTTTGACAAAGAGGCAACAAATCAAATTATAGCAAGAGAGATGACAAAATACAGGCAAGCATTAAAGATTCGTTATTAATTTAGCTTGTGTACTACAGTGATATCGTGATTGACAATTAAACAACCTCCATGTATTTCTCAGATTGAAATTGGGGATATTTTTAAATCTTCTTCTATCTGTGTAAAAATTTTTTTTCAGTGAAGCTACCTATTCAGTTCTGGTTTTACTGAAAATTACGTCTAGACCAATTATGACTTATTTATGTACTATACACTTGAATGTTCATAAAACACAACATCTCCCTATCCTCTCTCTTTCCCTCTCTCTCTCTTTATCCCTCACACACAAACACACACTATATACACAACTCGCTCCCTCTTAGACACACACACATACCCCCACACACACACCCACACACACGCAGTCCGCATACTCACACGCGCGCACGCACACACACTCACTCACTCTCATTCACTCCCCCCTCTCTCTCTCTCCCCTTCTCTTCTGCTGTATCTACTTTCGACTTCCATCTTATATTTTGTTTTGCATCCTTCAACTCTGTAATCAGTTCTATAGACTTGCGGCTACCCGTCTATGTTTACCTGGTCCCATGGTGCACTGTTTCCTCTATTTGGTTTGCGATTGCCACGCACAAACCGAGCTTGGACGTACGCGCACGCGCGCGGCCCTCGAGGCGCGATCCGTAAGCCGTGAGCGCTCCTTTGTCCGCGTCATCCCGCAGCTGCTAGCCGGCGGGGTAGCGGTCGGCTCTGGTCGTGTCGCCCGACGCTCGATGTTACCCATTTTCGCCGATACAGCTCGCCTCGTTTTTCGTACGTGTCTCGAGGCAAAGGTGTTTCTTTACCCATCCACGCGCCATTTAGACCGAGTTCAAGAAGGAGAAGAAGGAAGAATTTAAGGGGGGAAATGGAGCCTTTTCCAAGTAGGAGAGAAACAAGACTTGGTGAAGGAGACTATAGAGGAAAATACAGGAAAACAGGCATGGATGGGCAAGGACAGAGAACGAGAGAGGGAGAGAGAGACAGAAAGAGAGATCGGTGGTTGAGAGACAAACAAATAGACAGTTTAGAGAAAATAGGAAGAAGAGAAATGGACATTTATTTTTAACAAAAACGAGAAACGACTCCGGCAGCCAAATCCAGATTATTGGCCTAACCTTGTTTTAGGGTCTATAGTTTTTTTTTCAATGGATTTTGATAGCCTAGACCTTCTATTTCAAGAATCCGATTGCTGACACTCTGTCAGCCTTGAGCAATTTAAGATATATGACGTCATACAAAATGGCCGCCAAAGTACATGATTTTTCTCTAAAAATGAATAATAAATATATAATAAAGATTTTTCTACAATTTTGGGCAGCCGAATGTCTGTATCTCTCTAGGATCATCACTAAAAAATTAAGTTGTGATGTTGCATGGCCATAGATGACCAGCTAATTTGCATATTTTGAAATAGCGCCCTCTATAAACATATCAATTTGCATAAAATATGTGTGTCTGCCAAATGCCAATTTCCTAAAGCTATGTAACGTTAAAATCATATCAAATGCGTTGTATGCAACAATTACGGTTATGCTGCATTCATTTTTCATCTTGTTTGGTATAAATTTAGATACATATGTCAAGAAACAAAAAGGCCTATGAAAGAATTATTTTTCATCAAATCGATGAGAAGTGGTTTTACGGCACACATTATTGATAGGCTTTATTTAGACCAGCATTGCTCCAACGTCAGTAAATGAGGATAAAGCAGTTGATATCGGTACTAGACAGATGCATGAGTTTGAAAAGAAATTACCTGGTGAATTAAATGACACAATTTCCAGGAAAGTTCAAACCATGGCAGCCATGAAGAAGTCAATTAATGTTGGGGGTACGAAAGTCTATGAAAAGTTGATCTACTCCAGAGTAATACAAGTAGGACTGCAGAAAATTTCAAGAGATGTCAATGTCAAGGACATTTTGTCATAAGAGCTTTCATCAGTCCCAACAGCACCCTGTAATGATTCTGGAATCGTGCACTCCTAATTACGCCACAGGCGGACTTATAGAATTTGACAAAAGTTGAGATGTCAGCCAGGCATATGAGACACTGGAACAACCATGTGCAGGTCATTGATGGTTGTGCTATACTGTGGATTAAAATCTGATGTTTGCTTGGTGTTAGACAGATACAATAGTATCTAGAAGTCATGACGGGTCAATAGTCTTCCAACTGAGTCCCGCATCACTGCTGCCCTCAAAGAAACTATCTCTCACTGTTCGCCGTCGTCGTCGTTGTTGTCCTATAGGTCATGGCTGACCCTTAGTGACCCGTGTGATGAGAGCTTTCGATCGGCATCTATCTCCTGCCATCCGGTAGTCAGAGTGTATTTAGTATTTAGAGGGTGGCTAGTGATTTCCCTAAGACCGTCACTCCATCTGAGCTGTTACGTGTTCCTTCAAAGGTACTTGAATGATATTTGTTCAAGGTTGTCTCCTGATCTTCTGCTAATTTGAGCAAACTAGTATAGCTTTTACTTATCGATCCTGTTTGCTAGTGGCGGTTGATCTCCGATGATGGACATTATATGTTCATTGGTGATGTGATCTCTCCATGATATCCCAAGTAGCTTCCTACAACATCACATTTTGAAGGCTGATATTGCTCCCCTGTCTGCCTTTCCTAATACCCATAAGTTCCTACTTGGAAAACCAATGCCTTCATTACACAGATCTTAGGGGCCAGGGTGAGGTTCCTTCCCTTCCAATCATTTGAAGGTATTGAGGCCTGCCTTAGGGCCCGAGGTGGGGTCTAAAGGACAAGCCCCAGGAAGCTCAGGGGATTTAGGCATTTAATTACGGTCAGATGAGCATATTTTGATAACTCATTTCACCTCAGGTCACTATTCCTTTCTTTCTTTCTATTTCTCTTTAACAGTCTTGATCAAAATATTGAGGGGGGCTCGAGTCCCCTGAGCCCCGCCGTTCCGCGGACCCTGACATGTAGGCTTCTATTTGCCTGACTGTGAGAAAGTGAGAAAAAATCCCTGAAAACTATGTCATTTCAACAACATTTGTAAATCACTGGTATCGAATAAGAACAAAAAACAGTTCGAATTTTATTTAGGGGTCAACTGCCCCCAAGTCGGCGTCGGCGTATCTTAGGTTGGTAATTGTTCGTCCACCAACAGAAACTTGACTATCAAACACATCAAAAGCCTTTCTGATGATGAATTCAGCATAGATGTTGAAAAGGTACAGTGATAGGATGCAGCCTTGACGGATTACTTGACCAATAGTGAACCATTCGGTGTCGACAATCTCTGTTGTTACTGATGCTTCTTGGTCTTCGTAGAGCGACTTGTGAGTTGAATATGTTTTGGAAAGCCCATCTCGCTCATAATCTTCCATAGGCATTATTGTTGTACACAGTCAAAAGCATTGGAATAATCAGTAAAGCTAGGTAGAGTGGTTGTTGGAATTCTCTACTTTTCTCCGTCAAATTTCTGAGATTGCCAATTTGGTTTCTTGTTCCTCTTCCTTGGCTGAACCCTGCTTGTTTTGGTGGTTATTACTTTTCTAGGTGGTTTCTAATTCTTTCAGCAATCAAGTGAAGAAGAATCTATACTGGCATGCCGAATAAGAGAAATAGTGCGGGTGTTGGCACATTCATGTGTAACATCTTTCTTCGGGAGTGGGAGAAAAACAGCTCTTTTCCAGTCTTGTGGCCGTATTCTCTGTCTCCCTATTTTGTTACAAAGCTTATGCATGACCTTTACGCCCTCCTCTTCACTTTTTTTGAAAAGCTTCGCAGGGATGTTTCGATACGAGGTGCTTTCTATGTTTCAGATGATTTATTGCTTCCTTCATTCCATTTTGTAAGATGTCAGGTTTAAGCATGGGCTCGTTCTCGACGCTTACTCCTTCCTGAGTAATAACTTCTTCAGTTTATTTTGCAGCATACGGTTTTTCACAATGCTCCTTCCACCTTGCCTTATTATCTTCATCCTCTGTTAAAATGTTCCCATTTTCATCCTTCAAGACATTTAGTTTGGGCGTATTTCTTGGTCAGTGACTTGATGTTTTTAAACATGTCTCTGGTGTTTTTGACTTCACTATCCTTTTCACTGTTAGTGACAGTGAAAATAAACTACAGTTGATTGACACCGTATATGCGTGAGTCTGCAGAATGATGAGGTGTTCAGAAATAGGCAAAATAGGCCTCCTTCAGTCTGTACAGACCATGGTACGTGTGAATGCTAACTGTCTGTCCTGCTGGAACAGCACTGTCTGTGGCTGAACAGACCGATGCGTGAGTGGCAGTCTTTGTCACACAAGTCGCACTTATAGATTGTCTCTGTGCCGTGAGTAGCAGCGTTCTTTCTGCGAGTCCACTTCTCTTCCGCTGCACTCTTCAGTTGGTCTTCCCCTGCCTGCAGCCGCACTGTCAGGGTACTTCTCCAGCTCGAGCGGTCGGTGGCGAGTTCCTCCCAATGTTCTGTGTTAACCTTCAGAACCTTCAAATCCATCTTGACATCTCTGAAGCGCAGTTGAGGGCGGCCAGTGTCTCTCTTGCCAGTTGCCAGTTGACCATATAGGATGTCCTTTGGAATACGGCCATCCTCCATACGATGGACATGACCTAGAAAGCGGAGTCTACGTTGTCTGAGGAGGGTAAACATGCTTGGAAGGCCGGCACGAGATAGGACTCCGATGTTCGGCACTTTGTCCTTCCATGAGATATGCCGCGGCGGATACATCTCAAATGGAAGGCATTCAGTCTCTTCTCTTGCTTGGCATAGCTCGTCCTTGTCTCACTCCCATACAGCAGTGTGCTGAGGACGCAAGCATTGTACACTGCCATCTTTGTCTTGACAGAGAGTTTGGTGTTACCCCACAACAGTGTGGTGAGGCGAGCGAGTGCTGTTGCTGCCTTTCCTATTCTCTTGTTGAGCTCTGCGTATACAGGAAGAAGTTGCTGCAAACGGTGGACCCAAGGTACGTGAACTGGTTCAAAGCTTCTAGCTCGTAGTCATTAATGGTGATGGATGGTGGCGCTTCTACACCCTGTCCCAGGACGTTCGTCTTCTTCAGACTGATAGTCAGCCCAAAGTCCTTGCAGGCATTGGAGAAACTGTCCATTAGGGTCTGGAGCTCCTGCTCCGTATGGGTTGCGACAGCAGCATTATCTGCAAACAGCATGTTTCTGATCAGAACCTCCAGTACTTTTGTTTTGGCTGTGAGACGGGCAAGGTTGAACAGGCTGCCGTCTGATCTAGTGTTTAGGTAGATCCCCTCTGTTGCTAAGCCGTAGGCAGGAGTAAGGCAAAGAAGATCCCAAAAGAGAGTCGGAGCAAGGACGCAGCCTGTTTGACGCCGCTGCGGATGTCAAATGGCTCTGACGTGCTGCCGTTACATTGCACCGTCCCCTTCGTGCCTGTATGGAAGGACTCGATGAGACTCTGAAGCTTCGGGGGGGGGGGGGCATCCTATCTTTGGAAGGATCTTGAATAAGCCCTCTCTGCTGGTCATTACCGGTCAAGATGAGGTTCCTTTCGAAGTGATACCAGGCAGCGATGTCATGCCAAGGAAAGATCTGTCCACAACGTATGAAGAAGCAGGCAACATCATAGTACAGCAAGCGATTCGAATTTATGTTCATGAGAAGAGGTATGTTATGGTCCTGGTGGATGACACAGACGTGTACGTACTAATTTTGCATCAATATCTTCATGACAGACTTATAAAACGCCAATGAACATGGAGTCGCCCATCAAAGAGCGAACTGTTATTGATATTCCTGCCACTGTAGACAAGTTAGGAGATATCATTCCATCGATGATAGCAGGACATGCATTGATGGGATGCGACACTGTTGGGGCATACTTTGGCATTGGAAAGGGTGAAATGCTGAAAGTGATGAAGCAGAAGATTCGACTCCCTTTGGACTCAGTTGGCAATGTTGGTGCAGCATGGTCATATGTCATCACGCAATCTACTCAATTCTTTGCTTCATGTTATGAACAGTCAACAGCAAGCTCAATGTCAGAAGCTCGTATCAATGTGTGGCTAAGGGTACGAAGAACCTTGCCCCACTACCTCAAACTACTGAAGCGTTTTTGTAGAAAATGTTCAGAGAGCTTATCTGCACAATGTGTGTGGAAGCACGCCTTACAGTCACGACCTCACTTTGAACACATTTGTTTTAAACATTTTTGCAAAATTCAGTGTTAAATTACACCGTCTCAGCATGGAATATTTTAGGGTTCCCAACACTTTAGACGGCCTTTAAACGAAATTTTTAAGATTGTGAAGCAAACTTAAAACCAGATATAGTCCTGGGTACGTATAGATAGTTCGTAATTTTTCGGTTCATATACAAGAATCTATTACCTCAAAATACAAATCTAGTCTCTTAACGCTGTCACTAAAAACGGGCATTTATCACGCTATGCCACCTCATATATATGGGACATGGGCATGAAATTCAAGCGTGTTTTCTCCAATCATAAAATTACAAAAAAATAACAACTGTGCGGCACAATTTTCCTCAATATATCCAACGTATCTGACTCATGACATATGATAATGTCATGTTAGAAATTGCCATTTGACCATCATTTTGAACTATGCAAGTTAACGAGTCTATAGAGGGCGCCATTCCGAATTATGCAAATTTACATGTCATTTGTGATCATACAACATTGTAATTTTTATTTAGTGATGATCCTAGAAAAAAATCAAGATATTTGACTGTCATTTTATGTAGAAAAATGCTGTAAACACTTTTTAAATCAATAATTTTGGTTAAAAGGGGGATTTTGGCGGCCATTTTGTGTGACGTCACATATCTCAAATTGCTCAATGCTGACAGAGTGTCAGCAATCGGATTCTTCAAATTGATGGTCTAAGGAATTATAATCCGAAGAAAAAAAAACTATAGACCCTAAAACAAGGTATATCGAGATGGCTGCCGGACTAGACGGAAATACACGAAAATATAATGTCTGAGACAGAGAAGATGCAAAAAAGTACTGAAGAAGTAGAATTTATCGATATTCCTGTGCGTTTGATAGCAAAAGTCCTATAATTAAATAAGGGGAGGACAAAATCGCGATGTGTGTGTGAAATTGGATGTGTGTGCAAGTCGGTAGATTGATTGAGGTTTCAGCTCTCATCACAATTTGAGATAATTATGATTATTTTTAAACGTGAATTCTTGGAAATATTGCACAACAAAGATTGGTGAAAAACTATCAATATAATCACCATAGAAATAGTTTCTTTAAAAATTGGAAATTTACCGGACCATCAATTAGCCATTAGACCTTGGTTAACTAATGATTTGAGAAAGAGGTGTAAAAAGAAAAACAGGTTATATAAGAAATTCATTCTGAATCCGTCTCCTTACCGTGAGAGCAATCATAAAGACTTTAGAAATTCTTTGAACAACGACATTAGGCATGCAAAGCAAGAATATTTTTATAAGAAATTCCATACTATAAAAAATGATATAAAAAAGACTTGGAAATACTTGAATGATATCATAAAGCAAAAAAAGCAAAACAATAGTCCTGACTATATTATTAAAGATAACATAAAGATAACCAATAAACTTGAAATGTCAAAGGAATTCAATAAATATTTCAGTACAATCGGCAGTTCTATTGGGAATCAGTCGATACCTTCGCTGAGAACAGATTTTAAACATTATCTCACAGGCAATTATGTTAATTCTCTATTTCTTAAACCTGTAACTGAATCAGAAATAATTAATTGTGCTAAAGAATTGAAAGTGGGTAAAAGTGCGGGATACGATAATATAGATCCAACATCTGTTAAAAAGACCATATTTTTGTATACAAAGCATTTGTGCTGTCTTTTTAACGAATCCTTTATCTCTGGAACAATACCGGATCAACTAAAGATTGCCAAAGTAGTTCCTATATATAAAAGTAAGGGTAAAGAGTGTTTAGACAACTATCGACCAATATCTATCTTGCCAGTATTTTCCAAAATTTTAGAAAAACTTGTCTACAGAAGACTCATTGAGTATATTGATAAAACTAATATTTTGTTCTCAAAACAATTTGGATTCAGGCAGAAATATTCAACCTCAATGGCTTTAATAGAATTCATGAATTATGTATCCTGTGCCATAAAAAGCAAACTGGTTTCAATTGGTATCTTTCTTGATCTTTCTAAGGCTTTCGATAGTGTCAATCATTCATATTTGTTACAAAAACTTTCATTTTATGGTATTAGAGGTATTTCCTTGAATTGGTTTGAAAATTATTTGAATAATCGTAAACAATTTGTTGTTATTGATCAACAGTCTTCTGATTTATGTAACGTTGTGACTGGAATTCCTCAAGGGAGTGTCCTTGGCCCCCCATTGTTTCTATTATTCATCAATGATCTTCATTATGCTTCTAGTAAACTGTCCTTTATATTATTTGCTGATGACACAAATATGTTTTTGTCTGGTAAATCTGTTCAGCAACTGAATAGGGATTTGAAAACAGAATTGGGGAAGGTTTCATGCTGGTTTTATGCTAATAAATTAAAGGTCAACATGACTAAAACTAATTGTATGGTGTTTAAAGGTAGAAATGTCAATTTCGATGTTGATGAATTACATGTGCAATTAAATGATGAATATTTATCCAGAGTCTGTTCAACAAAATTTTTAGGAATATATGTAGATGAAGGCTTAAACTGGAAGACACATGTTAACCACATTGCCTCCAAGATTTCAAGTGCTATTGGTATTCTTTATGTTGTACATAAATTATTTCCTTTGCCAATCTTATGTAACCTTTATAATACATTGCTGCTTCCTTACTTGTCGTATGCAAATATTGTTTGGGGCAACTGCTCAGTAACCCTTCTGAATAGACTTTTAGTTCTTCAAAAGAAAGCCATACGCTTGATAACCAAATCTTCCTACCGAGCACATACTGCACCCCTATTTAAACGGATGAATATTTTAAATGTTAATTCTATATATATTATGCAGCTTGGTCAATTCATGTTCCAGTACAAACATAACAACTTGCCACCTGTCTTTGATGACCTTTTTATACTGAACTCTTCTATTCATTCATATGCTACAAGAAATGCAAATAGTTTCCATATACCCATAGCTAAGACTTCTTTTTCACAAAAACGGATACCCTTCAATGGACCTATGTTATGGAGTCATCTTCCACCTGACATCAAAAATTGTTCTTCATTGTACTCATTTAAGTAACCCATCCTTTACAACATTCACATATAGGTAGATGCACCCCCCCCTGTCTTTGATATTTTTCTCCCTCTTCTTTCTTGTTATTGGTACCACCTCATAATTTTACCTTATATTTACTTTTAAGTTTTAATTGTATACATTTTTTTAATTATTGGGGGTATTCCTCGACAAATCATTTTTGATTTTTGACTACCCCTTCCACATTTGCTGATTTGTTTCTTTTTAAAACATACATTGCTCCAACTGGAGTCGTTTTATATATAATGTACATGTTCTATTATTGTATTGTATGTATGTATTTTATTCTATGTAGCTCCCTATGTTTTGCATTTGTGGAGAAATAAATTGAACTTGAACTTGAACTTGAACTTGAATTGAACTTAAAGTTCGGCTTTGAGTATGATACTTTTGGTGATTCATTGCATAATTTTTCTGATAAAACACATTATTCCTTTCGAGTTTGTGGTGCAAAATGATTGAATATTTAAGTGTTCACAGATTCATCACCATGTGCCAGACCTGATATCGGCGATAATGGCCCTCCTTTTCTGTCCATTATGAGAATCTCTTCTATTCTTAAAAATATTGTATTGCTAATTTCATTTTTGGTTGCCTATTATTTTTTACAGGCTTTCTAATTATGTAAGGCGTTGCCTTCCCCTGCTCCTCTTTCAAGCAACAATCCCTGTTTATATTATGGGGTTTTTCTCTAGATAATCCTTTCTGTATATTACATGTATGTGACCAAAACAAATTGCATTTGCCTCTTTGTTGTTCATGAGTGATGGTTTTACTCATGTCTTTTTTTAACACTTCTTTGTTTATTATCTTTTTTTGTCCATGATGTATTTATAATCTTTCTCAACAACCAGGTCTCTGTAGCCTGTAATCTTCTGTAATCTATGTTTATCGTCCGACTTTTACAACCATTAGAGAAGGAATGAACAAATGTATGACTTTCAGACACGGATTTTGGTTCTCATGGTAATGTTCTTTTTTCATCACGGGTTTCATCTTATCGAATGTATCCTTGGCCTTAGTTTTTAAGTCATAAAAATGAACGTACAATGACCGGGACGTGTTATAGAAGGAACATCCATGCAGGAACATTTGTTTGTCGACCATCGAACATGCAATCATTCCATTCAAGTTCAAGTTCATCTGGTAATTCACATTTAAATTTTCTTTCATCCGAATTCGATTCAACTGATTGAACTTGAATGACAAGAGACATCGAGACTGCCGTGATGCGTTTAAGTTTATCGCACAATTTTGATGCCAAAGGAACAGTCATCCAGAATCGTTTGTAATTGACGTAAAGAGGTTGCCAATTTACGTTAGCCCACAAACTTCCACGTGACTTATTGAACAATTCCATCATTCTACATACGGGTTGAGCGGGAAACTGACCTCAGTAATAGTCCTAATTACAGGCCTACACGTAATAAACAGAACCTTGGGCTTCCTTACAATTACATTCGCATTAAGAATTGAAGAAAAGATAAGACCCCTTCCTCCTCCTGAGCTGAGAAAGTAAAATCTTCCCAAAGTCAGTCAGTCAACCGCCGCCTCATATCCCGGTGTCGGGGTGGTGTTAACGTTATTCTTTTGATTATGAAAAATACATTAAAATCCTAAAATGAAATGCACCAAGAACGGATTTTATCGTATTGAGGTTTCACTTTTTTTTCTACCTTTGTTTGCTCTTAAAATGTAGTGTGCCACTGCAAGAAATGCCACATATAAGGCTGAAGGAAACGCGAATGGTGCTTATAATGTGCAGGGTTTATCGTCGGGGTTGCAACTCCAGTGATTGTTGTGAACTTCGAGCACCCTTTTATGGAATGAATAAATAGCATTAATAGTATAATTATATACATGTATAAATATATATACACACAATTATATATATTTACCACTATTTGGAAACAGTGTGGAAACCCTGAAGGTACTCGCTACACTGTGATACTGTTTCAAATCCGTTCTTTACCACACTGTGGTGCGTACAAAGTGTGGTTCTGTTTGTGTCCACAATGAATCGCGCTGTACTATAAGGTGTAAACAGATAGCATACAATTAACAATTGAATTGTACCCCTTGTAGATTTGATGTTCTTTTGTGTTTTTATTAACTCAAGAATGAAAGATGGACTTAATAAATCAGGACCTATGTTGATTACTTTTAGATGAAAGCTGTAATCACATTCTCTAGAAACAGAAATAGATACAAATCGACTTTTCACATATGTTAAGAAAAACTTGGTAATGGGACGAATAATTTATTTGTTAAAATGTAAGTTCAGTTTGGTTGTTTTTACTTTCAACACTTTAGAAGCTGTATTTAATCTCATCAGGGGTCGCACACGTATGTATTCACTCAGTGATTTAAGTATCCATACTGAGTCATACTGTGTTGTGGAATATGTCAACACATTGTCAACACTATGAGATCTTTCAAAACTCTGACCGAAAAAAACGCAACACGTATACACAACTGGATCACACTGCGGCACGCCCAAAGAAACAGTGCCCACATTTAAATATAGCAATTAGTGTTCCAAAATCCCAATGTGATCACAGTGGAGTAGATACACTGTGCAATTCAATGTGCCAACAGTCACGACAGCTAGTCACACTGTGTTATAATTTTAGACGGGCATGTTGAACATTGTGCTTTCATTAGGTAGCACTCTTATATTATTTTTTTCCCAAAATTTTCTATTTTTTTTTCAAATTTCAAATTTCTAATTTATCCCATCATATCTTCCCTTTAATTCAATTTATTTGATCTGTATTTTTGTACCTGTTTTTCTTCTTCAAGTTCTCAGCATATCTAACTTTAATATACTATTTCGTGTTTACATGTCTTGCATGAGATATGAGTTTTCTCCTTTTATAAAACTTTGTATTTTTATTTCTCTTTAGTCGTTCTCTCTATTTTTTCCGTCCATGCAGCTCTCCCTTGCGCATCTCTAACATATCTGCGCATCTGTCAACCATCTTTCTCTTGTTCTCTCCTCCTCTAAATTATCTCTTTCTCAGTCCCTTACTCTCTCTTTAAATCCACATATACCTTCCTATATTTACCATTCTCTTTTACATCTAGCCAATTATTGAGACCTAACTTTAGATAATGCACATCCCCTTTTGAAACAAATGTATAGGCCTTTGGTCGGAAAGCCGGGGAAGTGATTCCACCATTTTCCGCTTTCAGCTTTTCAACTCCTTTAATGAACGGTTTAATCTGATAATGGTAGGAATACCTTCAGGGTTCGCTTCGTGCTAAATTGAGACGAATCGTCGTTTAACTAGCGCGAATTACTAGAATAATGCCTCTCCAATTCTATTACGTGCTTGCCACTCCCGCCGCTAAAGAGGCTCCAGACTACAGGAGCAGAACGTTCCCACTGTCAGGTACAACTTCCCCATTCTAATAATTATATCCGACCATTATTTACACCTTTGTAATAAATAAAAGAACTTTGCAGTCATTGTGTATAGAGGGGGCAGAAGGGGTGCGTTCCCCCGACCCCAAATCTGCTTCATACTTGATACGCACTTGTGTCTCTATTCTCCGTTGGCAAATTGGAGAACTCATTTTTCGGGAGGGGGGCTGGGATGGGATTAAATTTTATCAGATTTGTTTATATATGTAATTATTTATCTATTTCTGTCTTTTTGTCTATTTAATATATATATTGATCGATTGATTGATCAATTTGATTAATTTGTTATTCATAATTTATTTATTCTTTAATTTAGTTACTTTTATTTACCTATACATAATTTATGTTGAGATATTTCATTGCTGTGTTCATTTATTCATTTTTCGTTCAGTCTTTCGTTCATTCATTATTAATTTGTTTTTACTTTTAATTTAACTTTTATTCTGGATATGCAACTATACTTTATATCGCTATAAGGCGCCAATAAGGGCTTAGCGATATGCTTTCTTCTTAATTTAAGTAATTTCACTTGTACGCCAATGATCGTATACAGTCATCTTTGACCTGTCCGAAGACAGAATTATGACATCCATTTCCTCATCTTCTACTTCTTGTCCACCTGATTTGATGTTGCACCATCTGTTTCACGAGCGATCTTACAACCTACATGCTTGGAGCTCGTTGGTATCATTGCTGTCGCTCCGTGTTATTGTTATAGCACAGGGAAACTTTGCGAAAAGCTGCCGAATGATGTTCATATAATGGGCAAGTCCACGGTGTTTTTGTCACTTGTTTGGTGTCCCATACGTTATCAAGTATCATGATCATAAATTGTCTCCGAAAGTAACTGTCTTCATCAGTTCTGATACAAACCTCGTAGGGCTTGCAAATCCATACAATCATTAGATAATTATACTAAAATCTTACACGTGGACGGTATAAAGTTTGGAGCAAAATATCTTGGTCTTGCCCACACAAGAGTAATACTTATAAACGGTAGTATCCTTTAAAACAAAGCGTTTATTGCAATGAAAAGGTTTTTTTTTAAAAAAGTCATTACTCAGATACAAATCACGTTTAATTAATAGAAAGCTATTAAAGATAAAGGTGAGTTCTGGTCATCAGATTGCATTATGAAAGAAAAGGCGTGGAATGGATCAGGAAAAGTTGATCATGTAGCATGGAAGTATTCTGGAGTAATCAAAATCCTAATAAATTTGGCCCAGTCTTGGTAAAGTAACAAGCACTGTACACAGAAAGATGCATATGGAACTACATTAATGGTGTCGGGGCTTCTAACCTTGATTTCCTAATCTTTCTATGCTCATTACTCAGCCAGTATACATTTTCTACCAAAATTATTTTGTTGGTAATCTTGAACATTCAGTGTAAGTTTCGTTTGATTATGTGAGAATTATTATTATTATTATTCTTTTTTTTTTAACCAGAACTCAGCTTTATCTTTAAACGCTACTCATAAAGATATTCATAAAGTTACTCATAATCATTATCAAGTATTTTGAGGTCCAAAATTGTAAAAATTCAAATATTTGATTTGATTTGATTATATTTAATTTAATAAATGTGTAAGGAGAGTCGTAACGAAATAGTTCGGGGGAGAGAGAGAGGGGGAGAGAAAGAGAGAGGGGAAGGGTGTGGAGGGGTGCTAAGAAGAGGGGGAGAGAGAGAGAGAGAGATGGACGGGAATAGGCAGGAAAATAGTCTTAAAATAAAAGGATAAGTGAGGAAATGGGCGACGGACGGGGAGAAAGAAACAAATAGAAACACGCACACACTCACATACGCACACGCGCACACCCTTACTCACATCAACACATATACACAGACGGGGGAAGGAGACGGACAGAGAAAGAAAATTACAGTTAATCATGAAACTGTGAGTGAAAAGGAAGAAAGGAAGCTACATTCTAATTAATAAGATGATCGAGCTAGGAAATAAGTATTGAAGGATAAGGAAGGGATGAATTTAGAACGAGGAAGAGGCCTTACATTGGCCACCATCTCGTACCAGTCGGTACGTTTCCTAAAGTGGGTCGGGGGTTCATTACCCGACGTATGGAAGGAGAAAGAAGAAGATAGAGAATGGTATCTAGGATGAACGGGGTAAAGAGAATAGATAGAAGGTGCTACATACAAAAGATATGGAGACAGGGACGTGTGGAGTGATTGATAGGGATGAGGGAAAATGGAGATAATGGAAGAGAAAAGGGGAGTGAGATAGAGAGAGAGGCGGAGGGTAGTAAGAGATAGATATAAAGCGAGAAATTAAGAAAGAGAAAACAAGAGGGACAGAAAAGTTAAGAGAGAGAGAAAGATAGAGAGAGGGAGAAGGGGGAGAGGGGGAGGCGAGAGGGAAGGATGGAGTGAAGAGGATACAAAAAAATACAAAAAAATCTCCTTCTTGCGGCACTGTTTCTATATAGTTCGGACATTTTCCGTAAGCCGTCGAAAAAAGAAAAAAAACACAGGACACCCCCTCCTCATCCGTCATGTCCGTCTCACACGGTTTTTCTAACGAGGATTAATCGTAGAATGGGTCGATTTGAAGCCGAGAAGCGAGTGAACGTCCCACAAATGTCATTTCGTGTTACCTGCTGCGAGAACAGGTTACTTTGGCGCGCAAATCAAATCAGTATAAATTCATTACGGAGGTCGTCTGCCTTTCGGTTTTTCGCCACGATTTTCTTCTCATTCGCTGGGAATTTAGGTTTAGCTGAGAATGTTCTTGGTTAGCTGTTTTGTTTTACTTGACTGTTGACATTGGACTATGTTTGGATGAAATAAGATTAAACAAGGCTTTCAAGAGAAGGTAGGGTGAGCGGAGGGGATCGTATCTTCTTTTCGCGTAATTCCTCTTTCTTGCAGTCCCCCCTTTTCTTTTTGGGGCCGTTAGATTGGGGAAGGTACGTTTCCCCGTGAACATCAAACTTCCGCCGTTCCACAAAATTGGCATAATATCAGATATGTGGTAAAAGATGTAGATGGTTATGAGATGACGGTCAGATGGGAAGATGTATTATATCCTAAAACTAATTTCCTTATGGCATGCACATAGAAATATTTACTCATAACACAGTCAGAGATATTAAGATGGTTTATTTATATTTCTTATCATTGATAACCCTTCATGATCTCTACAATCCGTTTGATTCGTTATTTGCCTCATGCGAGCATGCATTTGGAGCTAGATAGCAGTCGACAATCATTTGATATAGCGGATCATGGCTCTATACATTCGGTCACAAACTGTTTGCACACCACCGCGCGGCCCGAGTTTACCGACCCGGCTCTAAGGCACTGGCGAGCGTGCCGTAACCGTAGTTTTCGGACAATAAACAGCAGCGCGTTTTTGAGAAGAGGTACAAATTTCGTGCATGCAACGAGTGTTTTTATGATTTTTCTCTCTATCCTCCTTCACGTGCAGCGTTTCTTCGTGCTGCTTTCAGGCCCGTGGAAAGGAAATAAGCCTCTTAGGTCTAGCTAGCCCTGCATGCTTACTTGAGGATGGAGGTTATCAAAATATGTACAGGTGACACCAGGCCAGCAAACGGTATGAAATGCGGACCAAGTCAGGCGAGAGATATTGTCGATACGTAGTACGCCACTGG
Organism: Strongylocentrotus droebachiensis; assembly: GCA_035222895.1. Classification (NCBI taxonomy): domain Eukaryota; kingdom Metazoa; phylum Echinodermata; class Echinoidea; order Camarodonta; family Strongylocentrotidae; genus Strongylocentrotus; species Strongylocentrotus droebachiensis. Next base: position 132,406 of record JAVYIG010002982.1, on the reverse strand, counting down.
GAAAAGAGGGTGAAGGGAGAGAGGTGAAGAGGGAGAGAGATGAAGAGGGAGAGAAGGAGAGATAGAGAAGGATAGAACAAATGTGGGGTAGCAAGAATGCTAGAAATGGCTGTGAGAAGAAGAGAGATAGAAGTATGTACATAGTGTGTGTGTGCGTGGGTGGGTGTGTGCGAGAGAGATATAAAGAATGAGGGAGTGCGAGAGCAGAGCCCTCATCCTTGGTAAGAGTGAGGGAGAAAGAGAGTTAAAAAATGGAGAGTGGGTGGGTGAATGAGAGGGCAAGAGAGAGAGAGAGAAAGAAAGAGAGGTGTGGGTTCGGGGATGGATGAAAGTGAAATGCAGTATGTAAACAGACGCTATATAGACCTTTTACGATACGGACTTTTAAAAGTTAAACCTCACACCCCTGAACACCGAGCTTAAAGAAGAATAGAGTGGGTGGGGGGGGGGATTGGCCTTGGAATCTGATAACACCACTAAAAAAGGATGACCAAACTCCAAAAAAGATATATTATCTCCTGTAGTCACTTTGTCATTCGCGTTGCATGTCTACCCGGGCCCGTCATGTATATTTGGAAGTATCCGCTTGACTCGGTTTGAATAAACATCGAAACGTGAGTAAGCGAGATGGCACGCGACCTCATGAATATGCATGATTAGTGACACGTGTGCGGCGTACAGGGTTCCCAGCACACTGATGTGGGGTTCAAATTTGTCGACACCTCAACATTTGTAAATCATGTTTTCACCGGTTTCTGGGAAAATACTGTAATTCAAGGAAAGTCATGGTATAAGTTTAGACCTTCAATGTCTATTTTCATCTATCAAAACCATTTTACGAGACCTGCAATATAGTCACTACGTATCCATCTAAGACATATAAACAGGAGAGTCAGTATTAGATGCCTATTTTAAATGGGATTAGAGACTGATTCTTACTTACCCATTGGGAAAGAGTATGAGTGGTTTCTTTAGACAGGTAGCCTCCGTTTTAACGGCTTTCATAGTGATATTATTATTATCAGAATCTCCTGTCTTTTGAATGTCCGTCGAAAAAATTGTTATAGGTGAAATAAGAAACGACTTCCAAAAGGGTGGTCTAATTTCATTCATATCATTATGATAATTATCCTGATAATATTTACTCAGTCTAGTCTAGGCCCATTTACAATAGCCTATACGGTCAGTCCCTTCATCTCTCTATTGTTCTACTACTATTTTTTCATTAACATGTATGGCTTATTTTTGTCTGACAGAAAAGCTTTGCTTTTCGGAAATCCATATAATCTTCTTCTGTTCCACATGCGATATATCAAAATGCTTATTCTCATAATATTATATTGAAGTTTGGACCCATTACATTTCTAGGAATTCAGGAATTTATTTCAGCTATACCTATACTTCACCCAAGACGAAAGTGGCTAATTCAAATTAATAAATTGCCAAAGAAGGTTAGTGCTATGGCAAGGATTCGAACCCCGTACCATGTGATGATTAAGATGATATAACCTCTAGACCACTACAACTACAGTCTTCGATTTTCTTACCATTTAATTTTCTTGGTGGGTTGATATTTTCCTTTAATACGTGTCACTAGCGTCTACACGGTCAGGAGGAAGTGCCGAGAGAAAGAGAAACAAAATGGAATTGAATTTGTCGCAGCTGGTATCGTTTTGCCAGGGTGACATCTGGCTCCATATTTAAAAAGCTATGATCATAATCATCATCACGCAATGATGGTATTGAGGAGATTGGTATGGGGTGGGGAGGGGGGGGGGGGGTGGGGTCGGAGCCGGGAAATGGTTGGTGGTGATGGTTGGGGGGGGGGGGGTGCAGGTTATAATTATTGTGTGAAATACGGAAAGAGGTCTGTGGTATAAAATATAAGATTTACAAAATATTCTACTGCTCCGAGGATGTCGTACCAACATACTTTTGTGCTTGTGTATTTACCACATTTGTAACAAGTATTCCAGACACGTCCAAAAGTATGTTGTGGATGAAGAAGTATACAATGGTTGAGAGACGAAAAATGGAAGGGGTGGAGGGATAACTAGCAAATGTAGGACAAGAAGAAAGAGGGAATGAGAGAGAGAGAGAGAGAGAAAGAGAGAGAAAAAGAGAGAGAGAGAGAGAGAGAGAGAGAGAGAGGGGGGGGGGGGACAGAAGACAGCAAGGAAAATGGGCAGAGGGAAAGAGAAACAGAAGAACGTGTAAAATAAGACAGCAAAGGGGGACACCTAGTTGTTGCATAACACATAAGACCACTTGTCCAATTCAAACAGACCCCGCCCCACTACTGTCACCACCACCACCACCATACCTACTTCCACGCCAACTGGGGTCTACAAACAAAGACTATCCACTCCAAAGACCACCACAACCCCCCCCCCCCCGATCATCACCATACAGCGTACATGGTTACCATGGTATTAGATGAGAGACGGACTCGGTTGATCGGATGTCCCGTTCGTAGATACCCACCTGTCACCCCCTTCATCGACTGTCCGAAGTCTTTGTCTCACCCTCCGACCTTTGTCAACAAACCTAAGAATTGAACAACGAAAGACAACGTCTATAACTTGCATCATCTGGACTATTCAACATTTTATAGCGCTTAGAGACTTCGGTGGTAAGCGCTTTATAAGCAACGTTTTAATTATTATTATTATTATTATTATTTTTAAAATGAGGATAAACGATGTTTAAAATGCAATAAATCTATTTCGACGTCTCGACGTGCTTGTACAATAAATACTTATGTTACGCTTTAACAAGTTTTATGTCAATCTTTCATTGTTTCCCCATTAATTCTAGATAGTCAAGTATTTTTTTGTAAATGAATTTTGGTCAATTATCGCAATTTTTGTTCGTCTTAAACATTCAGGCAAGTATCCTTTAATATATATTTACAGGCTTTGACAACTCCTGATGCTTTTTGAAATTCTAAATTTTGCTAAACACACACATACACTCCACATTTCCACCCCGATCTCCTTGTCTGGTGGTGTCTCTCTATATATCCTATTATCTCTCCCTCTCTTCATCTCTCTTCCTCTCTTCCCCTTTGTCTTGTATATTTTTTCCTTGAATCTATTTACCTAAGCGATGGTATATCCATTCTTTCAGCTTTCAAATCACACACGATGATAAATAGCGGGTGGCGGAAAAAAAGAAGAAGCAAATTTTTTTGACAAAAGTACCCTAATCATTTTGCACTTTGGCTTGTCAGTCCACGAAGTGACGTTACGTAACCCATCACTATGGTAGTAACAAGCGAACAAATTTACACGGAGGAGGGAGACAACCACACAAAAAATCGCAATGTTGACGGCAATTGCTCAGACAATACAACCACCGGGCCGTGTTATTATGTCCCATAAAAGAGATAGATATTACCCGGAGCGTTGCTAATCTAAAACGTCGAGGCTTTAGAATGGCACGCGAATGAAAAATAGTCGTGAAGAAGAGACATTTTCTCAACTTTTATTTAATATGGTTTAGGCGAAGGCTTGGTATATAGGAAGACTGAAGTCAGACTATTTCCCCATAGATATAAAATGACAGAAAATTGCTATTTTAAAAACTAAATTCTGTAAGAGAGGAATGAATTTGTCATATTCTTCCTCAGAGTAGTTCCACAACTCCCCATCTCTATACCAGTGTAAGTGAAATCGTTTGACAATGGAATTTTTGTAGCGCTTTGTGAGAACTATTTTAATGACAATGTAGTGTAAGGTAACTGAAACATTCCTTTTAAATTAAAAAACAAGTAATGAAAGATAATCAGAATTCGAATTATTGTGAAAACCTATACACGAAATAACAGCACTGCATTGGTGGTTATGTAGGCTTCTGTGAAATGTAAAGGGTCTGTCTAAGAAGACTATGCTCATGTACTATTGTCTTGGAAGCCTTTGATGAGCCAATCAAATTGAGAGAACAATAGAGCGGCAGGTGTCCGCGCGTGCCACAATAAAAGATTCTAAACAAATGTAGGATGGAAACCCAAGAAACAAACAAAAAAGGGAGAACATCCAAGCTAGGGGTAAAGATGAACAGGAAGAAGAATAAGAAGAAGTAAAAGAGGAGGAGAAGAAAGAAGAAGAAAAAGAGAAGGAGGAGGAGGTGGTCGTGGTGGTGGAGGAGTACGACGACGACGAGGAATATAGGAATTTTGTTGTATAGTTACAGCATAATAAACTTTTGTTTCTATTTGTTTCTTTTTAATTTTAATTTTGCTGCCCTATTCATTGTAAAGATTTTTTTCTTCTCTTTTTTTCTTCTTCCTGACTTGCATTTCGGTGATGTCAAAGTGGTATGGAAAGCGAAGACGATTAAAACGGATAACAGTCCACTTCAGAAACACGCCTTTTGACGCAGAATTAAAGCTTGTCATACTCATTAATCTTACCCAATTCCACCCTAGGGACCCATTCAAACTTAATCCCTAGCGATCTCCAGCAATCCCCCAGCTTCTTTGATTTGGAAGAAGGATCACCAGTGCATCTTTAATGAATCAAGAAAGAAAAAGCGGCGTTACCAGAACTCGGTAAGCAAGCATTTGTTCTTGTCCTACACAAAGATTTGCGTTTTTGTTCGTCCAAATTCCGTGCGTCGCCGGACGCGACCGACATAATCCGTTATTTCCCGTGTTTAAAATTTCATGTGACGGTTAAGTGGGCGCACGCGCGTGTGTACACCGTCTTACTATGGCTTTAAGACCTACACAAGGGGCTGTTAATTTTAATCCAATCTATGTTTCAAACGCTGTCCCTGTTTGTCGTGTGATTTAAGAAAATGAAACCATGCATGTGAAAGAGAAGGTTGTCTTTGAAAAACTGGGTTTGTAAATGAATCTTACATCTTAGCCTATATCTTGTATGGTAGGAGGATGAAAGTCCGCATAGTCATCGCTGCTAGCATGATTGTAGCCCATTTTAGGGGCTATATCGCGGTGTTGATGTTGTAATTGAGAATATGCAGATTTCATGCATCTTGAGTTGTAACAGATATATCTGCCGTATGAAAACTATTTGTAAAAGCAACGTAAATGTATTCACGATAACCCCTCCCTCCCCCCCAAAAAAAAAGAAAGAAAAAGAAAGAAGAAGATACATTTACATTAAGTAGAAGAATAAATAGGTCATTGTATTTTTCTAAACTTTCTAATACACAAAAGCCATTTACGTATTTTGATGATAATTATAGACGTGAAACTGAATTAACGTCACCCATTATTGAACCCATTATTGAACTTAAAGAAATATGTCCTAGTTTTGAAATCGATGTATATGTATAATTAAACATCATTCCAAGCCTTTTAAAAGAGGGATCTAGACGACCTTTTCCACATCTCATCGTCACCATGACAACATTTATATCGCTGCCACCAACATGATGTAGCACATTATGTGGTCCAGTCTCCTCGGGTTTGTTTTATGATGGACCTAGCTTCAACCCAGCCGTGTATTTCTCACTTTCTAGCTTTTGTTTCCCCCAGTATTCATCGCTAACGCGTTTTTTTCCACCCGACTGGGTTTCAACGTTTGGCCCTGTTTTGTCTCTCCTCCATTCTCTCTCTCTCTCTCTCTCTCTCTCTCACTGTATTGTTTACCACCTTTTTCAGAAAGTTGAGTCAGGCGTAAAAGCGCACGCGCCGCCGCTCGAGAGAAAAAAGCCAAAGAAATTGTAAAAAAGAAAGACTCATTCGACCAATACTGCTTGAGTATGAACGGAAGCAATAGCAACATAATTTTCCCTTTTTTTAAATGGTATTGGTCTCTCTAAAGCTACTTTAAAAAGAAAGCTAACTATTGTCCTTTTTGTTTATACGATTGCTTCAGCGAAAACAAAATTCAGGGTGTTTCACGGGTTAGATGCTGGAGAAAAGTGTTTCTTATTGGAGGATATTGAAGTTTTTATTATAATCATGTCATATTTGCAAACGAAAAGTGTGAAATAAAAGACATAACGGTTCATTATATTATAGCATTCATACTTTTAAATTTACTGAGAAATGTTTCATGATTTTACAAGTTTGTCTCCTTTTCTGAAGCAATTAGATTGCAAGGAATGGTTTACAGTTTATCCCTCTTATTGCAAACTAAATGTATGTAACCTGTTATACACTGTGTGGTGGTTGAGATGGTGGTGGTGATGGCGATGGTAGTGGGGGGGGGGGGTAGTGGTGGTGGTGGTGGGAATGGTGGTGGTGGGGATAGTGGTGGTGGTGGGGATAGTTGTGGTGGTTGAGGTGGTGGCGGTGGTGGTAGTATAGTTGTATTGGTGATTGCCTTAATGGTGGTGGTGGAGATAATGGCGGAAAATGTGGATGGTGATGGTTAATAAAATGTTCTGAAATATGGAGGAAAAGTAAATTGAGACAGAGGTGTGACCAACAAAAATAGAAAAGACACGAAGAAAGCGATCTTTACTTTGATTAAATTAATACAAACTCGATGGTGTAAAACAACAATATATTATTTTAAAGAAAATGAATTTAGAAAGGAGACAGATTCGGAAAGAAAGAGGCAATGGTACATGGGTACACTGAGGATGAGTGAGAGAGGGAGAGATAGAAGTGGGGGGGGGGGGGTAGAGAGAGAGAGAATCCCCTCTAATACATCAGCCCTCGAAGCTCACCGCCAATATAGCTGTCTCGTCCAATATTACACCGAGCATGCACAGCCAATAGGAAACGTCCGCCTCCCAGCGAACTCGCTCGCATGTTCTCAAGCCGGTGCCGCGGCTGGACTTCCCCTACCCATCTCCCTCTTATTTCCCTTCTCTGTCATTTTCCGAGGGACTCCGTCTCGCGATAACCCCGAGAGCGATACGAATGGAACGCAGCCTTCCCCTAGCTTCATTCATCCGATCGCGCGCTTGGAAAGAGGAGCTCATCCACACATCCTTGCATCGCTCTCGCATCAGCGACACAGCCAGGCAAACGGGGTTCGGTGCAATACTCCACGACCACCTTCATTTCTAATATCCTCAACTTCACCATCAGCATCACTACCGCTGTCCTCTTAGTACACCCGTGATCCTCGGTTTTCTTTTTAATTACTTTCCACGAATCATTAATAACCCATACCGTACTAGATGATCTACACGCCACAGGATTGGTGTTAGTGGTATTACAACCCATCGCGGAGCATCAGAATGCTAAATTAGTACCATACTATGCACGTCTTGTAGTTAATTGCCATTCGGAATATTCTCATCGTGTCCATATTATTGTGAACGAAACACCTTCAACTTGTTCTGGAACTTTTACTTTCTGCGAAGGATTGTGGACTATTAATTAAATCGGATCTTGTTCAGGTAAGCATTTTATTTACCCTCCCGTTTTTTTACCCGTTGCAATACTCTTGAAATCTATTTTGTTTTAAACCTGGTAAAGGATAATTAATATATTTTATCACGGCCTTCTTTGGTGGCATTCATATCATGTAACCCTGTCTTCTTTATTTTGTCTTTCAATTTCAAAATGCGAAATTCTTCTTTTAAATGTTATCAGATTGACAACTGATTTCTTAAAAGAGTATTCATTTTCTGATTTAATTCACGGTTTTTCGATTTAACATTTAATTCTGTGTTTTCCTTTAGCGATGTATCCAACGTAAGTTTCTTCTTATGAGTTTACCTTACGTGCTCAAAATTAATCATTAAATGTCTGTTAATATTTTCTAATTATGAAATTAATAAGCGGAGATTAAAAATTTGCTTTACGCTATCCCGGCTATCACAATTTTATGCATTGGACTACATTCATGAGTGTACGATACATGTTAATGTTAGATTATCAAAGATTGATTAATAAAGGGGAAAAATCATATTGAGTAGGAGCAATTCATTTAATTCAAACCAATAGAAACCAGTCAGTATACCTTAGGTTATATTTCGAAATCAAATCCTTTTCATAACATGTTCATATTTCACACCCAAAAATTAATAAACCCATCGTCTACGTCATTCCAAATACTACTCGACGCGTTCTCAGTTAATTGTTGATTTACAGCAGTCGAGGTCTCCCCAAATTTTGACGTCACAATTGTGTAATTAAAAACGTGACTCGTTTTTAATAACCACTAACGACCCATGCAATCAAAACAGGTGCCTGGGTACTCATTGCACTTCCACTTCTGATCTTGTCACAGCCAATCAAAAGACAATTCGAATTGTTTTAGCATTGTCAATTATCTTGTCATCATCACATTTCTTTATTCTCACTCCTCTTTGTACAATATCATCATCATGTATGATGATGTTTTAATCACAACTATTTAAAAATGGTTTTTTAGTTTGAACGAGCGCTTAACCAGACGTAGAAGGCATTGTGTTAATAAAGCATCGGTAATTGTCTGCCAAACATTATCAATCAAACGCAATGAAACGTTATGCATAACAAATTGGTTTTAAATATTACGCGCGCTTTTTCAAAACGTTCCTACCCTTTGGCATTTGGAATCGCACAAGAACCCAACTTAAAAAGACCATATTAAATTACCCTTCAAAATGCTACAAAAAGTTAATCATCTTTTTATCTACACACCAAAATCATTCAACAAGAAAACAAATGGCTCAATCGAAAGAAAAAAAACACCATTGGATATAAACAGAGCGTGACTTACCGATAAATGTATTCGTCGCCACAGATATATTAATGGACAAAATAATGTGGACTGTATATTCCCTTGTCTTATGATTCTATTTTAACCATATCAAATAATGATTTTCATTGCCAAAAATATATTCGCTTATCATGGAGGTTGTAATCTTTTGTTTTTCAATCTTTTAAAACTATTTGACAAAGAAAAAGTCCATGGAGTTTTACTGGTTTAAAAATGACAGCTTTAATACGATTATTTATTTTTACTTCGATATTTACGTTGAGTTCTATATTGAATATCAATAGTTTCTCTTGTATAAGAATATTTCACAAAATCTACTAATAGTAATACTTTATACTTTAATCATACGTAAGAACTTCTTTCTTTTTACAGAACATATTTTTAGTCCACAGTGGTTGCATTGTGATATAAATGATTGTCATTTCTTAATCCTATGGGCGACTCGATGATGTAAAGGTGCTTTACATTATAAGTGACAAGATGGTCCTATTATAACGATCAAGTTGTGTCTCACCTAATCATTTTTGTAATTGTCAAAGACATCGAGAATGTCATCTTTCCTTAACCCATTTTTTGCTTGAAATGAGGAAAAAAGAAGCACGATACACACTCTTTTTGTGATGACAAAAACTGAAAGAAAAAAAAGGACCATTATTTTGTACGTCACGTATACTGCCCTATAATTTCTTTGTTTAATATTCTCTTTCTTTCATATGGAGCTTCAAAGTTGAAACAAGCCAAATAGAGGGGCACAATTGAATTGCCTCGTAAATTTTAAGTATTTACTATGATCTCTCCTGTTTGCTTAAGTCGTACTTATAGTTTACACCATGTTTCTACGTATAAACATTTTCGCCCCCTCGATAAATACAAGACGTGTGAAAAAGGCGTACGCTTGGCAGAAAACAAACAGTATGAGCAAACGCATGCGATGCCAGCCACCTCACGAATTATGCGTTCAGTTGGGGCCTTTTGAAAGCTGAAAACTTTATTTGACATATTTCCTTTTTGTTTAAACCCTCCGAATACATGAATGACATTTTCAGCCCGCCAAGTAGCTATAATGTCAATGGACAGCTTGGGTGATCTATATCAATATCAAAATGTAACACCTTTTTAGGAATGATTTTATTACTATTTCAACATCAGTCGTCTAGGGAGGAGCATTCAATGTTAAAAGGTGATGATCGTTCGTATTATGAACTTTGTACAGCGTTAAGCTGTTTTAACATAAAGACGTTCATAACGTTAGACTGAAATAATCTCTAACGATCCTAAAACGTTCTTTTGTTTTCATAGCTCACATTTGTATCTGATTGATGATTTAGTTTCTTAATTTCATACGATTATTTTGAAAACCAATCCTGAATTTAATTGATTTAAAATTTGTAAATAAGTTGTCCTAGAATTTCAAATTTAATTTGATCTGAATGTCAGATGTACTGCATTCTGATAATTGAAATGATATTAATTGTATGAGTTCTGTATCATATTTAATGACAATGGACTGTAGGAAGAACACAATGAGTACACAAGCTTTCATGTGTTCTCAAGGAAATTCATGCGAAGCCAAAGGATAGACATGTGAAAAATATACTTCTCCTTATCCATCAAATACAACAAATAGCACAACAAATATAAAAAGCAAATACATATTGTAGCTACATATTTTTTTTGTCCCCCATTTGTTTGAAAAAAAGCGCCATCTGGCCTTGAATACACAGACGATCGATTTGACTTTTGATCGATATTTTATGTGTATTGATCGGTGATCGCCAGTGAACAAGGTTCCCAAGTCGGAAAAAACAAACAAAAAATGACAAATATGATTATGGAGGGCATACATTGTACACATGGGCACTCAAGTGGTAGTGACAATTTAAGAGGGACCCTACATGCAGCATAAATGCCTATTTCCCAGCGCTGTTCAATTATCCCCGATTGCAATGTGACTTATTTGAGATATTTGTTGAAAGCATTGCGTCCTTTGCAATAATTAGACCCACCTGTTCCTTTTTATGTGTGTAACAGAACACTACTTGATAAAATGGACAGTCTTGAAAGGGATAGAAGTTATATTAATAGATTGTAGTTCTGTCCATATCTTCATCACTATGTTAATACAAATTACGGTTATTTTCATGAACGTGAAAACGAGAGGTTCTGTCATGTTCAGCAAGAGTTCTGACTCAATTTGGTATCTTTTTCTATTCTAACATTTTGTCTTTAAGATTTTAAACATTGAATCAACAATTCTCCTCCCATATTCATCCATCTGTATTTCTTAATTGTTTTTTTTCTCTCTAAAACGTAATAAAATATATATCTTCCCCAATTTGTACTAGATATTTACTTTTATATATCTTATTGAACACATTGATCCTTACACATTCCTTTTTTCTTCTTCTGTGAGGTCTCTTTGTATCACTCTCATCATCTCTTTCTATCTCTTTTCATCTCGTTATACTTCATCGTATTACTCTATCACTCTATCTCTCTATCTATCTCTCTATCTTTTATTCTCTCAATCTCTGTCTTTCTAGCTCCCTTCTTTTTAACTCTGCCTCAATGCTCTCTCTCTCATGTTCTGTCCTCGTCTATTCTATATCATTCTTATACATGCATTCTAAATTCTGTACCATTTCGTAAATTAATTTCTGAATAACATAACACGAAATGAGAAGGTGGAGCATTGGATCATCAAGAGCTACATAGACTCACACAATTTAATGTTTATTGATAGTGCTGTAAATTATGCATTAAAATATCCACTTAAAAAAACGGTAATCACTTAGCTACGGTTTATGAAAAGAAAATGATGTCAATCAAGAAATGACATTACACGTCGGCCTTTTACACAAAATGTTTCCAATTCATTGACGAGTTATTGTAAAGGTCACTTCATTTTCGATTAGAGAGAGGTATAATTTGTCATAACATAATACAACATATTGGCCGGCAAAGAAATGTGTTGGGGGCGAGGCAGTGTGATCCACGAAGTGTCGTCCGAAATGATATTCCACATGATATAATTAATCTCCGTATACAACAGTGAAAATGAGAAAGACTGAGCTATATAATTTTCTGTTATTTGTAAATAGTTAACAGCAAGAAACATACCATACGTATACTGTGTACAAAATGCTGAAACAACAAATTCTAAAAGAGAACGTTAGTTTCGGGCTACGTTTCCCAGTGAAAATAGACAGAAATTAAGAGTGATTAATTATTGTGGAGTACTATATATTTTGTTGTAAACACTAGCGCTAGAATAAACGCGAGTGAATTTTCGATCTTCTTTTTGTTGATAGATTATATTAATTAAGTTTATGGCGTGTATAAGCTTTGCAATTAAAATATGATGGTTTTAACCATACTTACATGACAAAGATTGGAGAAATAGGGATGATAGGGGGCTGTGATAAAGGGTTGTTGTAAAGAGGTTGTGATAAAGAAAAAAATAGGGAAAGAGAAGTGCAGATTTGATTAAAAAAAAAAGGAAATATAGGATGATGCACAAGATTATCAAAGATAATGAAATTAAAATAATTATGTCACTGAAACTACAGATGAGAGCTTAGGCATGGTTTCGAAGTAAGAGAATAGATAACAAGAATGAATATTAAAGATTGAATGGGAAATATCAAGGTTTACAGTTAAAATTGCTCGACCATAAAATATATAGCTTTGTAGCTTTAATGGGAGACAAGGGGATAGGAGAGAGGTGGGGCGGAGACAGGGAGAGAGAGAAGGAAAGAGATAGAAGAACACAAGTATGTCTCTATACAATGCTTCCTCGATTTTGGAGTATCAATCGTCTCTATAATTGAGATTATATTGTGGTAGGGAAAGAGAGAGAGAGAGAGAGAGAGAGATGGAGAGAGAGAAAACATAATTATTTGAGGTGGCTCTATAGTAGAGGAGAGAGATAAATAAAGAGAGAAATGGAAAGAATGAAAATAGGCAGAAAGAGACTAACAAACTAGTGAGATAGAGAGAGAAGGGGAGGCAGAGAACGGGATAGATGAATGGTGGAGTAGAGAGGGGAATATAGAAAGGGCAACGAAACAAGAATTGAAAGCAGCGCAATGCATGGGCCGCTGCTTGGTGTTACGCCTTGCCGCCTCCATGCACCTGCAACCCGCCTCAAGCTCGGGGGAAGGCGATGGACGGAGCAGGTGTTTCTCACAAGCGCTGCTGCTGTGTGCGGCACACATTCAATGGACCCAATACAAAACTCGAATGCATGGAGAGGGGAAAATAGAAAAACCGGGGACTAACTGAAACTAGCATAAAAACACAACTAAAATCATACATACATGTAGGATTGCACTTTGTATGGATTTAATGCATTTCGATTCTACAGAGTACGTCTACATATAGACTGGTCATATAAAACAAAGTAGAGACAATGTCTGACAAATTAATGTGCGACGAATGGTTTTTATTTTCGGAATTTTTCAAACACGTTAATAGGGCTTATTATAATCGAATCAAAATGTGATAGTACATCATTGACAGAGTTTCCAATCTATCAATTAAGAGTCTGCAACTCATCGAAAACGCTTATTTGTGATGTTCGTAGAGATGGCATTTAAAATCATAAACCTATGAAAAATATACTATACCAAAAATCCGGAAAATATTACTTCATCACATTTCATTAAAATATTCATTTAAAACCACATTCTAGCCCTCTTTTCTGTATATAAGCCCATAGCTCTAGTGTGCATTCACCATCAAAAACAGGTTTCTTCTGATAATCATCATCCTATTCATATTTACATTAAAAGTCACCTATTCATTATCTAGAAGTAGATTATTTTAATTACTCCTTTTGTGTGTAAAGATGTAAACAAAATCAAAATGTCCGCCTTTTCATTATTGTGATTGAAATTAGTTTTCTGGCTGACTTAATTCAGCTTCAACAGCGGGCTTGTACCATATGACACCTTCATTATTTTTCTAATTGTTGCCTTTTCTTTATTTTTCCAGGTGCTATACTATTCGCTGCTTCCTTGACCTGGTAAGGAATACACAGAAGCCACGATGAAAGTTGAAGAAACTGCACTGAGTCCCACCAGCGAAAATGGGTCTGCAGCAGGTAAGAAATTAGAACATTTCAAACGTTTAACACCGAACGGTGCTGAGATTAACACCGAAACTTCGTGAGGGCTAAAAGAGCGGGGTAAGGGCTAAGCACCAAAGTTATTCATTATGTTTTTTGTTATAACACCATTGTTATTTCATTAATTCGATTTTAACACTATACCATACACTTAATTGAGGGTGATTGGATGTACATCAAAACCAATACTGTTTCTATGGTAGCTAAATAATTTGGTGGGTCCATGCATATGAAGCCATGCATTGGTCATGTACATACTTAACAACCCCCGTGTATTTTTTAGTAATCGGTGTCAACACATTCCAAATCGACGTATCTTCCTTTAAATGCATTCAATGCTACTAACCCCCAAAACATATAATGCTTTTTACATCACTATATACACACAGGTGTTACTTCAACACCTATGTATACACCTTAAGGGTGTTAGGATGCCTCATGGTGTTTTGTGATTTCATGAGTTAATCGATTTATAAATAGTTTGCCCTTTTAGTCACCTATTGTAGCTTTAAAGGTCGTTTGGTGTTAAGAAAAGGTCATTCATTTTCTCTGAACTAGATCTCACCAACCTCACATAATTGGCATCTAGAACCACATTTTGGTTACGCTCCAAAAACTGTTGAAATTATATTAGAATGATATGAGCCTCTTTCTACACATTCATTCAGAATAATCCAGTTTAATAAGAGATACCTCCATATAAACATTTCATTTTAACATTTCTAACTTAACAATGAACATTATTACGATAAAATGTCTCCGCAAGAGTGTATTGAGATAATTAATAGATAGTGATTTTTTCATTGACGAAGTGGATGTTTCTCATATAATGAAAAAACATCATCGGAATATTGATTTTTGTTCATATTTCGAAAGACAGATTCTCAAAGTACACGGACGCAAAGTCTTTCGAGAAATTTACTCAAGGGCTACTTCAATACCATATTGTATTTTCCATAGTAACATTGTTAGGGTGACGTAAATACGTCATTGTAAATTTCGCCTATTTCATTAATATGTGATGGGCAAGGCAATGGCAATTGACTTACTTAGGTTTATTTTTCGAAAGTCTTTGCGATCAGGTTAAAAGTTTCTTATTCATTTCTATCATTGGACATCGGACAGAAAGAGAGAGAGAGAGAGAGAGAGAGAGAGAGAGAGATGGTAGTATAGAGGGATGGGAAGGATAATTAACTTTTACATTTCCACAATCATCGTCACCATTTAAATCTTGTCAGCACATTTATTTTCATCATCGTCAATCAATGAAACCCCTTCTCCCATCCCCCATTAGACCCTTTCCATCTAACTGTCTTCTCTCACGTTAAGTTGTATTTTCGTCTCATTTCTTGTGCTTACATCCCCTAAAAACATCCTCAACCCAGATGGTTCTGGTCTCAAAAGTTTATGATCAAAGATTGCTGCCCCGTTAATGAGAATTAAATAAAGATTGGAACGGGTGCGGAGTGTCCGTCCTAATTTGCCTGATGCGCTTAGGATGAGGTCTTGAACTCCGGAGCGCGGAGATGGGTGCGCACTGGAGCGAGGAGCATTCACGGCTCATCGGAGTGTGACGGTTAGAGAGGGAGAGAGAGAGAGAGAGAGAGAGAGAGAGAGAGGGAGAGAGAGAGAGAGAGAGGAAGGGGAGCGATTGAATGAAAAGGCACGAACTAAATGAGTCCCCTAATAATGGATTGTAAATGTTGCAGCTTGAAAGAATTTTTTTTTTTTTTAATCCATAATTCTATCACTTTTTGCACTGTAAGTACCTTCTATGATATGTCCCTACCTACATGCCATGGAGAGAGAGGGAGATATATATATATATATATATATATAGAGAGAGAGAGAGAGAGAGAGAGAGAGAGAGAGAGAGAGAGAGACGGAAGCAAGCAGAGAGACAGAGAGAAAGAGAGAGAGAGGGGGGGGGGGAGAATAGATATCAAAAGATGATAGTCCCAGTCATGATATTTTTGTGTCCACGTACCAGCATCACGAGCCACCAGACGGCTGCGAATCCAATGAATATCAATTTACACGAGTGGCTATTCATTCAATTACTCGTAATTCATAAGTGGCCTGTGAAAGATGGCTTTATTACCAAAACATATCCTCAAAAATCCATTGTACATACGCACAGCCGTATACGATGGGTCTCAAAAGGTATATTAATTTGTAGATAATGATTCATCTTTCGCATTGAGATGCTGCTACTGAAATGTGAGCTTAGGTGATACAAACACGAGTTCGTGGTGGACCATACGTCGGTAGGTGAACGTCAGTTTAGACGTTGCATACCTGGCAATAGGAATCATGTACATCTACATGTATAAACAGTATAATACTCACATTTTCTGACAGTATTTATATCATCGTAATCCTCTTTTTCTACGTTATTATCAAATTATCTAATTCCGTTTTGTATTATCTGATAACAAAAAATATACACTTTATGCGACACCTAGTTCATTACTCTTTCATTCTGTAAATGATGTTGATACTTTGATCACGCTGTTCATTGATATTCATATTTATTACCTTTCTCTTTGCTATTATTAAATCGTTCCCGAAAATTGCCATTACTGACAATCATGGCAAATGTAATACACATGTATGCAGACAAAAATGATAGTTAAAATGCATTTGTTATACTTTCTTTTTCTATTCGATTTATTCATGTCTTTCACTTCTATTCCATAATTCATCACCTGCAAAATTGACCCGTTCTTAGAAAACGCCATATGATATCACCGAAACTTATTTTTGATCGGTCATCTTGGAGTTCGATCGAAGTCACCAGGCCAGCCAGGGTTTGCTTTCTTTGTTCAACCACATGCTACTTTCACATGGGCAGCACACGATTCGCATAAGAACCTATCATCCTCTTAAGGAATAGAAACAACATGGCTCCGCATGTACTTGATGTGTGAGGTTTTAAAGAGAGGATTGAGTTTTGGTAAAGGTGGAAAATAATTTGCGAGCTTTCTTATTCCCTTTATGTCATGTTGGAAGGAAATTGCAGAAGAAATGCCCCTGGAAAAACACGATTGCTCTTCAAATGCCATTATATTCGAAATATGACGAAATAAAATCTTGCACAATTTATCTTTGACGAAAAATTGATGTCATATAAATGTATATGTGTATATTTAGTCCAACATCCGAATTCTCATGTACAGTGCATGTTACTGTCAGGAAGATAATGAGTCATTTTTTAATTTTTACTAATTAGATGATTACAAAAGATCACCGTATACATACATTAATTTTATATACAACGAGAATCAACCTTTTCCAGTCGCTTCCAGAAAATATATTTCACACTGCAATCGCATGACTAGGACCAACTTAATCTTTAAGGACCATTTTGAAGAATGAGAATAAAAAACACTCATCTTGCAGCTGACTGTGCCGCCGAACCGCTTACTGTTTCTATCCTGCGTGCACGTATCTTGTTGTAGTTTTGGACGCGTTACATGTTCGGAAGTAGGAGCGTCGAACAACGACCCGCGTCTCGACGTCCTTGGTTCTCTAATCGTATTTCTTAGTTTTCGAGATCGATGTGGAGTACACGCTTCTTTTTCGATTGATGAACATCGATCAGGCGATGACGGAATCATGGGTGACATCTTTTTTGTTCAGTTCTGCTGTTTTCCGACTGCTTCCCTTCAAGTTTAAATATCCATCAGAAATTAAGAGTGCATGAAATTTTGTGTGTTGTACATTGAATTATTTTCGGCTGAATTGATGCATTTTAGGGGTATCTATTTGTGTTTAATACCTCAAGATTGCTCTCGGCTTCATATTAATTTTCCTCTAAATGAGCAGCCATGTTGAATATAACAAAGACTTATACATTAAAACGATGTAATGTAAAAGTCCATTGTTGTTTACTATTCGAACAAATCATCTCGACATAACGGCTAATTATCCAAATTATCTAAATTTCCAAAATGTTATATTTTACCATTCCAATCACTTGAATAAGATGAAACAAATACAATATTTATGCTTAATATGAATAAAACACTGAAACTTTCAAGTTACATCTATGGAAATAACTGCACTTTAGGCCCAATGTTATACCTAATATTTATTGATTATTACTAGTTCAACATGATCCAAAAGGGTGTAGTAAATGTTCAGAACATGCACAAACCTACTTACATCCCTCCCCCATCTTTAGCTTAAGCTGATGCAGACATGTCGGCTTAACGTTTATTAGTGGCAGCGGTGGGATTTAATTAAAGTTCAAACGCACTACATTATACACGCACCCACCAGTACCATGTACACTATTACCATACAACCTGAATGGGAGACGGAGCTCGATAAATAGACGTTTGCGACGGTACGTACGGTGCGAAGGCGGGCAAGAAACGATCGTCCTAATTTATGAGCGATGAAGAAGAGGAGCGGGGAAGATAATTCTTTCCTCGGATTTCAGCTCTTGTCCAATTTAATTCCATTCGATTGCAATGATGGTCGAATTTAGAGCAAGGGAACCGTATTTCTTACATGAAGATGAATGTTCTGAATGCCGAAGACCGATGTAAATTGCCCTGGCACACAGGCGGGCGAGAGAGGCGGAGAGTGAGTGAGCTATACTCCTGCTCTCGACTCGTTGATCCGCATTCATTGTGACGCGGTGTATCATAGCAATAAATTTAAGGACTGATCTCGCTTTTCAGTCTATTCATGAATCATAACGCCCACCAGAATTTCATTTCTCCCCCGAAAATGGCGAATTTATGGATAAAAATGTGACGTTGGTTGTAAATATTCTTCGTTTTCCTACGATGGAAGACAACATGTTTAGGATGATAAAAATGGAAAGAAGCAATTAAACGTAACGTTTCTTTTCTGTAATTGAATAGACAGGGAATTACAAATGTAGTGTTTTCCAGGCCATAAATATCCAGTTTATAATAATCTAAAAGTGATTAAGAAAACAACTTTAACATCTAAGAATGTTGATGGTCATAACGAAAAGCAAGTTAACAATGATGAAATACAATTTATGAACGTTGGGGTGAATGAATGATTATAATGAATGCGTGAGAAAAGTAAAGTGATATAAGAAATTAGAAGATATGTAAAAGATAAATGCTAAAGACGGTATTTAATTAATGAAAGTTGCATACGTAGCATAGTCATTAGATTAATTTACAAGCCATAAAATATTATAACAAGCACAGTAACTGCAAAAGAAAAAACACATTAACCCCAAAATATTGTTTTCTCCTTTTTGTATTCCCTTGTTCATCAACAAGTAATTTTGCTCGAGGCATATCAAGAAGAAAAAATAGGAGAGAAGGGACGGTTGCAGAGGTACAGAGAAGGAGAAATAGAATGAGAGAGAGAGAGAGAGAGAGGAAGGGGGGGGGAAACTAGTATAAGAGAAATGGAATGCCGACTCTGCTGTCTGTTACTAGTACCGCAAACCCAAATACAACCACTTCTCAATTAAAGGTGACAATTTTATTTTCTCGTCGACTATGGGGGCTCCTTAAACTCAAGGAAAAAATGAAGCAAAATCTTGTTACCATTGCAAGCCATCTAAGACCCTCGGGAAAACACCAGCACCAACTCGCGACATCCGAAAATATTATTCTTGTCGATCGTAGCTTGCGGCCTATATGACGTTCACACTGTCGTATTCATATTCCTTTAATGAAGTGGAGGCCATTTCCTATCATGCGCGTGCGTCTTGTCGTGTCGTCGTTACTGCGATGTGGGGACGTGCCCGCAAATTCTGATATACGGCTAGTGTGCAGATATTCATAAATCGTACCTCTATAACAGAAAATAAGAAGAGAACAGTCAATAAGATATACTTTCTTCCTTCTTCA
Source organism: Strongylocentrotus droebachiensis (assembly GCA_035222895.1). Classification (NCBI taxonomy): domain Eukaryota; kingdom Metazoa; phylum Echinodermata; class Echinoidea; order Camarodonta; family Strongylocentrotidae; genus Strongylocentrotus; species Strongylocentrotus droebachiensis. The sequence continues at coordinate 112,790 of JAVYIG010002982.1, read as the reverse complement.
CTTGTTTTTCTCTTCGTCACCACCATATTTTTCCAAAATTGCATTTCGGCTATTATTTTATCAAGTAGCCACACATTTATGAGTTCAGAGACGCGAGGATGTTTTTATAGCGTCCATAATGGGGTTCTCCTAATCGCATTTCGGTTCCCCCATATTGTAAAAACTATGTCAATAGTTGGTAATAGTATTGAATGATTTATGAAGAATATAGACATCGAAATAAAAGAGAAAATTTAATCAAGAACTGCGTGGACAGAGAAGTTCAATATTTATTCTATTGCAGGAAAAGAAAATGCCGAAGAGTATCGCTAAGGGCGGGAAAATATCTTTGCTATTTTGAAGGAGCCAAGAATATATATTTAAGTGCCAAGTTGCCAAAGCTGTTGTATACATCATTTCCGTACACTTACATAATTATATTTCATTTGAGGCAATCTGCCAGATAATTATTTTTGTATCATTTTGTCAATATTAAAAAAATCAAGACACACACATCAGCTTACAAAAACAACAACAACCATTTGAAAACAGTATTACTTTAGTACTTTGTGGTTTGCTATATGGCATACATAATACTTATATCTCAATCCCACATTCAGACACAGCAATGGTTTCGCTTAAAGAATGGTGCGGGTCATATTTCCATCGAAACGCAGTGATATAGGATGGCGAAGATAAACGTCTGCGAGGATCAGGTCGCTCTCAGAGACGCGTCAATAATCTCTCAGTGAAATTACCTCAACATAAAATTGTTCTTATCAGGTTGACAATTCCCTTTCCTCATTGGTTACTTAATAATATCAATTGTAATAATTATATTTTGCAATGAAATTAAAGTATGCAATCATTATGCAGAAATAAATGAAAACTTTAACTCTTTCTTTTCGCTGCTCCCCAGCAGGTCTCGCTACCAACGGAACCAGACCATCCAAGGAAATGTGCGCGGGGTGTCAGCGCGCCATCGATGACCGTTACCTCATGAAAGTAATGGATCACTGCTGGCACGAGCAATGTCTACAGTGCAGCGTCTGTAGAATAAGACTATCACACTCCTGTTTTGCCAGAGATCGCAAGTTATACTGCAAACTAGACTACGAAAAGTAAGTCCCGGTTATTTTTTTGTATTTCTTGTACCATATTATTGATCCCGTTTTTTGTGACGTAAATTATTATGACGTAATTTATTATGACATCGCAATGAAAACGTAATAAAACGCTGGATCTCATTGGCTCACCTGTATTTAAGCTTTCATGACCCGGCTTTACAGTCTCATTATGCCAGATAACCGTTAAGATAACTATAGTTATAAACCTTTTGCAAAATCGGTATTCTGAAGTTCAAGTGTAAAAGGCATTGGATATCCGTCTTCCTATCTCACCGATTTATGATGATGAGCTACAGAACTGATTTCTCGGGATCGATGGCATCGCAGCACCCACATCTAATACCTTTTTCTACATGAATTTTACGAGACCAATGGGGGACGATTTAAAGTCTTAGCTTCAATCATCTGTCAAATATGACAAGTCCTTTATTCACATTTCTACCTTTGCATGCCCGCTGCACAATCTAAATGCAGGATTACAAAATGACATCGACACATATCAGTCATGCAGCATCCGTTCCTAAATCTTTATTTAGCCCCATCGTATGCTAATCCGACTCATCTCTTAATTCATCCCTAAATCATGCAAATCCAGAATCCGACTTTGAGCCGACCCGAAAGATTCTAATAATTCACGGGGCGTGCATTATACGCAGCCCTCCGACCACGCTCCGGTTTAATTCCAGGGGATTTTAAGTGCTTCGCATCAAGCTTTTGTTAAGGGTGGAAGTATTAAGGATGGATTGTTTAATGCTTTGGTTTATTCATGAGGCAGTTTGTAATCCTTTCTTAATAATTAATTCCCTGTGGGAAATATTTGCATCCCAAAATACCGTAAAAACAATCTCTAAAAGGTTTCTAGACTTTATGTGGAAAAATACGTGCCTGTATTCAAACTGCTTCGCGTTCTGATTTAACGAAAAACAAGTTCTTAGGTGGCTTTCATTTTTATTCTTTTGGTTTTATACTCGTTGACAATTAGGTCAAGTTTTATAGAAAATGTAAAATGAATAAAATAAGGAGGAAGGTTAGAAAAGGAGGTCTATGTTTATGTTTCACATAAAAAGTGGGTGGTAAATAAAAATGAACAAATAAATAGAGTGTAGCGTACTTACAGAATAAGAGAGAGAGAGAGAGAGAGAGAGAGAGAGAGAGAGAGAGTGAGAGAGTGAGAGTGAGAGGTAGAGTATGAACGTTAAACTGACCATAAGAAAAGGAGCACGATAGAAAAGAAAGCATATTGTGATGTTTGCTTGTTTTGTGCTTTTATGTGGGTGAAAGAGGGGAAGGGAGTTAGGAAGAGAGAAGAGGAAAAAAAAAAGAGAATTTGAGAGACAGAGAGGGAGATCTAGAGAGGAAGAGAAACATATCACATAAGACTGTGAGCGCTATCCAGGCCTCAACCATAGTTTCTAAGTTTTATGGAGTCAGTAAACCTCATCACTTTGGCATCTGACTACATGCTTTTCTTTTTATCAAGGTGTAACAAATAAACAAACGAACAAAAAAGAAACCATAAGAGAAAAGAACCACTGTAAATGCCAAAAAATACCTAGTCATTTCAACGTGATCCATTGAAATTTGCTACTTCCCCTTTATATAAATATAGATAAATAAATTACATTATTTATGTCATATATAATCTATTACATAATCATATTCATATTTAGGCCTATATACAATCTAAAGGCCAAGAGTGCAGACGGCTTTTGAATATGTAGTGTGAGAACCAAGCTCTGGGATACCCCCCCCCCCCCCCCCCCCAGAGACCGAAGAGGCACAGTGGAGGTGGTATAGGGCAGGAACGGTGGTGAGGTTGGAAAAAAGGATGGAAAATGGTGCGGTTTATCGGATGGGAAGGGGGGCAAAGGCGGTATAATTCACACTTGGTGGCGATGTTCAAGCAGCGCCTGGCGGTCCGGCTGAAACAACCCAGGATCTCTGCTTCTCACCCCTGCTCTTGAGGGTCACACCTATGTACGATCTCAGGTATCGTGTCGTCAATATAGATGAGAACATTCCCACTGCCTGCTGGATAGGGCATTTAGCGTTTCCAACTGTGCTTCCGTACACAACGAGAGGAATTAAGAAATTCTTGTATTAAATGTATTGTGGATGCTTATAGCCCTTACTCCATGTTTGTGCTACAATGAGTGCTAGCATTAACATTGTAAAAAAGAAAGTATTGAAATGGCCATGTACTGCTTGTGAATGAAAATTTTCTATAAGTTGATTATGATTTATGGTTACTATACTAAACTGGATTAAGTGACTATTTTGGGCATCATTGAAATTGTAACAAAAAGGAATAAATCTTGCTAAAAAATTAATTTGAAAATGGCTGTTACCCATGTGGGTACAAAGGACTACGCGCAATATTGTGCCATCAAAATTTGATTCAACGTTGTAAACTATTTATCGTTCTATTCTAAATATGGTGGCATTTCAGCAGCAAATATTTTCGACTGGACATTGCTATGATTCTTTCACATAAACATAAGACAACAATGAGAAATCTCAGGAAGTAACTTTTTACTTTTACCTTAAATAGAACTTCTTTGAAAATAAGGCAGTGTGACTGTTCTACAACGGGGTTCCCTGCAGAACATGGCGTATTTGTGCTGGATTCATAGCCCACTAGGGTTTAAAGAGAAGTGAAGGCCTTGGCAAAGAGTGTATATTAGCATACAAAACACAAAGAATGCACAAGCCTTGGGTCCATGCACACATTCAGCAGCAAAGGGCGACTATAGGCCAGGGCACACAATATTAAAGGGGCACGTTCCCGCCAGTGTAGTTATCGGAACATGCCATCTGCGTAAGAGCCGTATTCTGTTGGTGTCAATAGGCAGCTATAGCGCCGTCCGCCAGCGCGTACGTATTTTGAACGCCCTCTGGAATACGGGGAATATGCCCCTTTAAGCATAGGTGAACAACAATTGAGATGCGAGAAAGAGGTGACTCCTTCGTTGGCGAGTTATTGCACTTTTCCTTATCGATCTGAGTTTGCTTATGGAATGCCTCCAGGTATCCACATAGATTAAAATTAATTGTAATTTTCTGGTAATGAAGACTGCATTGTTGCAGAATCTAAAGCTGTTCTTTATTGTTAGTCATGCATTAAATCTAGCACTGTCCATCTTGAATAAGCATGTAGTTGCATAATTATTAGCAAAGTGTGAAGAAAAGTGAAATGTCAACATTAATTTTGTTGACAATTGAATAAGGTGCAAACAAAAAGGAAAAAGAAAGAAGCAGAACTATAAAAAAAAATAAAAAAAAAAAAATAAAAAAAATCGTGAGGGCAATTTGAATATGCATGTAAAAAAATGTAAGGGTCAACGTATATAGAGCAGTACTCGAAAGTTCAGATCGGGCATTATCAATTTTTAGAGAGGACTACAACTGTATAAGACACACGCACACTGTTCAACATGAATGCATTGTTTCCTTAGTGCACCTCACGTTTGTCATACTAATTCAGCAGTGCTATCTACCTTAGATAGTAACCTATCAGCAATGAACAGCCATACACATTATCGTTTTTTTTTTCTTTCCTCCTGCAACTGTTTTGATTTGATAATGTATTAATAGAGCTTAGAATAATTCCCACAGCGTTATAACTACCCACGGATAATATAACAACCTCTATTGTAATGACGCTATCATGATTATTCAATATGGTTTGTTTAAAAAAAAAAATTGACAGACATGGCTCATATAAATGTTCACTTTTATTATTATTATTTGGTTGTTGGGTTTCGGGATTAGATAAACAACAGTCGATTTTTTTTTAACGAAATAAGATGTTCTTCTCCGCCGCGGTTTCGATTCTGTTTTACAGCGTATGTGCACTTGTATATTTTTTTCAAGAACCGACCGCAACTACTTGAAGGCGAGGTGAGTGGCCGCTTAGTAAACCTGCAGCTATCAGACGACCCACTGACTCCTACAATCCAATGATGAACATTTTCTCTCTATGATGGCTGGAAACGGAGAGAAATTGAGAATGAGTGTGCGAAAGAGACTCAGAGATAGAGAGGAATAGAGAGAGAGAATGGGAAAGGGAAAGAGAGAGAGAGAGAAAGAGAGATGATTATAGAGAGAGAGAAAGAAAGAGAGAAAGATGATAAAGAGAGAGAGAGAGAGAAAGAGACGATGGCTGCAAAACGGAGAGAAATTGAGAATGAGAGTGTGAAAGAGAGGAAGAGATAGAGAGGGAGAGAGAGATAGAGAGAGGGAGAGAGAGAGAGAAATGGAGGGGGAAAGAGAGAAAGAGGATAGAGAGAGAGAGAGAGAGAGAAAGAGACGATAGCTAGTCCTTCATGTGACGGGGCTAATTTAGCGCACGGAATCCCTCGCTGCAGAATTATTGGCGATCTGATTTCGCTGGTATATTATTCGGTAGATCTGATTAAATCGAGTTAAACCCCAATTGGCGACAGGGATGCGAAATAATGCGATAAATGATTCGTGTGTACAAGTTTGTGTGCGTGTGGGCTTGTGTGCGTGTGGGTGTATTTGTGTTTTATCGGTAGGCAAAAGGGAAAATTAGATGACTTGAGTTTGTAGCAGGGTGGTTTTGTGTAGATTAATAGTATGGAGAGCTGTGCGGGGAGGTTTAATTACTGCTCCTGTCTGGTATGCGGTCGAAATGATGCAATCTATCATTCAAAAGGGGGGAAAGAACGTGTAATTGGCTAGGATTTGACGTATAACGTTAGGAGATCCGCAAGGTCTGTGGAGTTTGCTATACTTATTATTGCTATTATTGTACCGGATACCAAAATTAGATATTCAGACATATTGGTAATTCCATGAAGTAGCTTCCAATAGAATTGTTACGGCGAATATTCCTCCAACATTAAATTATCCAGCTATTCAAGAAATTACTGTATTAAAATTTAGTTGGTTATTCCTTTATCATGTTCGTGACAAAAGCATAAGGTAGAGCCTTATTATTTTGTTGTGCTTGCCATGAATTCAGTTTCTCAAGGAACTATTTCTTGAAGATTTAAAGGGATACTAGATTTATTTAGATTTATTTGATATGACAACACCCGATGTAAATACGACCGATCGAAGACATGATGCACAGAGTTGTCATCACAGGTGCAGGCCTGAAGTTCCTGCCTCCACATGAAAAGCAGTAGGTGGGACCACGTGCAAAGCTCAGGCTATCTATTTGCTCGGTTACACGTGCGCTTTTGCACGCGCTGGCCCTCAGAAACGCATGCATGTCGTGTGTGGGGGACATTATCCTGTTGAAGAGAGAACAATTTATTTTCTGAGAGATATTGCTTGAATGTTTTCGTTCAGAACTAAATCGAAATCGACAGAGAATCATGAAACAGCACTCGTGGACTGTTTGTACTTATCAGATCAATGGTTTAAAGGGATCGTTTAACAATATTAAATCTGAGATACACGGCCCTACGTGTTATCAGTGTCTGTGATATGGTGTAATATTGAAGCCCTAAAAAAATTGCGCTTCAAAATGATCAAGAAGTGCCTCAAAAAAGTAAAAATCTTTGAGTGACCGGTTTTACCATACTCGTTTTCCCCAATAGACTGTAGTGTTATGAAAACCGTCAGGCGAACGGTTTTCAAAATTTGTAATTCCAATCATAAATATCTTGATAATCAGACGGGCGATCGGCTTGTAAAAGTCATGAGGTTCCTGACTGACCTAAAGGTTTATAATTATCATTGCATCATGAGCTAAATCCACAATTTTGTTTCAGAATCTGAGACAAAGTTACCGGATCCCTTTAAAGGGATTTTAAAATATTCTTTTAAGCTTATTATGAAGGAAATTCATTGATTAAAACGGATAGCAATTTTTGTTTGCTTTAGTTCAAATGGGAACAATTGCTTCTTAAATATAAAATAACTATCATGAAATAACCCCTAAAAATGTTTGACCTTTATGCTTGGCCTATATTGCCAAAAGTTCTTAATCACATTTGCTTTAATTAGGCCTATAATGAAATGTCAGTGGAAACAACATTGCTGTAATAATAATGCTTATATCATTATCATAAGAGCCATTATGATACTTCCAAACGACCGGCTGTATAAAACAGCCTCATAATCTCAAGGAGCAAAATATCGATCAATTTCCGCGCGCATTACACGTCGTCGGAGTTTATATCGTCTGCGATTGTGTGGCATTGCCGGGCAATGCCGGCCCTGTTGAATTCAGTCTTGAGCCGATGATGATTGAGATTATGCGCTGTCTAAGATTACAACGCCGATAGTTTCTATTCGCGTGTTGGTTGCGTGGAATATTGGGCAAGCCATTAATCTTATTCATAAGGTGCTCACGTATGCGGCTGTGAGGGGATGCTTGAGAAAGGAAGAGAAGTAAAACAGCTTGCCCACTTGAGGAGCTGGACGCCTCAGCCCCGGCGCGCCCGGCCCGGCCCAAGCGGGCTCGAGTGACATGAGGTCTGGTTGAGGGCCCGGATAAGTGGGGTTTCACTGACCAAGGAGGCATATCTCCGTTTCGTAACAGTGCAGTTTACAGCAAAGACAGTAAATCAATGCTGACAATGGTTCATAGATGAGACCACTTATGATTCGGACTATTGATGGTCAGAGGAACTGTGGCGGAAACCTTGCTGACCATTAATCACACAAAAGCGCTCTTCATCATTTCCGCGGATTACGAAACACGACAAAAACTATAAGCAACTATTAACAGAGAAGGAAGAAAACAAAACTGACCAAAATGGCAACTTTTTGTCGCCCTCTTGAAAATCGTATACACGTGCAATCAATTCTTAGTCTTATTTTATTCTAAACAGTGACACGAACAAATATATCGCTCGAATTAGCTGACCTCGCAATAGGTTCCTCCCGGTAAAGATGTCTTAATAATGATACGCATGCTTTGGGTGCAATACAAAGACGATTCGTGTTACAGGAATCGATGGAAAATAGAGCAAGTTTTGCGGATCCATGATTTTTTTGTCTCTTTGACTTTATTCACCTTTACAAATTCTGAGTACAAATAGAAAAGAGCGTGTTTCTCAGAAACGTGTTTTATCTTTAGGGATAAATACAAGCATCTTCATCAATTTAATCGCGATCCTTAAAAAGGCCACGCATGCGATGTCATTACGCGTCCGCTCTATGAGCATGGTGAATATAGTTCGAAAAATACGTGTCGCGGTTTTGTTTCACCCCCAGATATCTCATTCACATCAGAAAACGATAAATACGGGGGAAATGTAGGATGAGATCTGAAATTGCCTAGCTACATCGTAATCCCTTGTATCCAACGAAATGGCGTATTTTACTATTCTAGTGTAAAAAGGCAAAGTTTGAACCCACTACAAAAGTTGAGGGTCAAGCAAGCATGTCGCGCATACATGCACGAATCTGCAAAAGGCGTTTATTACGATTCCACAATCGACGAAAGGCAAGCCAATTGGTGATCCAAATACGTGTTTCATTTCAACAGAATTATATATTTTCATATGTATCTCAGAGTGATTTTTCTTCAGCTTCCCGCAAGACAATACATTGCTTTCACAACTATCTTCCGAGCAACCGACGAATAACATAAATTTATTTTAGAGAGCTATTTTATAAATGTTGTCATTATGTATATATATCCTGATAAAAAGATGGGATATGCATGGCAAGGTCTTAAAATTATGTCTTAACTAAAGCCTTCGTGTTTCAAGAACTCGAAGTTAAATAACTCATTTACGTCGTTTGCATAATCTGGCATGTTGATATAATTTTCGAGCTTTATCAACCGTCATTTGATGTGAGAAAATGTCAAGATTATGCTTCAAAAAAACTATATTTAATATAAATTCATAGAAAAACTCAATATTTCGAAAATGCATAGGATGATTTTGATATAGGTAAAGGGAATTAATGAAAACCTCCATGACACTAGTAGAGACAATTTTGTGTCGTGATTGGCGTCAAAAACAGGATAGGCCTATACGTCATAGATTCCGTTCTTCCCTCTTGTTTCGTATGATGACGTTCTGTTTTTTTGTTGGGATAGCATTTTTTGTAATGAGTTCGCCAAATATTTTTTCATAATCAACATCAAACACACCATGCAAACTGAACACGCATGTTCGGTAGTACAACCTTATGCGCCAGGATCAGAGCTAATAAATCCCAAGGATAAACAAAAATGAGACTGATCAAATGAATGAATGATAGAGAGAGACGGAGGAGAGCGAGAACGAGGAGGGAGAGAGAGGAGAGAGAAATGAGGAGGGAGAGAGAGGAGAGAGAGAGGAGAGAGAGAGAGAGAGGAGAGAGAGAGGGGGGGAGAGAGAGAGTGATACACTGAGTGGAGATACGCATAGACATAAATCGAAACGCAGAAAACTACATCAAGAAATGAGTTTCAGAGAAGGGAGAGAGAGGTATCGAAAAAGTAGAGAGAGAGATGAAGAGAAAGAGGCAGAGAGAGTTGAAGAGAGAGAGAGAGAGAGAGAGAGAGAGAGAGAGAGAGAGAAGAGGGCACATGATCACCTACAGTGGTTTCATCAAGCCAACTTTAATTCAGCCGTCCTCGCAATACACACAAAACGGAAAGCAGTGCTCAAGCTACGCCGGATATTGCCTCTTTCGCGCCCACATCGCTTGCGCTCCGACCAGCATGGATCAAAACTTGTGAAAAGGGAATAAAGGCGTTTTTTTTTTCATTGAGTGAGCCAAAAGTTAGATAAAGAACGCAATAATTCCAGTTCATATGAAAAACGACCGACGAATACATTGTGGTTTTATTTTCGAACTCACTCATAACGCTGCGGGGAACTATTCATATTCAAAGTCTTGTAGTTAGTACATTGCTATAGCAACGCTGAAATTGGTTTGATGAAGAGAACTGATTTATGCTTATCTCAACAAGCTTGAGAAATCATGAATTTCTAAACCAACACATGCATGTGGATAAGCATGAAAAGGACCAACAAAGATATGGACGGGCAATATAAATTAGTCAGTTGATAACAATGCCACTTTCAAAGACTTGAAATGTAGTGTATTTCCATTGGAAATCATTAATCCTAATTATCAAAGATGAAGTCAATGAATTTAATTAGAATGATAAGATAATGGATATAGGTAGAATCTAATGGGGTAATATAACGATAGACAATGACATGGAGAGAGAACAAAAGCTTAGGCTTAAAATGATATCATAGACATAATTAGTGTAAAATAGAGAGAGAGAGAGAGAAATAGAGAGAGAAACAGAGAGGGAGAGAAGGAGATAGAGAGAAAATGAAAGAGAGAGAAAGAGAGAGAAAGAGAGAGAGAGAGTTACAGAGGAAGATGGCAATTTAACGACCCGATGTTAAGTAAGAGTTAGACATAAGATAGATAGATAGAGAGAGAGACTGAGAGACAGACATAGTGCTGATGTAGGGGATCGAGGCATTATATTGAATGGAGGGAGAGAAAAAGAGAGAGAGATAGAGAGAGAGAGAGAGAGAGAGAGAGAGAGAGATAGATAGTAGTTAATGACTACGAGACACGCACAGCATTGTAGAGTAAGAAAGAAAAGAGAAGGGATTTTTCTAATAAAGTGAGTGGGAACCCAGGCTGTAAGCGGACGAGCACGACGACGAAGATTTTGTAATAAGCCGAGGCAGCGTAACAGTGAAGGGCCCTCGTATTGACTCTGGCATTTATCACCCGAGGTCCAGATATGATGATAAGTGAGAACCTTGTGACGGGGTGACTGATCATGACAATTCTGAATTTCACACCTGATCGGGAGTGCTGAAGAGAGATGGAGATAGCGAGAGAGAGAGAGAGAGAGAGAGAGGTGGAGAGAAGGATGGAGAGAAGGGCAGAGAGAAAGCGGGAGAGATAGGGATGAAGAGATGGGGAGCTGGAGAAAGTGAGAGAGGAGAGAGAAAGAATGATGAAGGGGGATGTTTCAGGAGACTGGAGGGAGAGAGAGAGGGGGAAATAAGGGGAGGGATATAAGACAGAGAGATAGACTAGAGATTTGTTTTAAAGGAGATGAAGAAAGAAGTGAAAGTGGACGAAAATGTGAGAGAAAGAGTTTGGTGATGAAAAGTTACTGAGCAAACATGAATAGAAAGAAAAGCCGAAATGAAGTACAAAAACATAGTTGAATATAGAGTGAAAGGGAACGGGACAACATGGTTAGAGTATGTAATCATGGTAATCATGTGAAGTAAAGTAGCAAAAAGAATTAAGAGGAAAGGAGACAAGGTGACACAGGAAGAAATAGATACAGAAAAATAGAGGGAGAGAGAGACCGAGAGAACGATCTTCCTTAGTCCATCATTAACCTAAATGTGTCGTGTTGACTAAGGACTTCAACGCTATACGACCTTCCAGCAAGGCGAGAAAATGCTCTGATATTAATCCACACCTGATCCTAATCAGTCTTTCCTTACATCAGCGAAAAAGAAATATTTGTTCTTAATCATAATCTTACAATATGGTTGGATCACCAAAAATGTCTTTCAATCACATTTTTTTTCGTTTTTGGTCACCTCTCCCTGCGAAAGTATGTTTGTTTTTAAGAAATGAATTAAAGAAAAGACCTAAGACATGTATACGAGACTCACTATCGAACTGGTTGTTTCGTTAGTGTAGTACCAAGTTATACAGTGCAAGAAGAATCGACAATAACTTTTTAAAATGATGACTTTTCCGTCTTTATGATGGAAGAGATCATGAAGCAACAAAAAAATAGAAATCTCGTCAAATACATCTCTCGTTGGTGGTACAAACTGTCAATTCAGCGACAAAGTGTCTTTTAAAAGATGTATTTCTTTCAGTGATGATGACTTTTATCTTGTTGCTTGCCGTGTAGTGCGGAGACTGATTTCCAAAGATTGATTGTCTTACATCCTATGTTTGCATCCCCTCTCCACAGCAATGTAACAAGGCGTATAAAACGCACAAGCGAGTCTCTGGAAAAGCAAGCCTCCACGTGCTATATACAGTCTCCCCACAGTCTAAAGTCCAGTGGGCTATTGATGGAAAAACAAAACCGCCATGATTAAAGTTTATCTAGCACTCGGCTGTGGCATATTGCTATTGTCGGGGTTGACAAATACGAGAAGCACGGCTTGTATGGATGGCCCCGTGTGCATACACGTCTGGAAAAGAAAGATAAACATTTTGGTTGGCTGGGAAACAAAGGCAGAGATACAAAAGTCGCATGTCTTGATGAATGTCTTAGTGACTGTAAATGCGAGGGAGATTATTATCGCTTGTTCAAAGATTTACCATTCAATAAACATGGATTCGAAAGAATATCTAAAGATACAGAATAATGTGCCATCACTACTTAATACTCACTCAAACTCAAGTTATCATGCAAGAGCACGAAAATGACGACGAAAAATGGAGAATGAAGTAACGTCTTCAACGAGACAGCAAATAATCAGGCGACACGTATCTTCCGATCTTGAAAAAGAGATGTTTCAACACAGTTTATCTCTCTCTCAATCCGTCTTAATTTGTCTCTGATTGTCTTTCTGTCTCCTGGTGGCTCCTAAAAGTAAAAGATTAATCTCGAGAATAAACATATATAGTTACCAAACTTTAGGGAATTTGTTTATCTTTTGAAGATATGAACTTATTGCAAACTTGCACAATCTCTCAATCAACATGAAAACAATGAGATTTCAAATGAACCAATTAACTTACAGTTTTATTTCGTCAGTAAACTGAGCAGTTTTAATCACCTGCTGTAATCATTCATGTTCAATAATCTAAAGCCGATTGATTATTGCAACAACAACAAAAACAAGTTAAACCAAAAACTGAAAAATGGTGTAAATTGAGGATAAAACAGTTTTGGTGTCAATAATTATCATCCCAAATCTGCTTCCAGAAATTATTTAAAAAAGTGATAAATGTATTTAACTTTGGTAGTGGGAAATATCAGTATCAATTGTGTACTTTACTTCTTGCATTATTAAATAACAAATTAATGACACTATCTGTAAAAGCATTTAATGCAATAAACATAATTATGGAACAAGAATATTAATATGCGAATATAGGACGCATCGAGTTTAAAGTTGAATAGCTTGACTTTACTCCACTACTGTGTTTTTCAATAGAAATATTTATAAAAAAAACTAAGTTTTCCAACGATTTGAGAAAGAGTATTATCCAAAAACGATGACAATCATGTCGAGTCAATATTGAGGAAAATACGTATACAAAAATATAAAGTTACTTCACCAACGTATACAATTCAGTGTTGGTCCATTATAGTTTCGTTTGGTTTGCCAATCCTATCTGCTTCTTGTTCCTAAAGAAGAAAAGAAATGATGAAGAAAATGTGAAAACATTGAAAACCAGTCTGAAATGACAGGTGTATTCTGAGAAAGCTCTCTCACTTGACGTTCAGTGAAAAGCGAGAAGCGTTCAACACACGTGAGCCTATGCACCCCGCAGGGTATGTGCTACCGAGCGGAACACTGGATGGCTGCACCGCCGGCCCTGGCCCAGCGAAGTGCGACCGAGTGATACGCTTGAGCAGCGGCCCCGCTACCCAGCCGTGCTGAGCACAGACAGTCGTCTGTTTTTTCGCCCTGGTGTGACAGGGTGAACCCTAGCTTGCATGGGGAGATGCCTCACAGCTATTCTTCGTCTTTTACTTCTTCATCTCTCCTTAAATAATACTCTACATTCTCCAGAGGAATATAAGAAGACTGTACTTTTAAAGGTCTAAATCGACGGCTTGATGCTCTCAAAATGACGACAGAAACTTGAGGGGCTTTTTATCTGTCTTTGGAAAATTATTTTGTGTATACCATACTAAAACATGTTATCAGCGATTCATTATTTTCGAAGGGCGTACACATATTAATGGCTTAAATTATACATGTAGGGTATTACAAGGCAGACAAATAGCTCCACACAACCTCGCGCACCGACATAATAATTTACAAACACAATCATGAGATGAATATTCAATTATACTTGAATTATTAACCCTTTTTTGCATGGGGGAGAAAACTGCTTTTTAAAACAGTTCTCAATATATTATATCGTTATCAAAAAAAATTCCCCCTGTACTGCTATTTTGAACATTATCGCAAAGACTTCATAATCATCTTGAGGCAATTTCAGTAGCCTTTTTCGTCACCCATTGAACTGTGCATACACGACAATGACGTAATCCGACATGATTTCTGAACGCAATACAGTAAGTATTGACAATGTCCTGAAATTTGATTTCTCGAAAGTCTTTGCGATTGTGCCTATGTCATTCACCACTGCAGTATATACACACACATAATGCATACGTATTTGAAGGTGCGGATGAATCATCATTACAAATACAGATTTATACTTTAAATATTAGTGAATACGCAGGCTATTCTGTAATATACCTGAATTTACTTCGTATATCTCTTTTATTATCCCATTCTATCCGATAGTATAAATACTGCCTCCAATCATTGGCGTCCTAATCCTGGAGAAGTTATTACCTGTTCAGTGAAGTGATAAGATGTCAAGTACGGTATATTTCTGCCTACGTCTCGAGTCACAGGCCAACTCCCCCATATCCCACTGTCCCGTGATAACTGTGAATGATTTCGTAACAACCAACCCCCCCCCCCCCCGAAAATACTAAGGGGCATGGTCACTACGGCGCCCTTTTAAAATACTTCACAAGTATTGGTTTGTTGAAGACTATGAGGGGAATGGGGATTGGAATTGAATGTGGAAATACAATTTTTGTCATGTATATAGTATCAACAGAGAATACACAAGTACAAAGAGGAAGTGTGGTGTACGACGGGGTGACGGTGGAAAAAGAAAGACAAGATATTGTCAGTGTTATTAAGTTAGGGAATGACTACAATAAGAAGAGGTACATTAAGAACATAGAAAATGACAGAGAAGACAAGCTTAAAGAAAGAGAGAGAGAGAGAGAGAGAGAGAGCGAGACAGTGCGAGAGGGGGGGGGGGGGGGGCGAGAGAAAGGGGGAGAGAGGAGAGGCAGAGAATAAAGTGAGGAAGAAAGCAGAAGAGAAAACGGTTAGATATGGAAAGTAATAGATAGTGAGAGAGATCATTTCGATTACAAAGGCAAGATCTCGCATTCCTACTCGGGATCATATGAAACTGATGTCGAAACTCTCGAACATTATCTCATGTCTGCATCAGATACCGTCAAATCCGCTCACTTTTCATCATAAATTTTCTACATATTGACAGCCTACACTATCTCTCTTCATAACCCATTCCTCATTACTTCGTATATAGGTATCATATAGGAGAGCTTCAATACTGATAGGAGTTTTGTACGAATCTATGATAATGGGAAACTAGCAAAACACAAACAAGTAGATGTTCTCTTTTACAGATTATTTAGGTTGCCATATGAGAAACTGTTTGAATCATGGTTAATTCATGATATCATGTCGAAAAACCATTTTTCACATGGAGTCAGGTGATGTGAAAAAGTCTCTCTTCGTATGAATTCACTCGACTTGGCTATTGTCTGGAAGCTAATGGCAAAGGTCACACTTTATGGTAACCGTGGGTATTTAACTTCTTGAATCTAACTACTTGATCGTTTGAAACAAATTTAATTGAGGTCAACTATTCGAAGCCATTACCTCGACCTACGCCAAAATCAAACCCGACCGGGCTTCCGCCATCTTGTTCTCCAACGGCTAGAAAATGATTGATACATTTTAGCTGATTCGCGTCCATATTTTCACCCATCATTTCCTTGCCCTTGGGTCACACACGTTTCCAAGGAATCAGCGAACTGACAGGCGACCCTCACACGATATTTCGCGAAAGTCAATACCGTCAAAAACACAATTGCAATATGATATTGCAGGAGCCAGAGGCCTTGTCGGGGATAGACGTACATGCAGTGCAACCCGACGTAGGATATAGGGTTTAAGAAGTAGGCGCCACTTTCGCTTCATTTTATTTCGCGACATAGTGTTCGAGGAAAACAAAATGCAATACCCACCCGCAGCGCATTGCTTTGATGTCTTTCATAAAAAGATGATGGTTTAACAGCTTGAATGTTAAAATAGTGCCTATGATGTAGACTCTTTATTTTAAACTCAAGGTTAAGGTTAAGATTACAATATGAATCAAATATAAATACGAATATTATTTGTTTATTAGTGTTCATATTCTGTTTCATTAATAGATATGAATCATGGTAATGAATCAGACATGAGCTTAATACATACACATAGACTTAATACTACATGTATTCCTAACATAGTAAAGAACTTAGAGCAACATTGCTCTTCCATTAATAACTGCCTGCTTTCTGTGGCTCGCTATTCTTTTAGAGTTAAAGTTAGTAAATGTTACCCTCTTACGCTGGGCTTGTTACGTTGGGGTATTGTTTTTTAAAGATGTTTAAATGGTATGACCTGCAGATGCCATAATCGAAAGAAATCTCTGTCACATTTTGTCCAAAGAGCTCAGCAGAAAAGTGCAAGGTACGAATTGAGGAGTTAACAGTGTCAGTCTCCGTCACATCCTCTTGATCGTAATGATAGAATTTGATATAAACCTACACCGACTATTCTGTCTTTCTTCTCAAACGGTTACAGTTTGATGTTTGTTTAATGTTCCGGACGGCTCTCAGTTTAATTTCACGGTCTTTGACCACTAAAATCCGGCGACTGTATGCTACCTGTTAGGAGATAGAACACAATATACAGAGGGATGAGTGAACGTTTGTTGTTTTTCTAAACAAGGTTCTTGCCCATCGAGGGGCTGCCAAACCTATGTGCAAGGGTTGTATGTCATCAGGCAATACGGTTGGTGTTGACAGGCCTTGGTGCGAAGTCGACGTTTCCCAATATGCACCACTGTCCTAAATGACTATTTTCGAAGTCAGATCAGACTAGAACAGTACCATTAAGAGGTCTATGGACTAAATTAGATTGTTTAAGGTCAGTAGTCAACTGTTTACATTAAAAATGTGAAAACATTTAGAATATGTGTATGATGATGCCAATTTGGCATTTTAGTTTCACTAGAATTTGTATCTAGAATGGGTTCGGTGTATTGAGAGTTTGAGACAGTACGTTAAAGTATCGACTCTTAACTTAAGTCTCTGTATGCGATATGTGTTTGAGTGTATGACGTGATTAGTTGAACTGATGACGTTTGAACTCAAGTGATCTTTTTGTGCTTATTTCTTCTGACGTCAAGTGAATTTTAGTGTTTATTTGAAGTCATGTTGTAATGACTTAAACTCTAAAGCAGGACAGAAGGCCCAATTGACGCCCACGGAAGTGGTTAGAAATGTTTCTGTTGAGCATTTTTGTCATGTCATTCTAGAAGACACGAAGACACACGGGCCGTGTTCAACCTGTCTAATGACGACCAGGTGATGTTTTTGTTATGCAAATGAGTCACTATGGTGGCATCACAAGGGAGACGAACGGCCAATCAGCGATTGAGCTGAGGGGAAAGATTGTCACCATATCTTACGTCTCTGCTTCACTGGTAGACTGGTGATGGTGCGGTTCTCAGCCCGTAGGCGAGTTTCACGACACTTTACACGGCCGAGCGGTAGGAGCAACGAGCGCCTCAGCTCCCCGGGACAAACTCGCATAGTCGTGTGTTGACACAGCTACACAGCAACTCCTCTTCACCACTCTCTCTCTCTTTCTCTTACTCAAGAATGAATGAAAGAGAGCCCATTTACATTATTTATTGTCTTTCTATAGATGAGATGTCAGGAGGAAAATACGGTTGAATTTACTAGGGTTGCTATAGTCACCTTGGTAACACTCTTTGTTTTTCCATCTCTCCTTTAAAAAAATTACAAGGAAATAGAAATAAGACTAGCATTTCTGTATTTAAGTATGTTGAAGTCAATGTAGAGAGTAATATACTTGATGTAAAGTGATTGAATAAACAGATAATTGAAGAAATAATACGGAGAAATTATGATGAAATGTGAAGAAAAAAAAAACTGGGACTTGTTGGAGAGAGAGGGAGAGAGAGAGAGAGTGAGAGGGGGGGGGGAGGGTGGGATTATTTAAAAAGGGTTACTGTTCCTCTGAGACACAGCAAACTATACCTTTCTTAAATGTTGGTCACAAAAATTCAGTACGATAGCTTTACCATCATCATCACCATTGCATACAGTATGGATAACACGCAGCCCAACAAGTTACTATCTACTAAAGATCGTACGAAGATTCCGGTGGGTTTTTGTTCTCCCCTCCAAAGCTCATGCTGCCATAAAATGACCTTTTAACCAAGACTGGCTTTGGAAATAGTTGGTTGATTGATTGATTAATTCATTATTTACAATATGCTTTGCCTCTTAATTATAAATTCAACACTAATTAGAGGGAAACAGAAGTGAACGAAATGTAAGATCATGTCGGAAATATAACCGTCTATTGTAAGAAGTAAACGTTTCGAACACGCGAAAATGTTTTCTTATTATATTAACCTGTACAAAAATAGGCATGACTATCGCTTGAAACCATTTTAAAGCACCGAATGATATAAACCCCGCTTACTAAAGAATTTTTCGTCTCCTCACACAGCTCAATTCACGTTTTCTCATGAGTCATTGCCTCTGATATCAGATCCCCCTTTCTGCAGTCCCGAAATCGATTTATGCTAAATACCCGGATGCAATATCCCGTATATTGATATTGGCGTGGACCAGTGTTGGTCTACGGTCACAATGTAACTTGTATACCTACCTTCGCGTGCCAGTGCATTGAAAATGTATGCATGGCACACGCCATAGGTATTGCGACCACCACGGCGGTTGACATAAGTGCATTGACTCCAGAACCAACTTTTCCCCTTAATAACCCTTAATCAGGTAAAGATCTCGCGTGCGCAGTATCATAACCTCCACCATAGTCCCACCAAAGCTCTTTTTTGTCAGGCGTCATGCGGCAAGATGAGAGATAAAGGGGGACGAATAGGCTGCGAAATAGGTTCACTTAATAGACACCAAACGATCGCCGTGGTGAAGCTAACTCTAAGCGCTTACCCGGCTGGGCCAGAGCTATTGTAATCAAAAATTCACTCCAGGCGCAGTTTTTTGTTCGCTTAATCTTCACCCAATTTGCTGCTTCCGTTTTCCATGGCGATTCAAACAAGAGTCTGAAATTAGCGGAACGATGCGATCGAGCCGGGCGCTCGAAACTTGCCGGCTAGTTCATGACTTGTTATGCCGTGGCGTTGTATTTTATGTAAATTAAAAATCGCGGTGGAAAATAATGTTTGAACTTTACGGAAAAGTGCAGCTATTTATAGAATTTTCCACACATTTAATTTACACTTGATCTCTGAAAATGAAAACAGCCATGACACAGCAGAAGAGTTCTAATCCTGTAATTCCTTGAAACGATGGCACATTCATGTTAACGCGATAGCATAAAGGTCTAAGCCATTACCAAAGGGTAACCACTTGTGCAATGTTATGACACTAGATAGTGCATATGATGATGTTCTATACCGTTTTCCTATATAACGCACTGCATTCACATAGAGCTTACACATTAAATGACTCCAGTGTCAATAGCAGGTCAGGTCTACATAACAGTAACAAGTTTACAATATAGGAAAGAAAAGACTAAGATTTTAATAGAATCAAAGGTTTGCAAGAAAAAGAATAGAAATGGAGACACTGCAGTATGAAAACAGTATGAAGATTGCTAAACGGGCGTTAACTCTGTGTCTAGGTAAACGATTTAATGTCCACCAGGCTCTTGCAATTCCAAAATCTTCGAAACGTTCCTTCTTTTGTTTTAGATTAATCTTACTACATTTTACCCCATTCTACACAATTTCTCCCGAAGACGGCATAGTGCTAAAAAAGAAAACAAAACAAAAAGGGTTTACTGGAAGGAAGATGAGGGTAGGCCGACTTCGTTCTGTAATAATCATTAAGATAATTATACACGAAAGAGTGCAACATTTATACTAAGTATGTTAGAGCAATATTGTTTAAGTCATCGGAAGTATCCTGGAAGTATCTAATTAATGCCGACCGTCCTTACAGACAATCCTTAAACCCTCAAAAGTGCAACTGACACACCCCAGACTCCATCTTCCGACTGTACTTTAACACATTTTGTTGGGCATGACGGTTTCTTCAAAGGGATGAGTGGACGTAAGAAGTTCCACTTTGTCACCGACCGCTCTTACTCTCCCCTCCCCCATGTAATTTCCACTGTCTTTGATCCTCAACGTGTATGATAATGACAGGGACTCTCTGTGGCTAGAATAAATGGACGAAACATTCACGGCGGTGTCAGTCTTCTCAAACGGGGCGCGTAATTACAGGCCCACTCCCCTTCGCGAATATTGCCCGAAAATATACCAAACCACATTGCAGTTGCCCAATATGCAAAGGTCTGTCGTTGTCAGGAATTCAATTAATCCAATTATGAAGTAACAAGCAAGTTGTAATTAAGCATGGGCCGCACGACTCCTTGAAGTTTAGCGCGCCGAATATCAAAGGTCAGGGAAACATCCGGGCACCTTGTAACATACTTGTTAGCAAACATGGCTGAAAGTGCGATGACGTCTTGCGAGTTAAATAGATTTTTAAAATAAATTAATAGTAAAGGGTCAGCTTAATGGGAAATCCAAACTGCATGCTTAACAGTTTAGTGCCATGAAGTCTTGTTCAAGCTTTATTAGACCTTGAGCAGTGGCCTTTGATCATTTTGATGTTTCAATGATGTTAGTTTACACATTACGTATACATTATTTTCATGTTATTCCACATTAAAGAAACAGTTCCTAGCTGTCTAACATGTCTAAGTCTTGATTTTGTTTCATATACAAATATGACAATAGTTTTAAAATAAGTAGACCTAGTGGAAGATTCCTCAAGTATGCGTAGGAAAATAAGATTATTGTATATTTTTAATCAGTTCAAAGAATCTGCAATCTGGTAATATTTGTACAGGTGGAACCCTTTTAGTATTAACATCAGATCAGATAATGATTTGTGTCTTTATTTTGTGCGTAGCCAGCAAACTTGTAATGTAAACATTTAGATTGAGTTTTAAGATGTATAATCCATGTACTTGTAGTTCCTATATCTACAATTTCAATTTGATTTTGTTTCCTGGCGAAAGTTGGCAAAAGGATTTGGATCCATCAATCGAATAAAAAGGGAAACGTCTGCGTAAAGTTGTCTCAAGAGGCAAAACAAATCCTAATTCCCTCTCAATGTTTTTCTGTTCGTCGAAAATAATGTTAATAGGGATGGACAAAAATGCATGCCTGCTCACGTGCTGGTCGCCATGGAATACCCTCTTATGAATACTAATTACATCTCAGGGCCAGCGTCGACTAGTCGAAACAATTTATCCTCATTGAGGGTTTTGAGGAGGGAGGAAAGGGAGGTTGAATCACCGCTAGCAACACAGATCTTCACTAAAACGTTTTCAATCACGCTGGCTTGATGACAGCCAATGTTCCAGATTAGCATTGCTCATTTTGTCCTAATTTGGTGACCCATACATCGTGGACTACGTTGCTCGGGCCTTACACCAGTCTGGCGGGTGCCGTTGCGACATACAGGAGACTATACTATACGAATGGCGGACCGCCGGACCTCTTTCTTTGTGGTGAGGAAAATCGGGTCGAAATAGCCTCATAATTGGAGCAATTCGTGAGCCTGTTTTCAGGGATCGTTTTGACAATTTGCTAGTCTCCTTTTTCCCCCTCCAGAGAAAAAAAAATCCGAATTCCCTTTCTTGTGGTAGATATACAGGGCGCTGTTGTATGAAGTGCTAAATGAGCACAAAGTTGACTTCAATTACCGGATAATGCAATTCAATTTAGGCTCCTATCTTACTCCAGGCTGCGGGCGAGTGCTTTTCAATAAAATATCAATCGAATTGGTATTCAAATCTTAATCAATCTGATTACATGATGATATCCATGGTCAAAAGTGTTCGGTTGGGCTCTGTTTTCTATTCTCTCTCTCATCACTCGCTCTTGTCTGTCGCGTGTGTAGTAGGCGAGTACAATCGGACATGCAGATGTTCGTTCTTTTAACAAGGTTTAAGGGAACTAGAGGCCCCAATAACAGTAGCAGATCACGGTTGTATATGTCTGCATTCCGGCATGTATCGACCCTGCTACCGTACATACACCGACCAGTTTTTTAATTAAAAATCCTCCATGTGCCGAATGCATGTATGGGATTAGAGATGGCGGATTTGTGTTCTACTGACAGGGCTATTAAATAGCACATCACGTGCCCGCTCTCTCCCACTCTCCTCATCTCTGTTTCTATCTGTCTACTCTCTGCATCACGGTCTCTGTTTCTATCTTTGTCTGCAGTACTGGTCTCTCATCTCTCTCTCTCTCTCTCTCTTTCTCTCTTTCTTCCTCTCTCTTTCTCTCTCTCTCTCCCTATCTCTCTTTCTCTTCCCCTCTCTTTCTCTCTCTCTTCATTCTCTTCCTTCTCTCCCTCCTCCCTCTCATCCCCGTTCTTCGTCGGCATTTAATCATCTAACACTTTCTGTTTCTGTCTCAACCTTTACAGTTATCTTCACATCCGACATTTCATATACTTCTATATTTTTGTCCAGCTTCTGTTCATTTTCTACTCGTCCTTTATAATAAATAGCTATATCCCTTTGCCTTTCTTGTGAAGTTGAGTAGCTGAAAGCGTTTAAGTGTAAATACATTAGTTATTATACAATTCATATACATTACACACAAGTTATTACATATTTCTATTTAATTCAAACATGCTCCCGAAATATGATGTTTACGGCTTGATTGGGGCTCTCACTAAATTCTCCCTCTATCTTACACGCAAAATATCTGGCCCAGAACTGATCCCCCAATGTAACGATGATATGTAATCCACCTGTCCACCTTATACCAAATGAAACCCCATGAACCAGTTTACTCTCAAACCAATGTATAAGACCCCATTGAATAACTTCGAATGGATTACGAAATGAATCTGTCAGTAATACTAACTACATTTTGTTTTCTTTCCATTTCTCTTTAGAACTATCTTTAAAAACGTATTTTTCTATTTTTAATATTAATCCGTTTCTTTATATTTTACTCTCGCCTGTAATATCATCCATACGTGATGCACTCTATTTTCTTTACTTTCTCGATATATTTTCTGCATATATATATCTTTGATAGTTGTCAGCCTTGGATGTATTCATAATGCACTTAACCAACCATAGGGATCAGCATTTACTTAGAGAATCCAAAATAGAACGTTTCCAACCGGCAAAACGAGAGAGGGGAAAAGGGTACAAAGTTAAAAGATCCAAAGATTAATTCATGGTACTTTATACCAAATGAATTCACAAGTGTCACCCGAACATTTACCATGATCCGTGCACTTAACGGAAACATTTTGTTGAACAATCTGGCAAATTCACGTGCATCAGCTCTCCTTTTGAACGACATATGGTCGACGATGGCATATGAATATATTATTGCCGCTCAGCGTATATAGCTTGTTGTTCAAATAAAGCACTTTTTACAATTTTCCTCAGGCGCGCGACAACCATGGAATTTCACTAGGTGGTGTTGACTTGGCAACAGTAGGGTTATGCTTGCAAAATGGTCGCAATCGAAGAGCTAAGTCCGAATTAAATATAAAATCTTTGGTCAAGTTAACAATTTCGGCTTTTGTTAAAACAATAAAAAAGCTGAGCAACAGTCATTATTGCGTACTCTTACAGCCATAGGTCTACGCAGACAGAATAAATAAGGGAATAACTTTGTCATCCTTTGTGGGGTATTTCCGAACATCGATCACCTTTCAGCTGCATCATATTAGTAGAAAATAGGACAATGCCCCCTCGCAGAGTTACAAACAACAAGAAGAATCCACAAATATTAGTTCGGGATTACAAGCTGAAGTGTTACCGAGCCTTATTTGCTTTAGTCCCGTCCTTAGCCGAAATCTGCAGGGTGCTTGGAGAGGGCACGGACTATGTGCTCGCTTTACATGCCCCGAGAGTGTGCGAATTTGTCTACGTAAACACTCGAGATACAAAGAGGGGTGGTATATATTTTTAAGGAAGGGGTGTTAATGTTGCCTCTATTGACCGACAGATAGCCTCTGTCTGTCTTGGAATAGCAACCCTTACAGGTATGGTAAATATGGAACATAGGTGTCAAGTGCTGATTCGGGCGCACCTGTAGCCCATCTAAGGGAAGGGCATGGAGGCCTCTTTTATCTCTCAAGGCCGAAGAATGATCCAAGCTTCCTTAACCCCTTGACTGCTGATTTTTTTAATTCCCATAGGCTTAATACAGTGACCACCAGGTTCTAGCAGGTAATGGGTTAACACCAAGTCATGTCAATGATCGAGGTATATCTTCTTATCCACATTCAAAAAGGCCTACACCATAGACTATAATCAAACACGCTACTTAAAGCCGTCTTAGTCAAAGGAAATGCAGACCAATTGTATTTCTCCCAAGACCAAGGAATGATCCAACCTTCATTTACATTAAAGCATGCTAATAGAAGAGTGATATTTTTTCTTCTAAGATTTCCCTTGAAACTTCAAGCTTCTTCATCTACTCCATCAATTTTGTTAAGTAAGTTTAATCACACTGTTTTAATGGAGAGATTTGTGTTGCTCAGTTCGCATGTCACATGACATTACGGATACGGTTTGGTCTCGAACTCGAAACTTAGTGATACACGGTCCTGCGACGCAACCACTAAGCCACTATACGCTGTACACCACATAGTCCTAGACTGCTAACAAAGATACCCTAAACCATGTAAACTGCCTCCTCGTCTTCCATCTCAATGTACCGTTAGCGGTTGCTAAGATGCCACTTTCCTCCTTGCGAATGTTTCCAAACCATGCGCACGTGTGCCGAAGAATCGACGCTCCTAATTGAGTTGCTTGATTTCATACGACTGACAGTGTATAGGATCACTGCGTCGTGCGTTTGTTTTCCATCATCTCTTTCTCTTCTCTCTCCTCGTAACTCGGGTAAATCTATCGAACAGGCTATTCGTCTCCATCCATCTTTCTCGCATGTTCGGATCGTATCCATCTCCTTCGGATTTGTATTTGTCCCATTCCATAAACCATTCTTCGTGTCTCTATAATCTCTGCCTCGTTTTTGAATCCGTACACGCATAACCCGTTAAAGCGGGCAATAAGTCATTGAAAGAAAACAAAATCTTTTCTGTATGAGATTTTGAAAGAAGGTTTACTATTTATGGAGAATTTGGATGACAATGATCTACCAATTTTATACCTGGCCCCCATTTCCATTGGTGTCACCAAACCATTCGCCGTATTTCTCCTTTATCCACAGCTCAATTATTCTCTCATTTTGTCCCTTTCTCTCTACCTATTAAAGTAACCATTTGCCCACTCCCTCTAATAATAATGATAATAGTGGTTTCTTGTATAGCGCTCATGTCTGGCACATTGCCACTCCTGGCGCTCCCTTATCATTTCCCTGGCTCTAGTATGGATGTGGCTACGGCGTTCTAGCATTTCAAGGACCTAATTCCTGCCAGGTACCCATTTACCTCCCCTGGGTGGAGTGTGGCAATTGTAGATTAATGTCCAGCGAAAGGACGTTAGTGCTGCCTCTCTGTCTCTGTCCCTCATCTCTCCGTCTCTTTCCCCTCTCTATGTAGTATCTTTTTATTCGCACTTTCTATCTCTTTCTCTCGTGTCTTTGTCTTTCTCATCATTATTTATCTTCTCTCTCCCCTTCTCTCTCTCTCTCTCTTTCTTCTTCACCACGCCCTCCAAATAATTACACTCTCTATATTTCCGTCTTCACCCTGTCCCACTTTGGCAGGCTCTCTCCTCTTCATCTTTCTCTCTCCCCTCAAGCTTCCCCTGTTTCTGTCTGTCTGTCCCTCTATCTCCATATTATCTGTCTATGGCTATATCTCACTCCCTCTCTCCATCTCTCTTACTCATACCATCCACCTATTTTCCATGCTCATCCTCACCGATCATTCCGAGGGCCTGTCATGTCAGGGCCCTCCAAACGCACGCGGCAAGCTCGTTGGAGGAGGAAGATGATGGGAGAGAGAGGGGAACGCCACCTGCATCACCATCTGAGTTTTGGATCACTTCCGAGATTAAGCAGATTCGCTCGCACGAGCTGCTATCGCCCAAAGACAGAATTGATCTATTAACTGATATCATTTGACACAAATGGAAATCACGAACCTACAAGAAGGTTGCCCAAATCGTGCAAAATGAACATGATTAAACTGATGTATGCCAATGATAGCATTAGTTTTGTTTTAATTGGTAAGAAATGAAGAAAGCGGAGAGACGTGAATATTGTAGACGATAAACATGGTAAATCCTACTAAAACCAAGAGGTTAAGAAGTGGTGAAGAGAGAGAGAGAGAGAGAGGGAGAGAGAGAGAGGGGGAGAGAGATAGAGAGAGGAAAAGAGGGGGGGGGAGGGGAGTAAGGGGTTTGGAGGGGGATGATAACACTATCATGTATGAGACGGATAGTAATATTTGAATATTTCCTATAAATAATATCTAACAAATATAAAACAAAAAAAGACATTTAAAGAGGAAATAAGAGAGAAAGAGAGAGAAAAGGAATATGTAGAGAAAGTGAGAAATGTGTAGCTGAGAATGAATAGAAAAACGGAAGTGATAATATAACGTTGTGAAAGAGAAGGCACACTCTATATCTCCGGGACGATATACAACAACATCACCTCGTTCATTATTGGCTCGTATGTAAACAACAATAAAGTCATGAAATTGGCGCCACTTGCAGTCTCTAAGTAAAGTCTATATTCCTATAACACTATTTTATACTGTCACCCCCTTTCCCATTGTTCTGTTGCCTTATTCCTCTCTTCTCTTTCATTCACTTCTCGTTATTTTTTTTCTCCCAACAATGCCTAAACGAATACGTTTTTTGTTCTTTCATTTAAGCCTCCTTCACGATAGTTCCTGCTATTTACATGCTGTTGTTGTTGTAAATGCTTTTGTCCATCCTTAGCTACGCAATGATAACGATATTACAGGACTCTCACGCAAAATGCTTTGATGTAATTTGTGTCTGTTTTTTCTCGATACATCTGTGTTTCATAGCATTTAATTGTCTAAATTGCTGCTTTAATTTGTCCAGGCAACGTGATATGTCTCACACTTAATCCTTCCAGCTTTGGAGCTGATTTTAAACTCATACCCCGACGAGTGTTTCACATCGCCAGAGCAAGCCACTCTGACACATTACCCCCATCGCTGACAATGACGGATGGCAGTTGAAACATAGATCGCAAAACAATTGGATTACATCAAAGTGAATAAATGGTTGAGCTGCAAAGTAGCGGCATTACTTTGGCAAATCCCTCTTTTTAACATGCACTTCGGTGTTTAGGGTCGCCTTGCCTGTCTAGCGCGTTATGCATCGGGGCAACGTCGGGGCAGAGGGGCCATTGAAAAGGGGATGAATGTCGAAAGCCATTTGGATGAAAAAGCTGCTTTTGTCTATCTTTCACCCGGCTTTTTCTTTTGTGCTTTCCTTTTTTTTCCTGTTTCGCTCAGCATATTCTTAATCCATGTCGGTCGGAGCGATCACTTGAGCGCTGACGAGAGCGACAAAACGGTGGCTTTTAACGGTGGGTAGGATTCCTGAATAAGTAAATATGCCCAGAAGCGTCAATGGGGTGTCTTTAACATAATCCCTCCTTCCACGCCTTCTTTCTCCTTCTCTTCTCTATTTCCTTGCCTTCATCATCCTTTCTTTTCTCTCTCTTTCCCTTTACTTCTGTTGTCACTTTATCTTACTCCCCCTTTTTTCTACCTCTCCTCGATCCCTTCTTTTGCTTTCATCATCTACGCTATTTCGGCTAGCCTTGTTTTCTTCTGTCACTCTATCTGTGTCTCCCTCCTTCTTCTATCTCATTTATGCATTCTTTTTATATATTTTTTTTTTATCGCGCTCTCTTTCCCTTTTTCCTATCTTACTTCATTATCCCTCTTTTAACGGGCTATTTCCCTATCCTTGTCTACTTCGCTTTGTATATGTGTCTTAATTATACTCTTATTAGTATTACTCTTTCTCATCTCTGAAACATGTGAAAGAAAGAGGCAATTATGTAAACATTATGAAGAGAGAGAAACACTATCTTTCTTTGTTTAGGCACCTTATAAACCGAATTATTTTCTTATTGTATTCGAAAAACGAACAACTCTTTACTTTATTTACATCCTACAGTAGACTACTTCTTTTCCCCTTTTGTAAACTAATGTGAATCGAGAAATAAAATCATACTTGCTGGTCCTCGTCTGGTTAAAGTCGTGAAGCCCTCACTGTGGACTATTAACAAATATTGTATTTATTATTTTGTACACATATCGGCTATTTGATGTAGAGGTTTCCCTTTTCTCAAGTATTCTCTGCCATTTTTCTTTACCCCCTTTTATTCATAGTCTAATTCCAATTATTCGTTACCCCCACTCCGCACCCACTAACCTCTTTAGAAAAAGAAGAAGGAAAAAAAAAGAATATGCGCGTGGCTAGCTTTTGTTTTTCCTCGGCAAGTAACAGCGTTAATGCGTCTAGTCTTGGATGGGACTTAAGCGAACCGGGTACGGATTAAGCGAGTGAATTGCGTGCTTTTTTACTTGGTATGTTTGTCTAGCAATACAACGGATGTACGGTCCCAAAGTACTCCTCCCGACTGCTACAAGATGTTAACGTCAGCATGGAAGAAAGAACGAGAGGGTCACTGAAGGAGCAAAGAAGAAAGAGAAAAAGAGAGAGAGAGAGAGAGTAAAAAAATCCATATGATTCCGGCGACAAAGTGCCCTTAACGATTGGGAGAAATCGGAATTGTAGAGTGGCAAACATGCCCGACCCACCCCTGAGGAAAGTTCGGCCTAATGGCATCTAAAAATGTGTGTTTTAGCTAATGCATTTGCTCTTCTGCCCTTTAACTGCCGACTTTTAACATTAGCTACATTGCTCTGAGGAAGATAGACGGTAGGGCATTTCGTTGCAGTGGGGGTAAGCATTAGGAAAGAAAGAACAGAGAGTGAGAGAGAGGAGGGGAGGTAAGGAAATTATGAAAAAAGCCGGGTAAATGGGTTTGGAGTAAAATTGATTCCATTCGCTTAAAAAGGTTCAGCAGAAAAGTCCGGTGGTCAATCGACCGATAGACGATTTGTTAGAGTGCGCGAAAATAAGTGGCTATTTTCCCGTCGATTTAGCGTGCGGCTTTTGGTGGAAGTATCGGGCCATGTTGAGACCGCCGTTTAGCAAAAAAAAAATGTATACGGTACGTGAGAGTATATATAGACATTTCACAGTGAATGAACGTGCAATGAATTCCTACTTTCTCTTGCTCTCTCCCTCTTTCTCTCTCTCCCTCTTTCTCTCTCTACCTAATTCTCCTTCTCTTCCTCTCTCATCCTCCCTTTCATCCTTGCTTTTCCGCCACCCATTTTCCGGAAAATTCCTTATACACTCCTACAACCTGTAAAATGTATTATCAGCTTTAGATGTAGAACAACTATGATAGAAAAAAACGAACATTCAGGCATAATTATTGATTATCTTGGACATAATGTTTGTATTTCTAGTTCTTTACAATTATCAGCCAAAATCGCTTGATATAAATAGTGTGTGCATACTGCATCAGTACGTCACATTTCAACTCTCTCTATCATGTTATGTATGTTTGTGTTTGCGCGCGTGCGTTTTTGTGGGTGTGCGTGTGTGTGTGAGCGTGTGCGTGTGTGTGTGTATATAATATACCTGTACGCCTGCACAAATACAAAGTACAGACAGGTAATGAGAAAGAAGTTCTGTCTGTCTGTCTCTCTCTCTCTCTCTCTCTATATATATATTTATAGCATTTTAATTGTTTGTGCGCGCGTGTGTGTGTGTGTATGCCAATTGATATCTATATATATATATACGGTCATGTGTAGCCTATGTATCTCATTGATATATTTACCCATCCTCTTACCCACCTCATCCTCATGCATCCATAGTATCTACCATCCACCTCATATTATTCTATATCGGTCGGAAGATGACACCTCGTATGACCGTATTTGTCTGTGCTAATGTATTGACACAGTTTGCTAAGAAGTAATTATCACTTACGGGCCACTTTCCATACAGTCAGGGGGAAAACGCAATTAAATGCTCTGTTTGTCTTATAATCTAGCTATTTACTCTTCATACAAAGTGTGTGAAACACTTGGCAAATTGGTCCAGAATGCTAAACAAAATCCATCAACAGCACCCCTAGATTGTACCCTAGAGATTAGCAAGTTTGAAATACAAAATGTCAAAGCTTTTTAGGAAGTTGTTGAACTCTTTGATGTAATATTTCAGTCATGTGTATAATTGGTATTAAAAGTACTTTCGGGAAATTTGGGCAGTGCAAATCCAAGTTTATTATCATGGACTAGAATATCACATCTAATTTCACATACTGAATGAAAATGTTGATTCAATCATTACCGCCATTTTCTAGTTCAGAATTTTTGTTTTCTTCTTTTAAACCTTTAGCCTTTACGACCACAGTTAGTACAATTATAACGGAATAAAAGAAAACTGTTTTAATGCTCTTTTGTAACGGTATTATTTTCCAATGCTGTATTTACTGCTCATCTATTCCGATAAAGTCAGGTATTAAATATAGGCCAACTAATCAAACCAATATAATTGTCTTTCTGTGTACTATCAGCCAATATACAACGATATGTGTCGGCATTAAATAGAGTAATAGTCTCTCTTGTACGAATGTAATTGAATAGTCGGAAACATTATACATCAAAGGAAAACGGAAATGATACAATATTAATCCACTGAAGTTTAGGATCAATCGATTCTCTTTATGCTGATGTTTTGCTACATTAATAAAAACGCATATTTGGTTGGTATCGACTTGTTTGCCAGATGATCTCTGGCTATTATACTTCTTTCATACCTTTGGATGTTAACAACAAACGAAAATAAATCAGCAAAGGTGGAGGAATGAAAATGAGAGCATGATAGAGAAACATCTGTCCTTTGCAACATGTTGGTCGGTAAGGTATTGTAATACAACAGAAGGTATCTGTAGCAATTTAATTTGGGGGCAAACAGGTAGTTGCTTGCGTGACTCGGTCAGTGATTGCTTAAATGCAGCTGTTACCAAAAAATGATCATTGTCTTTCTTTCTTCGTCCTCTCTCGATATTGCGTTGAATAGACATATTATAAACCAAATTTCAATTTCCCCTTTCTATCTGTAGTACAGCAGAATTGATATACTGATTTTGTTATATATTTGTTATTAATACTTATGAATATATCCGCCCTATATCTATTACAACCATATGGCTAATTCGTAAATGTAATTTGGATATCTTATAAAGACAAACTATTACCTTAGCGCTACCAATCAGAGTTTTAGAAAATCAATCGGCAATCGAAACGAATATCAAGTCCTACAAGTAGGCCGGAAAACTATAATAGTTGTAAAACGCGGCGATGCTATAAAAGGACATTTTGTCAAACGTGAGATTTGCAATGTCACATTATTTTGTTGTCACCTGCTGACGCAAATATAAGTTGAGATTAAAATATTTGAGGGATCGGATGATTTTCTCAACAAACTACAAAATCCTGCTGACGGGTTTACTGCAGTTACATGTATCTGGAGTGGCCAAATATGAATTAAGGCGTTTTGTGTGTATTTCTACTTCTTTCTGTCACTCAAAATGATGGGTGCGTGTGGGATAACACCTAGCATCGAATTGCCGTATCACTCCTTTTGTTTAAATAATCTTCTCAGGCGTTAGTGTTTTTACTGAGAAGACTTGTCAGGTATACCTTTTATCATTTTCAATTGAACCTCAGCCGACCTTTGTATCCTCATCATAACAACAATCCACGTGATGTGCGTGCTAATATTAATAGTAATCATGACACGGGTGAAGTAGTGCTGTCATGTGCACGCTACCACCACCATCACCATCGTCAATATCACCACCACACCCCCTTGAGATGGCATCCCTCATCATCACTGCCATCAACATTGGCATCATCCTCATTACCAAGGCAACAAATAGCGCCAACGTCATCACTATCACTACCACCGATCATATCTCACAATATTAGCACAGAAAATTAAATTGACAACTTAAGCGCTATACTCAGGCATCAATCCACCACATTCGCTTAACGCTAAGATGACAGTAAATAGACAATCATTCACAACTCAGTTCACCTTTTAAGATCAATTTTGTGTCCTCCATCAAATAATCATATGACACATTTCTTCCTCCACAACGAAATTATATATTTTTTTCGTTTGCTTCTCCATCTTCCATAGCACATAATTATCTCGTAATCTCTTCTCCATTTGTGACCGTCGTCTTAATCACGAGCACCAAGGAGCACGCACGGCTCCCCCTATACCCATCTCTCATCCGCTAGTTCCTTTTAACATTTTCCCAATCGCTACTTAAATATCGCTAATTTGTTGAACAGGTTAATAACATGGGGTATTTTTCTCCCATCATCTTGTCAAACCCGATGTCAGTGCCTGCTTCGTGGATTAGATTCTGTGCAGTTCCTTAAATAACAATCTCGTTAAAAGCTTGTAAAGATTTGTAATTGCGTCAAGTTACATGCCAGTCAATTCAATCTTTGAAAGTCGAAGTGACTCTCACATCCAGACAGAGAAAAGGAATGATTCGTGTACATGTATACGTGAATACATGGACATGCTGTGATACATCATTGTTACCTATTTCTGAAATCCAAACTCCTGACTTTCTCAAAATAATATATTTCAATATCCTACCCATTTTGTATTATAACGTGAAAGAGAGATACATATATCGCTGAAGGCCTTAATGATGCTGAACTAGATATGCTGATCTGTGGCGGAGAATTTACCAATGCTTTCAAAGGCTTTATGACATGGTAGTACATTGATAAACATGATGATGATTCGTACCGTTATCCATGGATGAGAATATTCCTCTGTTCTAGATTAATACAATCAGATTGATCATCATTATCCAACCAGGACGAGATTGAAAGTTCAAAGTAATATTTACTTTCTCCCATTTCTTTGTCCATATCAACAAAGTAATGATATCACATTTCATGATTCAAGGTGACTTTAGGAATTCCTTTCAAATTGCGATAATGATAACATATATAATTTTATCCTACCCCCTTTTACGTGATCATCTTCACAATCAACACCGACGTTTCATTTTCAGGATTTTTTCGCTGTTTTAGACGTATATACCTTGAAAAGGAAATTGTAATGATGACATATTTCCTTCTCGATATGATTTGATCACGTGGTTCCGTCAAGGATATCGGTCACAAGTAAATCGTAATAATATGGTTTGAAATCATAAATTTGATGTGACACAACACAAAATCTTCCATGATAAGTGAACGATAAGTAGTAATATTTAGTGCATGAAAATTGGATCTTCGCACATTATTGAATGTAAACAAAGATATGATCCTTCATGTCGTTGTGATGATGAATGCGGATGGGGGATATCTTTGCTGTCATACGGAATGAGATTTGTAGTATCAGAAGAAAGTTATATAGAGTGTAACAAGTAGTGGCGTACAATAGATGAATGAATTTCCCTGCATCGGTTGGTGAAAAGATGGCAAAAAAGGAACAATAAAAAAGACAGTCAGTCGAAAATGAAGATTTAAAGATGTACAATGGGGGTGTACGAAAGCTGTTTTTCAGTAAATGATACATGGAATATTAGATTGTACAGAGAAACGAAGACCAGCCTTTTAAGTGATGATTAATATGGTAGCACTTCAACAACAAAATCATCCGTCTTTCAAGACCACCGAACATTTACAGATATACACCACCGGTATATTCTCTCATCATCTCTATTTTACCGAGAAATCCATATTTAGAGCAGAAAATCTTACCATCTTACATCATTGAACCCCTAGAAGCATTCGTTCTTTCTCACCCCAGCCTACTATAAACATCTTCCACGATGTACAGTGACAATTTTAACCAAGCCCACTGTTGATCTTTGCTCTAGGCTGCAACGCTCAAAATTTAGTTATGCCCTACTTCACTTCCTAGTCATCCTTTTTTCTTCTCTGTGTCTCTTTTTCTTGTTTCCGTACATCGATAGACATGTTTTCACACATTGACATCTCTGAAACCGAATACATCTTTTTGGTTCCAAATTCCCCGCCTCTCAAAACACGGCATCATCAGACTGCCATCGCACCGCCAGAGAGGACAAACTGAAGACGCGCTACATCAAAGAAACTTAATTAGGCTCGGTTTTTCGCGCGAAAAAACAAAGAAGTCGATCAATGCGTCTTACCTTTATTGTCTATAACCTTCGAGGGAAGAAAGGTGCATTGTTTACTGACCGAAGGCTATGTTTTTAGACCGTTTTAGGGCGGTTATTTTTTTGTCCCTACCTTGACTAATTTTTAGCTCGAGGGTAGATTTCTAGTGAACCCGCCTTTGCCAGCGCAAATGCGATTTTGCAAGTGTAATTCGCGATGTAACTGATTTAAGGGCAGGAAGTGGGACTGCACGAAGGGTTTGCTTGTCTCTCTATCTCTCCCTCTCTATCTTCCTCTCTCGGTTACTCTTCTTGACTCTGCCCTTTTTCATCTGTCTCTCTCTGTCTCACACCCTTTTTCTTTGCCTCATCTCTTTATGTATGTAACAGTAATGTCGTTAGAGATGTACAACGGGATGACAGAGGTTATGTCGAAAAAAAAATCAATCTTTAAAATGAGAAAGAATTCTAGGCAAGAAAAATGTAGATAAAAAAAACGACGGTGACTAAGAAAATAATTTAAAATACTTGGCTGATAGCAATAGCCATGTCTTAATTCATGTAGTCTCTCCCTTCGCCTCATTCTCATCCACTCTTCTCTAATTCCCTCATCTACCTATCCCCATGTCCACTTTACATTCTCCTTCTCAAATTCCATCCTTCTCTCTATCTTTCCTCTTTCTTATTTTCTCACCTCATCCCGCTTCTCATGACTATGTTCCTCGCCAACCCCGCTTTTACCCCAAACCCCATCTCATTTCCTGCATCCAGCCAGCCCTCCATGTTTGTCAGGAAAGCGTCTTAATTAATCTTCCAACCAAACTCGATCCTATAGCTTCCACAGCCGATTATCAACGTCCATGTAGAACTTTCTCTAACACAAAAACTGGCATAACACTACAACCTCTATTTTCTGCAAACTTTTGAATTCGTGGCCATGAAATTAAAGTAAATATAACTTCAACTCCTGCATGCTCTGGTTGCATGATAATCAATTATGTAAATATATATATATAGGCTATATATTTCGTATCTGAAGAATGTTTCGGGTAATCTAAAAAGCGACATGAGTTAAGATTATCTTGATGAAACTCAAATTGTATTCGCATTCTATAATAACCAGCAAGAGTCGAATCAAAAGTCTGTTGTCGTTCTTTTTTATGGTGTGTGTAAATTCTAACTCTTAAATGTGTTTCGAGGAAGCATTCAATCATACTGTCCTATTCGATTAAGATTGACAGCGGAGGATAAAGACAACCTCAACTCATGATTACATAAACCGATATCTTCTGAGGGTTCCGAATATTAAACAGTTCCGCTTTCCATCATCAAACATTGGTGAAATCTTTTCTCGATACAGCCCATGCGAGTGGCACTCCTGTCGGCTTCTCGAATAGCCAAGCGCCATGGACGAGGGACACAGGCCCTTCGCGACCCATGCAATAGCAGACCCGGCAATGCATTATTCATAGCGGGGATGTTTAACGTGGTGCTCGCGTAACAATACTCGATCTGGTCAAAAAGGTCTGACAGCCGCCTTGTATAAATCCTTCTTTTCCCGTCCCTTTTCCCATAAAGGGTGGTTGCAACTCAAGAAGTAGTAATGGTCTAGTGGAGATATTCATTACCTTTCTTTTGAATAAGTTAGCTAACAAAGCTCGTGTTTATTGCTATAATTTGCTAGTTATCAGAAAAGAAAAGCGATTACGAAAATAAAAGGTATGTAGTGATATTACTTCATATTATATTTAAACAAATATAATTGATGAAATACATCTTTTGAGCTAGCTGTTGATTATTTTCGCACAGATGTCGATAGGTTAAGCCGTGAGGTATATAGGTACATGAATTAAGTCTAAATATTACTATTAATTGAAAGTTAATTTAAAGATAATGAGTATTAAACAATATAAATCAAAAACTAGATAGAGAGATAGAGAGGAAACAAATTCTGAGAATGATAGAAAAGATAGGAGGGTGAGAAAGAGAGAGATGGAGAGAGAGAGAGAGAGAGAGAGAGCAGAGTAATGAAGATCTCAAGCTAGCGGTTTATTACGAAAGTGCCTGTCATAGTCCAACAAGATTCCACTTGTTGATTTCAGACCGGGAAAAAAAAAATCCGTTCACTTAGCATGCTAAGCGTACCGTACCCTCCCAAGACGGCGGGAATTTATTATTAAAAAACCGAAATCCTTGCAAAGTCGTCTGCAAGCAACGATCAGAGTACAGTATGTAGCGCTCCTTGGCTGTCTTTGTTGATCCCCCGTGCGCGGTGGCGGCTTAAACAGGCGTTCCGGCTTTTCCCTCTCTCATGAGGGTTAGCCCGTCAAGAGTTTCCCCCAGACCTCCTTTCCGAAATTCGATCGGAGGCTTCCAGTCCCCTTTTCTCTTCCTCCTTACCCTCCACTTCTCCTTCAGAGATGTCTCTCTTACAGGAATCATCCAGTCTTTCCGTTGCTACCGATTTTTTTTTATTGACTGCATTATAGGGTGAGAAGTGGAAGACATTGTAACGTCATATTTTAAGCGAGCTCTTCGCGTGTTGCGCCTCGCTTGTGTTTGAATGAAAAGTAGTCATGTACCACTTCAACTTTAAATGGTGAGAGGGAAACCGGGAGCTGAGAGATTATAATGGCATACAAAGAGAGAAAAATGTCGAGAACGGGGCATTTTCTGAGATTTTTCACCCTGGTCGAGTGTGTGAATGAAGTTTATGACGGGGAGGCAGATTGTACGCTCTTAGGCCGGGTCGAGAAGGCAAACAATTTAAAGGCTCGGCTTGGTAATAAAACAAGGTTGAATTCTGGCGAAATGACTGACTTTTATTGCTAGAGAAAGGTAGCAGTGAAATTGCTTGCTTCAGACTTCTGTTCTTCTCTGATATTCACATATGGTCATTTATAACCATTCCACCTCTCTAGTCAAGTAAAAGAAGCCTTGTATCTGATGGCCATAGTGCTCTGACATTTCAACGTGCATCAAGTGTAATTTTAATCTCCCCATTTAGGCCTACTTTGCAATCGTCCTTTCTTGGTCCCCACTCTTTCCCTTTCCTTTCCTCTTCCATGAGTATATATCTCTATCTCTACGCTGTCGTTGTTTTTGTCAACCCCTCTCTCAGATTTTTTCTTTCTTTTTCTGTATCTCACTCACCATTTCCCCTTTAAATCATTTTCCCTCCTCGGATATCGTTCCTCTATGTAAAACAACAACTAGTACATTATGTTCATACCCGCTTGTCTTCTTCTTGTTCTTCTACTTTCTATATTTTCTCTTCTCTCATTTTGTTTGTTTCTTACTTTCTCTATTTCTATCTCTTCAATCAAGACAACGCAATGCAAATGTAACAATTAAATTCCTCTAATCCGTATGATTATACGAACTCAATACGAGATTTTCAGAGCTCACGCAGATGCTGAAATTAGTCTATCAAGAATTTATTTGTGAGCGTTAGGTTGGAAACTTTAAACCTTAAATATATAATGCCAAGCTAGTTTTTGTTGGTTTTAGGTCATAATCACTGCAACTGGTTAGCCCCCTCAAATTAATTTCATGTGATACCAAAATATTAGTTTTAAATACGTTATCAATAATCTTGGTCATAAAAAGCTGAAATCAATTTTGTTTGGCCCACCACAATCTCCTTTCTGCAACGCGTATAATAACATTATTATGACCATAGAATGTATAACCAGAAAGGATTTCGAAAGAGCGTTTTTCTTCCAATACTTCACAGTTAAGATGACAGTGGAGGAATATGAATGACGTCTTATTAGGAGTAATAGAGCGGGAGCTTATGCAGAGCTGTCAGATATTATGATGATTATTATGACAGTTATGATTTCTCCCAGC
The DNA here is from genome assembly GCA_035222895.1 of Strongylocentrotus droebachiensis. Lineage (NCBI taxonomy): Eukaryota > Metazoa > Echinodermata > Echinoidea > Camarodonta > Strongylocentrotidae > Strongylocentrotus > Strongylocentrotus droebachiensis. Next base: position 74,529 of record JAVYIG010002982.1, on the reverse strand, counting down.
AAGTCATACAAATATATTCAAGGAGATGAGAAATGAAATGCAGGAGGAAAAAGGAGTTGATGAAGAAAGAGAGAGAGAGAGAGAGAGAGAGAGGAGAAGGAGAGGGTAAATAAAAGACTCAAAATGACAACACAATACAACAGTAATTACACACGGTGACAGGCTTGCTATGTACAACAACCTTTCCACTCTTATAAAACTATGTAAACGAAATGGAAAAAAGGTGGACTACACGCTTGCGTGCTACCATATTCTCTCTCTTTCTCTCTTTCTCTCTCTTGCTCTCTCTCTCTCACCATTTTCGTCTTCCTCTCTTTCTCTCTCTCTCTCTCTCTCTTTCTCTTTCCTTGTCCACACCCATCCTCCTTCTACCCCTTCATGCCATCAACTCTTGCAATAAAAACGACGAAGCAGCGTATTGTTGGGCATGGTGGCTGAAATAATGCTTGTTATTTAAACAAACACTCGGAGGAAAAACGCGCGCACGTGCGCTGAATGGAAAGCGGGCAAACTCTATTGGAGCTGTGGCGTACACAGCAAGACGCCACGAGACGGTCTAGGGAAGATGTGGAGTCCGCGCGGCTGGGCACGACTTGGCCGCTTGGCCGTGTCGTGTGCGCTGTGTGTGTTTTTAAGTGTAATGTGCGTGTGGGTTTTGTGTATTAGTGTGTTGGTATAGCGTTCCCTTCATTGCCTGTATTTTCTTACTGTGCCAGCGCGTGTAAAAGTTTGTCTGACGGGTCATGCGTTATGAACGGGCTTAGCCTAAAAAAAGAAAGAAAGATGGAGAAAGCAAGAGAGACAGAGAGAGAGAGAGACAGAGAGACAAGCAGAGAAACAAACAGAGAGACAAACAGAGAGACAGAGAAGAAAGAGAGAGAGAGGAAGGAGGCATACACATGTATTTTTTCAAGTGTTATCTTATAAATGTATACGTAATATGAATGTTAATTACATTTTCATCAGGAACACGAAGGATTGTTATTTTTGTGACATTTCCGTAACATTAAAGGCTGTCAAAATCTTCCGCCTTTTCAGGCAAAATACGAGAGTTCTTTGTCATAGTGTGACAAGGCTGTTTTCATCTTATGATGTTTTCATATCTTTGACACATTAAAAGATGAAAGAAACCCCGAGGCAATTAATTTGTCAGAAACATGACAGGATGACTGGCAATTTGATGAGCTGAACTAAGCGGCAAATTAACCGAGGGATACATTTTCTTCAAGGGCAAGCTTGTTACCTGCATGGGCTGAAGAAATGCACAATGTGATTGGAACATCACACTTCAATCTCTGTTACTCTTCACGAATACTCACAAAAAGTACTTGAGGAAAAAATGGATGTGCCGTGTCCAAAGCTTTGTCCTAAGATATGAAGGTTATCCAAGAGTTAAAATTCTTTACTAAGTCACTTCAAGGAATATGATGCTGTAGAATGAGATAATGAGAGAGAAAGAGAGGGATATTGTAAACGTATGTATTGAGAAAGAGTTGATAGACGACAATGACAGTTGTAAAGAGAGGGGCAGCGAGAAGGAGAGAGAGGGGGGAGAGAGAGAGAGAGAGAGAGAAAGAGAAAGAGATGTAGGGGGTGTAGAAGAGAGAGAGAAAGAGAGGGGGAGGGGTAGAAAAAGAGCGTGACGGAGGAAAAGGAAGGAATTAGATGAACAATACTTCGACCATTATAACTAAACATGCCGTGAGACCATAATTATCCGAACGACCGTGTATAGAAGTCGATGGAAATAGGCGGAATAAGAAGCTTAGTCCCATTTCCGCCACCAAGACCGTGTCCATCTCTGGAGGGGTAGCAACACAATAGAACGCTTGACCACTGCGAATACTGTCCACAAAAGAACGTTTGACCACATACGATTCTGTCCACAATAGAGCATTCGACTAGACGTTGACTCTATCTCCTAGACAAATAGCTGGAACGTTCGCTCGCAGCACCCTCTCCCTGGGAAACTTCCCATCCCTTTTTGGCCTGACAGGGATACAACAACAGAAAGATTGCTTGACCGTGGATGGCTTTATGCCGTTCAGGCCATCATGATCATGAATGGCGTGAGCGGTATGTCGGGTCAGACCTAAGTTAAAGCAATAGTTTCGATCGTCTGTATTCCTCGCATGGCAGCAGTGACCTCCTCCGTTCACACGAGAAATTTAGAAGAGTCGTGTCTTAATTACGACGTCTTAATTAACGTGTATATCTAACGGAACTTTAAGACGCCCGCGCTCTATAGCTTACTGGATGATATTTTATCTATCACAAACTACAACGCACTACATAGTTCTGTACATCTTTTTGAATAATGGAACATGTCCAGAATTCATTCAACCAGCTTACCGGAATAGAGGGGAAGGATATCTTTAGAAAATAATAGTCATCTCATCTGATAAGAGGCCTTACTCACCCTATTATCCAGAAATCCTTCCCATGCGGAGTGGGAGTGGAAGCGCTTGCAGGACCGCACGTGCCGTCAAGACAAAAGAGCGTGCATGAGACCGGCCGCGCGTCGGTCGATCGTCTCGATTATGAACGTCTGATGATACTTGACAACCCGTCTTTCCGGGCAGTGCCCCTTCAAAACAACAAGAAGCCATATACCGTTTCATTCCGGACCTCTTGCCATACCCCTTTCCTGTATCAATGCTTTCGTACTACTCTAAAGCCGTAGATTGATAGATGGCTATGCTAATAGGATGTTCGGTTGTAGAAATAGGAAAACTTTATGATTTCAAATCAACTAGAGCCGGCCTCTAACGTACAGGGAACAAGATGAAATCTATAGCTTGAATGTAACCCAACTCGATATACCTTTCCCGTATAAACATCTTGAAAACTACCTCCTGACCAACTTTTTCTCGGATGAAATACCCAACAATGATTTTATACTAAGACTGACCAGAAACAATAATACTTCCATGGGCTTTATTATATTACATTCTGCCTTATCCTTTTCTCCAATATAATTGAAGGGAGCTGAAATAGGTCTCGATATTCCTGTCCCTGTGTTGCATTTCGTCTGAGAGAAGTCAGTCAGTCAAAACGACTCTCCATGACTGTCGAAGTCGACAACGTGATGGTCCACCATTCCGACACACCCATATTTTACACATCATGCACATCATTTTTTTCATCAAATAGTGTGCAATGTGATCATTAACCCAATTCTTTTCTTATCTTCCTCTTGTGCAGGTTGTTCGGGACGAAGTGCAATGCTTGCTTCCAGTCAATCCCTTCAAGTGAACTTGTGATGAGGGCGCTCTCCAACGTGTACCACCTTCGCTGTTTCACATGTGTCACGTGCGACCAACAGCTCAAGAAGGGCGACGAGTTCGTACTGAAGGAGAATCGCCTCTATTGCAAAGAGGACTACACGAAAGAGCACACGGTTGATACGCAAAAAGGTACAAATTATTATCCTCAAAGATTGTTTAAATAAATATCATTATCAGAGTTTTGTTTTGGTACATTCAAGAAAGCAGTAGCAAAGTGCCCGTAGCTGGGCTTAATGTGAACCATTAAAATTAAAATGGGTGCAAGCTAAGAGTGTCAGTTCATGGGGAAGGGGCTATTGTATGTTAACCTCTTTTTTTTTCTCTCATCACTTCTTGCTGTTCAATCATTATAACTACCTACAATATTTCGTTCTCTTTCCCATTTTATGTCTATCTCATTTGAGTATCGATGAATAAGTTCCTACCTCTTCTCACTACTTTGTAAACACATTTTGAGATCACATAATTCACAGCAATGTTCTTAATGCAAATAATAATTATCTCTTATTCATTCCATACTAAAAGCATTGTAATTTAAAGATTCAAACATTTTTCGCAGTGTCTTCAAAGTCAAGTTCGCAAGATGGCCGAAAGGGACCCAAGCGACCAAGAACAATCCTCACCACGTCACAAAGACGGGCTTTCAAAGCATCTTTCGAGGTCTCCTCTAAACCTTGCAGGAAGGTAGGTTATTCAATAATGATAGAACGATGGACGTGCGGGCACAGTTTCACACTACTGTCGTGAGTACAAGTCCGCCGACATCCCATTGCAATGCATGTAATTATTGAGGTAAACAGGCATACAACGAGATGTCGGCGAACTTGTTCTGACACCGGTTTTGTGAAACGATGTCTTCCTAATCCCTACTAGACAGAACACATTGTCCAGCTCTGAGACAACAGTTTGAACAGTGGCCCACAGTTTGATAGCCAGGTTTAAATTAAACCTTAAAGTTCAACTTGTCATTAACCTAGGGTTAGGTATTGTAGAAGGGAAGTGAACAATATGAAATGTAATAAATAAGAGGAATGTTGGATTTAAAAGCATTATCAAAACATGTTAATAAAAGTGTAAGTTTTGAAAAAATTAAATAGCGATATGTTAATGGTGATATAATACAGATAGATGAAATAAAGAAATGCAGATAAATATGAAACAAAGTCTTCGAAAAGTTAATTGAGATTAAAATGTCTTTAATCGATTTGAATGGTTCGGATGATACAAATGAGACGGTGTACACATCAATGTAGTCCACATAAATTAACACATTATCCTGTCACTTGGTCCACTTTAGGTCCGGGAAACCCTTGCAAAGGAGACTGGTCTAAGTGTAAGGGTAGTCCAGGTCTGGTTCCAGAACCAACGAGCTAAGGTAAGGAAGGAACATGTAAGTGAACAGCTCTTTAACCATTTGCTTATTAAGCCTGGGCGTGCTTCGTCAAACTCTGCTAAGTTGTAGATTAAGGCTTTCATTAAACATCCCTATGTGATAGAAAAGCTATCTGACCAGTAATATTGTCATAAAAATCAAACTAATTGTATTTGTTATCCACATCTTTGATTTTTAAGTTTGATGGGTGATTTATTAAACTTAACTAAGATATAGCTTAAGGCTTTGACGGCACGCCACGTGTTATAGAAAGGTCGTCTTGCTTATCTGGCAATTTTGTAATAAAATTCAACGCCACTTTGCTTTCGAAAGAACTTTGCTATAACTCCAAGTCTTTTAAAGAATACGAACATAATATCATAACATTATGTTGACGGATAGCAGTTCAAGATTAATGTTATAGGCCTAAGTGTTTTAAATGACGATATTAGTATTACTAAAAAAATGTGTATTGTGGAAAGGAATTAGGTTTTTGCATTTAACATTGATCACTTTGATTGATTTGTGATTTCGAATCAGCTGATATGAATAATGTTTATTGAAATAAAGGACATTAATTATCTATTACATATTCACGACAAAGTTATGAAATGAAAGAACATGAAACATATTAATGTACTATATATTCATTCTGAAGTGTCATTGACCTTGTACATCAATAAATTCTTTAACCATGTTTACATCATGGCAGTTTGTAATATTTCAAGTTTGATAAACAACAATGTAGATAATTAACCCATGTCATGTTCCTATTTCTATCTCATCAGATGAAGAAGCTAGCAAGGAAGAGCATGACAGAGCAGGAGGCAGCAGCACAAAGAAGATCAGGTAAATACTAGTAGGCGTTATGTATGGGGGCGTGAATTAGGGGCACCCTCCCCCCCCCCAAAAAAAAGGAAAGAAATTGTTCAAGCTTGGCCTACATAATATAAGCTTGCTTAAAGGCTGGTAGGCTGCCAAAATAAAAATGCGAGCTAGACTGAAATTTGAATCAAGTTTTTTTTTGTTAATATTAAAGCAACACATGTGAATACTTCATAATGATTAAAAATAGATAAGATGAGACATCATGTATGACGTCATAACCATGTTGACTCTCTTTCTCTCTCTTTCTCTCTTTCTCTCTTTCTCTATCTCTTTTCCTCTAGCTAATTCTCTTGCTCAGTTTTCTTAATTTCTCTATGTCTCTTTAACCAGTGGTTAATTTCTCTCTATCCTCTTTCTCTTTCTTCCCTTCTCTCTCTCTCTCTCTCTCTCTCTCTCTCTCCCTTTTTCCATCTCTCTTTCTCTCTTTTCAAGTAAGTAAATGAATGATAAATCCAGCTAGATAAGCATAGAATAATAAACCACATTGATCTTGTTAATGATCTTTTGCAACATCACTAATCCTAATCCTTCCTTCCCATATTATCTCCAGGAAATGATGACCAAGATGAAAGCAAAGACGACGACAGCGAATTCTCTTTCAGTGACGTCACAGATCTGGATAACTACGCATCAGGCGGTCCCAACTCCATTCCACCCTCCTCGCATCAAGGCATGATGGAGTCACCCTACGGCCAGGACTCGCCCCTTGGGAATCAGCCACCCGGAATTGTAAATAACAAACACAACTTTCTAAATTTATAAAGCGACTTTATCCATATGACTAACTGATTATTAGATTTGTAACAAAAGTTATAGAGGCTCCTGTAAATACAAAAAAAGTGATAATGAAAATGAAAATTCAATACGAGTACTCCAAGAGAAAATTCTAGAATCTTCTAAAAAAGAATTTTGAGGATGATTCAATGAAATTAATGATAAATTTTAAATCTAAATTGCTTATCAAACACTATTTATCTCGTACGAACGACATGAAATCGAATTCTTTCCATACACAAATTGAAAATCAACAACCTCATAACATGATTATGGATGCATGCCTATGTTCTAAACTTTTTTTTATAAAAAGAAATTGTAACGCAGACTTTAATGAAATCAACTCAAAGTTACCTAATTATCCTTGCATGCTAAATAAATTGACATATAACATACTCCGAATGACATGATATCTATAGTCGATATGATAAGGTATTGAAAGTCAATTTCTTGAAAGTCTGTGCAGTCATGATATATTTGATCACTAAACTATAGCACACTAAAACAATCCTTATCCCCTTTCTCTCCGTTACAGGGCATGATGAACCAGCCCATGTACAGTCCAGAGCATTACATGGCCGACGGTCCCCCACCCGGGATGGATGTAGGAGGGGTAATGGACCATCATGACGTCATGATCCCTAACGGTCAGGTCACCACGCTCCTAACCAAGGGCGAAATGGAGATGAATGGGGTGGTGCATGTCCCTCACGTAGGGGGTATCATCAGTAACCCTATCGACAAGCTATACTCCATGCAGGATTCCTACTTTAACGCGGTGGAATAATCGTCCGCAAAAGACTTAGAGCAGAGGAAAATAGCAACAGACAATATGGAATAAAGTAACTGTTTTTTTTATTCCTGGACTACTATTTTGTAAAGTGTATTATGTTCATTGACACTGAACATGGATTTCAACTAAAGCACACCGATGTACGTTCACAGATTTAACTTAAAGCGGTAAATGAGTTAAGCAGACGGATACCCGAAGATGCAAAAGTCGGCGTCAGCATCCCGTAACCATGGAAACGGAATGTTCAGGAGGAGTACTATAGAGGAGCAGCTAACGGCATGTACATCACGTGCCAGGACAATCCAAAAAGATTGAAGTCTGGATTTTGGTGGCATTCTTTTACCAGATGGCTTTGTATCAAAGACAGTTTAAAAAGAAGAAGAAAGAATTTGAAATCAAATTTGATATAGCTGCGCCCGAGTCTTATGAGAAACATTGAAAACTGACAACAGACACAGTCGGTATTGTGAACGTGGTTGTATATTCATTTATTCCGAAAAACCCAATAGTTTATGGAGTCATAATTTATGATAATGCCGTTTGTGAAAGAGAAAGAATGAAATATTCGGAAGGAATAGCTTCATTATCTAGGTTCTATGACAGAAAAGATCAACTAAAAACGTCGCGATCTCAATTCAAATGTCACATGTAAAATCATGAAAGGTTTGCAAATGTTTTGTCACCAGTACGGAATACCTTTTTTGCATTTACATATCAGATAGGCTTAATCATCATGAACGGAAGCGTAAGTGAGTCGTAGTAATGACGATGTCAATGTTCACGACATTTTTATACAGAAACCTAATAATTGTAATAGAATCGCATGAATTCATAATGAAAATATGGAGATTGGCGAAAGCTTTACAGGAAGAGTAAGGAGAAGAGACTTTTGAAGAAACTTTTGACGTCAAATTTTCTTTTGGCGCATATAGAAATAAGTTATGTCTTTATCATGTACAGATTATACCGACAGTAGATTTATTCTGCCAAGAAACGTGCAATCACTTTTGTTATTTTTGTTTTAGAAATGCCTCATATTTTATGTCATGTTTTGAAAGTACTTGTTTCCAGGATACTGGTATGAGAATATCTCACTTTTAATTTATTCAGTTCTGTCTCTGTTTCTTATTAATATTCTTAAAAAGGTCCCGTCAAGGAAAACAACTGTTCTCCTGAATTACACATAGTTTGTGAAATTTTAGTACTTCAAATTATCCTGCCAATTTTTAGAGATGTTTCAAAGACTTCATGGACCCTTTGGAACTATTATTGATGAAAAAGAGCAGTGTAACCTTAAAGTGTTAAGATTTTCAGTACTGTCTGCTAGTGACCATTAGGGTATTCAATTTGCATCACTAAAATTAATGGTACAACTCTACAACTATTTTCAGAAACTTCAGCTCCAAATATAATAATTGAAATAACTGTAAACCTTGATACGATTTAAATTCATTGCTTGAGAGAATATGATTAATCTATGAGATATATCAATTCAATATTTTCATTCGGACAATTATTATGAAATGGACGGGTTATGTAATATTCAATTAAATGCACTTACGTAACATTTATTCTCGATTTGAATTGTGGGAGTAATTAGTATTTCATGTCTATTTATTTATCTTTTCCAAACAAAATAATTAGATTTGAATTTTTTTTTCTAAAACTGTCAAAGAGAAATCCTGGATGTAATTTACGTGAATGTACAGATTTCTAATAGTCTTAGCAATGAAACCGCGAATGGGATTTCTATTCTTTTGATATAAAATAAAACTTGTGCTTTCATTTGTAATTCTTTTAAAAAGAAAACCATTCCACTGTATTTTCCTCTGTGTATGATGTAGATGGTGTATTAGTTAATTGTGTCATATACTTGTCAGATTTTTTTTCATATCATGTCTATTTTATAACGTGCTGTCAATTTTCACTTTGTATTTATTGACTTATTTATTACAATTTTAAGTTTCAATGCCATTTGAACACAAATATTTGTATAATGTACATATTCTAGAACTATGTCTATTATGTTCCCTTATTTATATCTAATTATGAACAGAGGGGAGTTCGTTTTCTTTCCTATACATTCAAGTCCATGTGCAAAGATTTTAGACGAGTATGAATGTTTTCTTTTCATCTTGATTATTAAATGTAAATGCATTATTCAGATTTGGGTTGTTCTCTTTGCGTTATTTTAGTATATCCACGAACATATCATACATTTTGTTTTCTAATTGCGTTTTATTCTAATGGCAGATCCAGGGTTCTTTGATTTGGGAGCTGGGAAGATCTAAAAGTTCTTGGACAAACTTCTCCTCCCAACTACAAAAGGTGACAACTTTTATTGTTGGGAGTGATAGAGAGAGAGAGAGAGCGAGAGAGAGAGAGGGGGGGGGGGGGGGGCTTGTCCGAGATATTTAATACATGTCCCAATACTCTGTGGTGGCAGTTCGTAACTTGCCAATGAGAAGGGAGTGCCGGGGTCTTTGAATATATTATGTTGATGATATAATTAATGAGCTTTCTTTTAAAAAAACTCACTAGGTTAGGTACGTCAGACGATTCATTCCTGTGCCTTTTAAACCTGGAGTCATGTTATCACCCCCCCCTTCGACTTTCACCCACACCACCCTAGTCCAGTATCAGCTGGCCGATAGTTCACGGTTGCAGTCTGAGCATGAGCAGATAAAGGTCATTGCAGAACAAATTTTGAAATACACGGAGACGAAATACTGGATACGTGCTCATGAAAGTTATGTAATCAGTATTCATTCATGCACATTCAGTGCACTCCACGATACACAGGTGGGAGTATTCTTTGAAAAGGGGAAACAAAGGCTATTTATATAGCACCTCCATCGCTGTAGGAGTGATTATTTCAAAATGTACAAAGTGGGACCTCTTCATGTTTTGAAGATCTGTGGCTATTCGGGGTCATTGCAGTAACGTGCTAACCGATCTCCCCCTATTTTGTGCAAACCGAAGATGGCGCGATCCGCGAATTAGTACTAGTCTCCCTTTATATCAGTGCCTTATCCACAGCCTTATCATAGCCATATATCCACAGAGTTTGGCCAACTTATCATCATCATCATAATCAAAATCAAATTATCATCATCCTATTCAATATTATAACTATCATGTCTACTGCCTCCATCCTGGGGCGTCTCTAAAATGAGGGGCCAGTGGAGAGGGTCCGAGATGGTGGAATCCTCATTCAAAACATTTCCTTGCAGATCTAAAATTATTTGTCAATTTCGTTATTTTATTACCCTTCAGGGCTAGAATTTTGTAGTTTTGTTCATGTCGCTCTTCTTTTATTATTCGTAGACTTGTCGCCAAATTTGGATCCGATACAAAGCCCATCTCTGCCCTGATTACATTCAAACCACCACATCACATTGAATGAGTCATTATCATCTTCAGAATTATTACTTTCATTATCAGCAGCATCATAATCATCGTCACAATCATCATAAACACCATCACAATCATCATAATCATCACCATTATTTAATCATCATCATCGTCATCATCATCATCAATAATCTCCCCACAATACTGGGCCTAACAAAGATAAGGTGTTCCGACACATGCTCTGATGACGATTATTCCGTGGTCCTAATTTCAAACACTCACCAATTCCTCATCTTCACCCCTAGACCAAACACTACACCCGACTCCAAACCTAACATAAAAACCCAATCCCAACTCTAACCCCATACCTCAATTTCAGCCCCAGAAAATATCATCAGAATTGGACCACCAAATATATAACTATAATATGTCTATACAGTGTTACTCAGAATACTCAGTGAATGAACGTAACAAACAGACAAATATTATGTATACTAATATAACAATTTTATTGATTTTAATCTTTATATAGCTCTCTTTTTAAAATATCTTTTTAAAAAAATACTGTACAATTTTGAATTAAAAAAAAGGCTACTGTAAGTAACATGCACCAAAACCGTATTTTAACATAATTACGGTGATGTAAACTATCTGGAAATACATGAACTCGAAGCTCGTCTCGAGATCTCTTAAGGTTTTTTAACTACATAATGCATATTTTCTGAGTATTTAGCAAAGAAATAGGAAGAAATTAACATTAAGACCAGACCAGACCAGACCACATGTAAACATGCAATATCATCTGTTTGGGGCCACAAGGCTGTTAACCCACACTATGAATATGGCGGACAAAGAAAGCGGACAAAATATACAGTTCCTCAGGTAGACAAAGGAACATCCCTTCACTGCTATTATGTACAAATGTGTAGAACAGGTGAATATGCATGTGACACCTGTTCCACATATTTTTACATAAAAGTAGTGAAGGGATGTTCCTTTGTCTACCTGAGGAACTGTATATTTTGTCCGCTTTCATTGTCCGTCATGTTCATAGTGCCATATACTTCATTACTCAATAAACGTCCCGGTTGCTTCAAAGAGATAATATAAGACATGTAGTGTGCAGAAGGAAGTTTGTTTGTAATTTTCTGGTCAAAACAACCCACATACTTCACTATAAACAATTTAGAATTACTTTGCTTCAATCTAATCTAGAGATGTGAATTAATTACCAGAACTCACCAATATATATTATATAAATTATATAAAAATAATTTTTTTTTCTCTTCTTTTGCCTCAAATGAAAGACGATTTTCCAAACTCAAGATATGTTAGAAAACACAAATCACAAACCAAATAAAATTCTTGATAATATGATGCATTTTCCCCTTATTTAAAATATACAAAACTAAAATTAGAAATTAAGAGAGGGCTTGAATAAAATAACCTTTTAAAGGAAACCATTTGAGTAAATACACATAGCTTTAGAAAATGTGGAATATACATAACAGATCATTAGACAGCATGAAAAAAAATCATGTAAACAGTAAGCCTTACAATGGTATATATATCACATTGAATTTGTAAGAAATCGCACACGACAAATGAATGTGCTGATGAATGACTCAATTCTCAATGACATAAAAAGCTGAAGGTGAAACAGAAATGTGTGATCCATTGTAATTTGCTTTTTGTACTGTCAACAATTCACTGGCTGAAATTATCACTCCATGTTCTTATCATTTAGGACTTCTTTTGAAAGCAACTTGTTCCAAAACCGTATGTATCGAATTGGGGATTTAATTAAAGATTAAAGGTGGGTGGGGGGGGGGGGGGGGTAAACGTATTCCAGAACGATTGAACTTGAAATAATCATAATAGTGGTTGGTACTTTTTGCCTCTATGTTCTGAACTTTCGCTTGTAGACGTTTGTCGTACAATGCTTGAACCATGACATGGGCATATTATGCTACGGTCACAAAGGTTCGTACGAACGATAATTTCGTACGAATCTCCCTGTTTTTCCATTGTCTTCCCAAATTTCCATTGTCTGAAAATCGTTCGTACGGCGTTCGTAGCAGTTCGTAATGGCGTTTGTGACCGAGGCTTTACCTTCTGTGCAATCTTCCGGGTGCGATCAAATCTCCCCTTCTGTTCCTTTGGCAGAGTCACATACAGGTGTACTACCAAAAGTGCAAATGAGATTGAATGCTAACACGCTCTCAATTATTGGTTGGTAGAAAAGGGTCAGGTTTGTGTTATCAACATGGAACTTCTTGATTTTCCTGAGGAAGAACATTCTCTGGTTCGTTTTCTTTTGAATGACTTGACAAATGACAAGTATCTTCCAGGACAATTTGTCATCTATAGCGGTTCCCTAATATAACATGTAACTGCTCAATTACATCACCATAGATACGCAGAGGTTCGTGATGTAATTGCCCTCTGGAAATCAATAACATAGTGATGATTCGAAGATACTTCTGATTAAAATTAACAAATATAGACTGATTAACAGGGTTATTTATTGAGTACATACCATCAATAGGAACTTCTCTATAATTTATAAAGAATGCGTTTGTAACCATAAATAATACTATCATGAATTCATTCAAGTACAATTCCAGATGATAATCAAGGTTATTAAATATATAAAACCAGACTCTGTATTCATATTTTCGAGGCATGATATAATTTCAGCTTTACTCCTGTGTGTACAGCTGTGTAAATGGATTCTCGGGCGTAGGCTGCAACCTGATTTTTTTTTTTTTTAAATTGGGGTGGGGTGGAGGAGGAAAATTTACATTTACACATCTTTAAGTGAATAAATACTTGCATCTTTCAGTCAACAAATACAGGAAAAATAATTGGATTATTGGCAGAAAAAATCATTTCATGATATCAAATATTAGCTCAAGTAACATTCGCATGATTTGTCGAAATAAGCAATCTGTGTAAGTCAATAATGCAGATGGAGAATTTTTGGTATAATAAGCGATAAACTAACATTCTCGTCTTATACAAAGTTTGCTTTTTCCATTATCTTGCAAAATAGGCAAAAAGTGTTTTAATAGAAGAAAAGGGTAGTCATTCTAAGATTCTAAGTGTTTATTTCTAAATCGAAGGTATTAAATACTTATTCCAAGCTCTATAAAGCATGATGCCTTGAGGAAATTTGTAGAACCCAAATGCAAACCACAGTGGCATCCATCGCACCATAAACAAACTTTTATGACAGTACTTTTATTTTGATTCAGAATGTGAAATATTTTGAATACATAAAGTGGCATTTGTCCTAGCGTGATACTTGTATAACTTGGATGAAATCAAAACCTACCAGTTTTCTTTGCTCCATTCTGTCTTCTCAGACTCTGCAATATGGAATGTGTAGATATGTCTGGATCTATCCGATGTGTTCTGGGAACTCCTGTGAATAACTTTTTCATCAATGAGAATCAGTGACCCTGAAACAAAATGAAGAAGGTAAAGGAAATATTGACCAGGACATAACGGGTACCTTTAGGATCAGACCATATGAGAAACGGTCTCACTACATCAGTGGCAAATCGAGTAAATTTAAATTACCCGCACCCACCCCCCCCCCCCCTTTGAGCCTTTGACCTAGCAGCACATTTTTACCCTAACAGGCATCCGAAAATGAGAAAGCTTTTTAGGGTTTGGCTTGGAGGTTGGGAGGATTTGGACTCAAAAGAAAATTGAAGAGACTGACAGTCACTACTTTTTTTCTGGGCCGTTGAAATTGCCTGATGGTAGTGATTATTCTCAAATTCTCCCCGTTCTCTGATTGGAAAAAGGGAACTAATTTTCAAGGTATTCCCTGATATTCAGGATAGCTTGGAACTGTGAACTGTCACCGGAGCATATGCCGTCCGACCAAAGGAACCATAAACTGTCACCGGAGCATATGCCGTTCAACTGAAGGAATCGTAAACCATCCCTGGGGCATATGCCATTCAACCGAAGGAACCATAAACTGTCACCGGAGCATATGCCGTCAGACCAAAGGAACCATAAACTGTCACCGGAGCATATGCCGTCCGACCAAAGAAATCGTAAACCATCCCTGGGACATATGCCGTACAACTGAAGGAACCGTAAACCGTCCCTGGAGCATATGCCATCCAACCAAAGGAACCGTAAACTGTAAGCGGAGCATGTACCGTCCAATGAAAGGAACCGTAAACTGTAAGCGGAGCATGTACCGTCCAATGAAAGGAATCGTAAACTGTCACTGGAACATATGCCGTCCAACCTATGAAACCGTGAACTGTCACTGGAACATATGCTGTCCAATTGACGAAATCATAAACCGTCACCGGAGCATATGCCATCCAACCGAAGGAACCGTAAACTCTCACCAGAGCATATGCTGTCCAGTCGAAGGAACCTTGAATTGCCGGAGCATAAGCCGTCCAATCGAAGGGACCGTTAACGAACCTTGAAACTTTAACTTGAAAAAATAAACTTGAACTTGAAACTTGAACCTTACCTGCTTTGACAGGAACTGGAATGAAATCCTCATCAGGTATCTTCATGGGGTAGGGATCGCCTTGGAAAGAGGTTGCAGAGCCGTCTGGATCTTTAACCATTCTTGTTGTGATGTCACCTGTTGGGATAAGTGCAAATAAAAACACGAGCCTGAAAACTTTGTCGGTTCCGTCCATTATGGATGAAACTTAATAAGATCCTAACAAAGGTAGATACTGTGAATTCTTAATGATTTTTGTTGTTGTGTGTATAGTGGTGGCAGACTAACTTTTCAAAAGGGTGAAAAATAATTAACATCCTGGGCCATGATATAAATTAGCATGCAACCAGCTTACAGGTGTTTGTGAACAGCTGTACAACCTGTGCGGGACCCAGCAGGACAAATAGTGCATATAGCATTGATTTGAGATTTCTGACATTTACAAGTAGTATTCGGGACATAATATCAAAATAATATTTTCATAAAATCATACATAATAATAAAAATTAATACTACTACTACTAACAATATGGCTATATTTGCCCGGGGTGGCCTCATCTTTCCTGACAATATTCTACCCAAGAACCATACAACATCACCACCCACATATGAACAATAAATATGAGAGAATATTCAGCAAGTTGCATTATATTTAAACTTTACTGCCAATCTTCTAGTTTATGATTTAATCCCTTACGTGAATGAGAACCTGGGATGAAATACAGGCAACTGTTATCAATCTCCGCATCCTCTAACGCCATCCAGTAACCAGTCAGTTTGAGCGGCGTGTTGTACATAAAGATTGCATCCTGATGGGCACTCACTGGTAGAAAAGAATACGAGAAGAAGGTATACAGGTATGTAAGTTAACCACGATGATGATGATGATTATGATAACAATAAATACAAATAGTACTACTAGTTTTAAAGAAGATAATGAGGATGATAATGCAATAAAAGCTATCCACTAATGAATCAGTTTGAGGGGCCAGGTTTTGAGAAAGATGCCATCCTGATGGGTAAATACTGGCAGTAAAGAATAATTTAACAAAATGAGGGTCCATACAAATAACCATGATGATGATGATCATCATAATGACATTAATACCGATGATGATGATGATAAGATATCTGCAATGACCATTCTTTACTTTCAAACTTTTATATATATGTAAGGGGTTAGGAAATTACCCTGTGACCTGTAGAGGGCGGAGTGCTGAGACAAGCCGGCACTCTTTGCTTGGCCCTCTCACAGGTGAGTTGACCAAACTTGAACCACTGTTATGTTTAGTAAATATTAATATTGTTATGCTAGAGATTTGTTATGTACATATGTGTATTGTGTGAGAACGATTTCAGTACTTATTTTGATGTATCATATGGGTTGATATGATTATATTGGAAACGAGGATTTAATGTTAAACTGTGTGATGCTTAGCGTTATGATTTGTTATATGCATTTACATTGTAGTACATGGTTATGTACACTAATAAGTTGAACGCGCGGTACCAAAATTGGGTGTAGTGCGTGCGCGCTAATGTTGTGCCTGGTCCCAGCTCTCATTTAACTCTTTATGCGCCACTTAAAAACCCCCCCTGTGCCACATTCTTTTAGGGTCACACATTTCGAGGGAATCTTTATTGACTCTGCTGAATCAAGAGGCTATAACTCTTCACTGGATGATCATGATGAAAAATATTGTGCAGCAAAGTTGTAGACCGGAAAACGTGCTTTTCGATGAACCGTCATTTGTTATATTTTGAATTATCATTTTTATAATAATCATAATTATATAATGTTTAATTTTTCTTATTTACGGCAGTTTTTTATCCCTCTAGAATTTCTTATTTAGCAATGATAAGACATCTTCAAATCGAATCTATTAGAAAGGTGGACTTCTTACCTTTCTTTACATACCTTGCTCAAGTATTCTAACAATTCAGAAGGTTAGTATTTAGGTTGTTGAAGAAAAGAAGTTCAATAGGGAGAGACTTGAAAGTACCCCGCTCAGCCACCCTTGACAATGGGCTAATCTGCCCATTGAAATCCCTATTACCCCAGGTTATTGTCAATGTCCGGTTTAGCGGGGCATGAAAAGGGACGTCGTGGGGATGTTTTTCTTTGTTGTGCCATGATAAGTCAATAAGAAATAAGAGAATGTTATTGATTTTGCCCACTGGTATGAGCATGTAAAAATGGTATAGGCATAATATATTATATGTGATATACATGACATAATCAGCATCTTATTGAAATGTCTCATTATGAATGTTCACCGCATCTGTTCTCTCACCTTCTTTACCCCTCAATAAAATTGATTTCAAGTACATTTATCACAGCCATAGATATACAAAGAAAGAATGAACCAATCTTAAAATATAAACTATATTGCATTGTTTTCCATTTACTTTATTGTGAGAGAGCTTATTATCAGAAATGATTGACGAGTGGAGTATGCAATGAATAAAATATGGAGAACGGACGTGAGAGACATTATGAGAGAGAAATAGTGATATGAAATGAAAGGACTTTACTGTGAATAAAGATTATAAGAGAAAGAGATAAAGATGACGGCAAGACAGGATACATATTGATACGAAAATAACAATAATAATGAGATAGAGATGACGGAAAGAAAGAGAGTAAACACTGATAGCATAAGAATGAATAAAGATAATAAGAGAAAGATATAGAGATGACGGCAAGACATAGGGTACATATAGATAGGAAAATGATAATAATAATAAGATAGAGATGACGGAAAGAAAGAGAGTAAACACTGATAGCATAAGAATGAATAAAGATAATAAGAGAAAGATATAGAGATGACGGCAAGACATAGGGTACATATAGATAGGAAAATGATAATAATAAAAAGATAGAGATGACGGAAAGAAAGAGAGTAAACACTGATAGCACAAGAATGAATAAAGATAATAAGAGAAATATATAGAGATGACGGCAAGACATAGGATACATATTGATAGGAAAATAATAATAATAATAAGATAGAGATGACGGCAAGAAAGAGAGTAAACACTGATAGCATAAGAATGAATAAAGATAATAAGAGAAAGATATACAGATGACGGCAAGACATAGGGTACATATAGATAGGAAAATGATAATAATAATAAGATAGAGATGACGGCAAGAAAGAGAGTAAACACTGATAGCATAAGAATGAATAAAGATAATAAGAGAAAGATATAGAGATGACGGCAAGACATAGGGTACATAATTATAGATAGGAAAATGATAATAATAATAAGATAGAGATGACGGAAAGAAAGAGAGTAAACACTGATAGCATAAGAATGAATAAAGATAATAAGAGAAAGATATAGAGATGACGGCAAGACATAGGGTACATATAGATAGGAAAATGATAATAATAATGAGATAGAGATGACGGCAAGAAAGAGAGTATTACACTCATAGCATAATAATGAATAAAGATAATAAGAAAAAGATATACAGATGACGGCAAGACATAGGGTACATATAGATAGGAAAATGATAATAATAATAAGATAGAGATGACGGAAAGAAAGAGAGTAAACACTGATAGCATAAGAATGAATAAAGATAATAAAAGAAAGATATAAAGATGACGGCAAGACAGGATACATCTTTCTTTCATTAGTTTTATTCATTCTTATTCTATCACTGTCTACTCTCTTTCTTGCTGTCATCTCTAGCTCTTTCATTAATTTTTATTCATTCTTATTCTATCAGTCTACTCTCTTTCTTGCTGTCATCTCTATCTCTTTCTTTCATTATTTTTATTCATTCTTATTCTATCACTGTCTACTCTCTTTCTTGCTGTCATCTCTATCTCCTTCTTTCATTTTTTTTTATTCATTCTTATTCTATCAGTCTACTCTCTTTCTTGCTGTCATCTCTAGCTCTTTCATTAATTTTTATTCATTCTTATTCTATCAGTCTACTCTCAGGGAACACTTTTATCACTAGAGTCTTCGTCACTGCTCGATTCGTCGGAATCAGAGTCCATGCTCCATGCTTCCATAGTAACAAGATCTCGAGCCTCCTCTACACTAAACACACGTTGACGTTTTCCAGCAGGTGCCATCGTAACATCAGTAAAAAAAATCCAAAGAAAACCGCTAAATACACGGTAATTTCGAATGTAACACTATGAAGAAAAACAGTTTACCGGAAAGTGTGCGATGTATACAATGTAAACAATAGTAAACGCAACGCGTGGCTACACACTGCGAGCGGTATTATGAATGTCTAATTGACTCGTATACATCTGTGCAAAAATGCGAAGTTGGCACGCCTACGTCCGTGCAAATCGGCGAACAAAGCAAACAAAGAGTTAACATAAGAAAAAGAGGATCATGGGGGACCAACAGGCACCGATTTGGGAAGTTTTCTACATAGAGGGAGCAAGTAGCTACAAGTAGGACAGTGTGCCTTTAAGTTTTAAGATAGTTGTTTTTATTAAAGATTGATATTGCTACATGTAGGTATTGGGGAAAATGTTTTTTAACTGAGAAGTGAGTAGATGTGGTTGAAGAGTATTACTTTTATGGAAAGGTAATTAACTATTCTTGATATTGATGTTATTGGAAATTTGAGAGTCGGTCAAGTTTTGAGAATGTTTAGATTCAATAGATTTATTTTTTGAAGTCGGTTTGGAACATGTGATAGTACCTTGGTTATTGATATTGAAATCCTTCGGAAGGTGTTATAGTTTAAAGGACTAATTTCTAAGTAAATATATTTCATGATTTAAATCGAAGTTTTTGAGATTAAGATATACATTAGGAAAGTTCTTGTATGCAATTGGAACATAGCTTGTTAATTTTTTTGTTGATACTCGCCGATATGGCTTTGTACGTTAATATTGAAGAGGGGGAAAGGAAATTAAAATTTCCTTTGATGGGTATTGATGGGCCCCTTAGCCTAGAAGCATTACAAACCAATTTCCCCAAGGCCAAGGGGCTGGTGTATTTAGACACAGACGGGATGGAGGTAGTTGTACCTGCTATCGGGGGGAAGATCCATCCAATAGGGGAGTGGGGTCATGTCTACCGGCCACTTCTCCAACCTAAAGAGGACAACAGGGATAGTGTCCAAGGACAGTTGGAAAAGTTGCTGTCCCGCCCCCCACCCCAGATTATTATGGCACCTGAAAGAAAGCTGCCCACATTTGGAGGCCGGCCAGGAGAGGTTGCAGATTTTGTCAACTCCATGAGGAGTGCTTTCGCCAAGTACGCCATTCCCGACCAACAACAAGGGGCATTCATCTTAGATTATCTCAAAGATGGACCGAAGATGAAGGTGAAGTCGCTAATTAGAGAGGGGAAAGGCATCGCAGATATCCTCTCGTACATTCAGGACTCGTATGCGGACCATGTCCCGGTGGGGGAGCTCCAACGACTATTCCTGGAGAGGAAGCAGCAAAAAGGAGAAAGCGTCAGAGATTTCGCGTTGGACCTTGAAAACCGTTTTCTCCGCCTCACGAGCTGGATTCGCCGACTATATTCGGAACCAGAAGCCACCCTAGCTGAGCAGTTTATCGAGGGAATCGGCGACCGATACCTTAGGAACACCCTCCAAGATAGGTATGAGGGGGGAACATCAGTTCAATTCCGGGAACTCAGGGAGGTTGCCATTAGGAGGGAACAGCGGGAGGAGGCCCGTTTCAAGAGTTCACAGGAACAGTGCACCAGACGGCCCTCCAGTCACAGCTACAAACACAGACAAACCGGCCAGATGTAGTAGAGATGGTGCGGGCAGTAAATGAACTGGCCGATCGAGTCGTCGGAGCAGTTAGCGACCTAGCAACATCGCTGAAACCACCCTTGACTCGCAATGCAGAGAATGTACAATGCTTCAATTGTAGCGGTTTGGGACATTATGCTCGGGAATGTCCACATAAGAGACAAGGACTTCAAGATACCAGGGCTCGTCAAGACAGGGAACAGGGCCCCCAGTATACAGATCAATATAGACGTTGGGCACCGAGAGGGGGACCACCTGCGCCGCCACCGTTTCCCCATCCCGATGGGTGGGCATCTCATCCTGGGCAACCTTATGGGCAACCACCTGGCGGCTGGGTACAGCAGACCGGACCCTTACCAGTACCTTTGCCCAACCCGGGGGTATGGATGCCGCCACCGGAAGGACCACCAATTGCCCCATCTTCGATCCCTGTGGAACAGACGCCATGAAACGAAACAGCCCGTCTCAGACAGAAGGGAAGTGTTGCGATATCTGCACGTCAGACAGTGGTGCTTGAAGCACAAAGTACAACTGGAACGAGTGAGGGACCATTTGAAGTGCTTCTAGAGCCAGGAGAATGTAGCGCCTTACCGGTAGGACTAGATATCCAGCCATTTTTAGTTCGGATAGATCAGGAGGCATCCCCCATCGTAATCCGCGATAAGGAAGATGAGATTGTGATCCCAAAGGCTGTCCAACTGGGTGCCCTTTGCGGCAAAGCGTCAGTCGTGCGAGAGATGGAGCAAGATGAACTGTCAGTCGAGAATCATGAGAATCCGGTTGATGTGGACTGGACGAGTTTGTATCTTGGAGAACGCACAGATCTAGAGGGTCTTCTGGAGAAACATCGCGAAGTGTTTTCAGCTCGTGGTCAGTATGAGCGCCTGAACCACTCTCTGCACAACATGCTGGGATCTCTGCCTGAGAGCAAGAAGCGACGCTGGAATCGTTACCTGCCCTCTTTTGTATATGCCTACAACAGCACTGTCCATGCGAGTACTGGTGTTGAACCCTTCTACTTGATGTCCGGGAGAAATGGAAGGCTTCCCCATGGTCTGGTCCTAAGTGGGGAAGGACAACCAGGGCGTCAGAGAAACGTCAAGTCGTATGTCCAGCAACATCAGTCAGAACTACGAACTGCTAGGCCGATAACAAGGGCCCCTGATTGAATTTTAGTCATTTTGCTATATTTTGGTCTTATAGTTTTGATTGATAGCGTTATAGAGGATTATGTTTTTGTTTAGAGACAGAATATGACTTTTAGTAACAAATTTTATTTTTGGTTTTTGCATACGATTTCTGTATGTCATGTACACATGCCTTTTTATGTACTTGTTACGCTTGTTTTGGGTCTGGTATGGATCCGTCCGACATCTGACCACCCCATTCATTTTTATTGAGGTTCAATTATACTTACTGCTTGTGATACGTGGTTGACATTTGAATATGAAGCGCCGATTTGTAGACATTTTGTGCGAATTTAATGGCGATATATCATGTTTAGCGCATACCTAATCTATTTGAGTTGTAGATTTGAAGATAACTTTTTGGTGAGACGACTTATGCTGGGTTTGACGTCTCGACGCTAGTAACAGCCAGTTAATTAGCCATGTTGGGATGTCTTTATATTTGTATATATGTATTTATAGTGTATACTGTGTTTTTGCGAGCTTGCACAATGACACTTAAAGGGGACTGCTGTGTAGTGGAAAGATAAAGGTAATGGTGCAGTTTAATATAGGTGTTATGTCGCCACGTGCTACCTTAGTGGCAAGGTTATTATGTGTTATACGTTTGTTGGTAGTTGATGGTTTGAATATTGTTCCTTCGGTCATCGAGGGCGATGACGTTTTAAGTGGGGAAGGATGTAAGGGGTTAGGAAATTACCCTGTGACCTGTAGAGGGCGGAGTGCTGAGACAAGCCGGCACTCTTTGCTTGGCCCTCTCACAGGTGAGTTGACCAAACTTGAACCACTGTTATGTTTAGTAAATATTAATATTGTTATGCTAGAGATTTGTTATGTACATATGTGTATTGTGTGAGAACGATTTCAGTACTTATTTTGATGTATCATGTGGGTTGATATGATTATATTGGAAACGAGGATTTAATGTTAAACTGTGTGATGCTTAGCGTTATGATTTGTTATATGCATTTACATTGTAGTACATGGTTATGTACACTAATAAGTTGAACGCGCGGTACCAAAATTGGGTGTAGTGCGTGCGCGCTAATGTTGTGCCTGGTCCCAGGGCCAGGACCAGGACCAGGGTACGCTCTAATTAATGTGATGAGTATAAGTCTTGGTTTAGGAATGAGGTCAGTAAGAACGGTGGGGAGCATAGAAAAGAAGTGCTTATAATAGAAGTTGAGTGTTTAAATGTATTGCTTTATATGAGGTTTATATTGACTGTTACTTCTAGTTGTTTAAGTATTTGGGTCGGGTATTTACCCGTGTTAATGTTGAGAGTTTCAGCTACATTGTACTGTGGCAATTGGTTTTTAAAGGGCAAATTTACTCGTTTAATATTTGATAACATGACATGTTTTGGGGAATGCATGATCTCCATGATTATCGGCATTTAGTGATATGTAATGTGTCTGTTACTGGTTACTACTAATAAAGACTCTTTGCTTGGCCCTCTCACAGGATCTGTCTGTCATTGATTTCGAGTTCTCGACCACCTCACATATATATTGGGGATAATGATATGATTTTCCTTTTTGAATAAGTCCTATCTTACCTTCTCCTCCAAAGTTTGGTGGTTTGAAGATGTACATGCTCTGCACAATAACAGGCTTCTTGAAGTTTAAGTTTCTTGCAATATCCTGTACAGATGGGATACGTTTGAATAAAAAAAAAAGAGAAATAGTTATCAGGTAATGCTATAGTTAATCATTAGTTATCTGACTTGATGGAAAATATGCATTTTACAAACTTAAAATGTTACATACAGCTGTGTTTTAACACTTCAGATATTGATATACTTATGTTTGTAAATACAGGACCTAGATTTAAAAAAAAACATAATTATCTGCAACTGATTGGTAGACTTGAAAACTACATAGAATAATACCAGTTAACACCCTTCTGGCTCTCAGCGGATGATATTATCATTACCTGTACTTTCTTGGAGCAGGATACTTTCTTGAAAGGAGGTGAGAGTTCATGAAGGGCATGACCTACTTTGTTGAGACTACTGTGTTTATCAATCAAAAGATTTCCTGCAAAATGTACAGTTGAAAAAGAAGAAGCAGAGAAAATGGATGATTCAATGTAATGCTGTAAATAATGAAAATGAACGTTCACCACCTGACAAAGAAGAAAGACAATCACTCAAAATTTCAAGACGTTTACATCTGTTTCTGTGGTGTTTATTGTCTCTTCCTTGGAACTGGCAGCCAATTTTGTACATGCACATAATTAGTCAGGTCAATATACGGTGAAAAAACACCCCAACCCCCACAAAATTGCAACAAAAGGTTTTTCAACGGCTTCTAATAGTCTTTGACCTCAGGAATAACATACTAAAAGTATACCAAAATCGAAGGTTCGAAAAGCTGTTATTTTCAAGATGGCGTCCAAGATGGCCGCCGATACCTAGAAATTGCCATAAATCACTTATTATCCATCCTAGAGACATAATTTTGGTGTCTATCCCATGGTTTTGGGGGTCAGAGAATCCATTATGACAAGTAAGAATGGTTTGTGTTGGTCTAGGAAACCCCGAAATCCAAGATGGCGTCCAAAATGGCCGCCATGTCATAAAAATGGCTATAAGTCACTTATTATCCATCCGAGAGACATAATTGGGGGTGTTTATGCTATGGTTTTCGGGGTAATATAATCCATTAGGATAAGTTCGAACGTTAAGAAGTGGTTCAGGAAACCACGAAATCCAATATGGCGTCCAAAGGGCCACAAAACTACTAAGAGTTATCAATAGAGGGCGCACTTTATAAACAGGAAATGAACTTATAATGTTTCTCTCTCACCCTTATGGTGTCACCGACCCCTCCCCCCAGAAAGAGGGTTAATTCAACTATTGACAGGTCATTGTCATCACTAAGGGAGTGGCCGAGGGGGGGGGGGGGGGGGGGGTGACAAAGATAAAGAAACAACTTAATAATAATATCTAGACACACATTCATAATACCTACCATACAATTGGAAATGTTTAAAACCTCGTGTTGTTCATGCAGATCTTCATGTTCCTTCATTCTGATGAGGAATGTACTTTAGTAAGGAAAAATCATCTTCTGCTTCACTATCAAGTCTCTCGTTAAATGGATTGTGGAATACATCAAGTTGGCAAGGTCCACACACACACTGTTACATGGTAGTCCGTAACATCTGCAGGTATAGCGAGGTGTGCAACAAGCAGTACAGAAGTCGCAATGAATCAACTTAAGAAGATTAGTTCAGTTCAGTTCATTTTATTCAAAACCATACAAAGCATGATATAATCTGTTACATAAAAAAGAGACTGGTAATAGTACATCAATCAACATATTCTAACTTGATTACATCATAAACTGAACGGTTTTAGGACCCCTTTAGAAGCTAAGCTTGTGAGCGGGGCCCTATAACAAAATACATACATTTACAGTAAAAAGAATGTTACGTATGATTATACAATGGATGAAAATACTAAGCTACAGAATAT
Source organism: Strongylocentrotus droebachiensis (assembly GCA_035222895.1). Classification (NCBI taxonomy): domain Eukaryota; kingdom Metazoa; phylum Echinodermata; class Echinoidea; order Camarodonta; family Strongylocentrotidae; genus Strongylocentrotus; species Strongylocentrotus droebachiensis. The sequence goes on along the minus strand of JAVYIG010002982.1, from coordinate 49,149 downwards.
AGAACATACAAATACTCACACACACACACACACAGACACCACACACGCACATCACCATACATAGCAAACACACTGACGAGTAGGTCCTTAGTGGTCAAAAAGCATTTCAGAATGAGAAATTACTAAGATGCGAATAAAAACTATGACAGTCTTTCAAGCAGGTACGTTTTAGATAAACTTCTAAACCTAGAAAGAGTTGTACTATTTTTTATATCATCAGGCAGACTGTTCCATTCTTTAATGCAAGAGATATGGAAAGAGGTCAGAGTGACATTTGTTCTTGCAAAAGGCTGTCGAATAAGACACCTTTGACGTGTATTATAATTATGAATTTGCGAGTTCTGGCGGAATAAATCTTTTAACGTACATTCATGAGGCATAGACTTAAGATTAAACATAAACAATATGCAATTGAACGACACAAGTCCACTTAGTGGTAACGTTCTTAGTCGAAGGAACAATGGAGAACTTGGATGTCTATAATAAGAATTAGTAATAAGCCGTATTGCTTTCTTCTGCCATACTCTCAACTTATCAAGATATGACTTAAAGCTGTTTCCCCAAGCAACATTACAATATGTCAAATAAGGAAGAATAATACTATTATATAATGTTATCAGCACTCTTTCAGGTAAAATAAATTTTAATCTAAAAATGACACCTACACTACGGGACAACTTTGTGCATACAGCATCTAAATGATTTCTCCAAGATAAATGCTCATCCATGGTTAGCCCTAAGAACTGAACATTTTCACTAAGCGCAACATCATGGCCTCCAACATTAAGAAAAGTAATGCCATCTGGAAGCTTTTTACCCTTGGAGCGAAAAATAACACATTTGGTCTTTTGAACATTCAACAATAACTTATTAGAACAATACCATGCATACAGTTTCTGAATCTCTTGATTCGCAATTAGTAATAAATCTTCAGCCTTCTTATCAGCCAACAGCAAGCTGGTATCATCAGCAAAAAGTGAGTATGAGAATAATGTTGATGAGTGTATTATATCATTTATATAGATCAGAAACAACAGGGGACCAAGAACAGAACCCTGAGGTACACCATATTTAATAGAAGCAAGTTGAGAATTAGTACCATTCACCACAACAAATTGTGTCCTGTCAAACAAATAGCTTTGGAACCAAGACAATGCTACACCACGTATTCCATAATGCTCAAGTTTCCTAAGGAGGATGCCATGGTCAATAGTATCAAACGCCTTAGATAGATCTAAGAATATCCCCAAACAATACTTGTCTCCATCAATAGCTTTTATGATATTACTTAATAAATTAAACACACCCAGTTGTGTGGAGAAGTGCTTACGGAAACCACACTGCTGAGGAATCAAGATATTCTTTTTAGATAGAAACTCATTTAAGCGTTTATAAATTATTTTCTCAAGAATTTTAGAAAAGATTGGTAACAATGCTATTGGCCTGTAATTAATGACGTTTTTACGGTCAGATTTTTTATACACTGGTACTACTTTAGCTACCTTGAGTTTATCAGGAACAACTCCCTGAGATAAAGACATATTCATGATTTTACACAAGGGATCAATAAAAAGGTGAATGCACTCCTTTATAATTCTAGGTGAAATATCATCAGAACCACTAGATTTAGATGGTTTCAAAGACAACACAATATCGATGATCTCAGATTTTGAAGTTGGTTTTAGAAACATTGACGCATTATCATCACACTGTTTCATATAATCTTGAAAAGATTGTGGTACTTGAGGAATGTCTGCACTGATTTTCATGGGTAATCCAATGAAATATTTATTAAAACTTTCAGCCTTATCCTTGGCAGAAGAAAGAAGTACTCCATTAAAATCCATCTCTTGAGGGAGTGAATGCCTAGTTGACCGACCTAACAATTCATTGATATGAGACCAAGTTTTCCTAATATCACCTTTAACACTGTGGAACAAATCATTGTAATATTTTTGCTTGGCTATACGAAGAGTATTAACCAAGACATTTTTATAATCGATATATTTCTTTTTATTCACAGCTGTTGGTCTCTTGACATAACTACCATAAAGCTTATGTTTATGATTTATTGTTTTCAATAAACCACGAGTTACCCATGGCTTTTTACATTTACTTTTTATCGATACTTCAATTAATGGGAAACATAAATTATATAATTCCAGAAATATTTGTAGAAAATGTTCATATGACTCATTGACGCCTTCCAGTGAAGGCAGAGCCTGCCAATTAATTTCAGCTAAGTGTTGCTTGAACCTTGAGATTCTTTCATCATTTATTGACCGCCTCATAACTTGTCCATCTCTCTTGACAGAAGTTACCACAGAGCCATTTTTAACACAAAATATAGGCATATGATCTGAAATATCTGAACATATTATACCCGAGCTAAACTCATTTTGAATGCAGTTTGTGAAAATAGTGTCAATCAATGTTGCACTAATTTCAGTAATACGGGTAGGTTTAGTGATGAGAGAAAATAATCCAAATGAGTACATGAAATCTACAAAATCTTTAACACTACGATCAGTATCATAATTCAATAAATTGATGTTGAAGTCACCCATTAAATATACTTCCTTGTTTTCTCTACTCAATATCTGTAGCTGATGTTCTAAGTTTTCCACAAAGGATATACTATCATAGCTTGGAGCCCTATATACACATCCAACAATAATCTTTTTACTGAGGTTTGTTATTTCAACAAAAACAATTTCATACCCTGAATTGGATCCAGATAAATCAAAACGGAATTTAAATTCCAAATCATCTTTAATGTACAGACATGCCCCACCGCCATTTTTGTCTGCCCTACATATGTGAACAAAAGAATAGCCAGGTATCTGAAACATATTGACATCAGTTGAAGTTTTAAACCAAGTTTCAGAGACACCTATCACAGAAAAATCATGCTTTAAGCAAGACAACAATTGTAACATCTCATCATAATTCTTACATAAACTCCTGGCATTTACATGCAAAAGATCGAAATTTCCTTGTAGATTCTGGTCAAATGCACCACAATCAGCATATGAACAATCTCTAAGCATTATGTTTACATCTTCTTCAACAATGGTTTCCATTATTTACTAGGTGCGGCCTCCGTATTTGACACCCGCCCCCCCCCCCCACTCAGTGTTATTTAGGGTACGCATAATCGGTAGTGAAAAAAAATTGCTTTCACTTTGCGTTACGATTTTCCTCACCACCGTCACTTCGTGAAAATAGGGACGAATATGCTCGAACCCTCTTTTTGAAAGCACCCCCTATCTGAGGACTGCCAACATTTCTGAACCCCCCTTTCGCGGGCTTTTCCTGCCTTAACGACCCCCTAAATCAGGAAAAATGCTCAATGTACCCCCCTAAATTCGGAATAATTTCTCAGGAGTCCAAAGAGATGAGAGAAAAAAAGAAAAACACTCCCTTTTTAAAGAAATCTCCGGGTGAAAAGTCAAATACACCCCTTTTTTTACAATTCTCGGGCCGGACTTTGTCGCACGAAAAGTACTCCTTTACCGGACATTTTGGCAACACGCATGCGGTCATTCCGACCTCTGAGTGGGGGGGGGGGGGGGGGGCGGGATTTGACCTTAGTGAAACCAGATGATTGTTCTCTAATTTCCAGCCCAAGTCTGTGACGTCCATGTCTTCTCACTCTTCATCAATGCCCTGACTTGGTAGCCCGGGAGGGGAAGGGTCGTCACGTGTGCCGCTCTAATGAGTCATTTTTTCACCAGAAATCCCTAAACATGGGTCCCATTTTTAACAAAAAATATCCCTAAACATGGGTCCGTGTTTTCAAATTTTCAATTTTTTGGGGTGTTTGCATTGTGAAAACATGACAGACATTGCTTTTATACCAAGTTCCTCTAAGTTAGTTACTTTGGCTGTCTTGGTAATAATAATAATAATAGCTCACATTTATGATGCGCCTCATACTTTGTTTCCAGGCGCAGCACATATTATTACCCCGGTCATCGGATTAATGCTTACCCGCACACAAGGTATGCACATTCTCCACTCCCTGGGGAGCATTCCAGCCCGTCGCCATTTTACAAGCGCCATTGCTAATCAAACCGCATTAGCTTTCGCATCCTACCGGGTACCAATTTAACACCTGGGTGGAGAGTGGCAAATGTAGATCAATGTCTTTCCAAAGGACATTAGTGCCGCGGTGGGACTTGAACCGCGGACCTTGTGATCCACAGTCCGCTGGCATATCCACTCGACCACGACACCTCTACATGGTAGAAGGAAAGTACTAGCACAGGATTCCAAAGTGAGGTTGCATTGCACAAGCTTCTGGAAGACTGCTTTCTCTCCTATTCCGAATATCCGGGAAGTCGAATCGCAATCGGTGTAGGCATCCAGAAAAAGTAGTTGTGAGCACAGATTCCGTACCAAGGTCCACTTCCAACTGCTTACAGTTCTACATCTTCGGAGCCTTGGCTGCATTGTAAGAGTGGAAGTATAGTTCCCTGCTATCTGATCTAAAGATTTTGCAAAGTCCTGTTCCTTTCATCAGGGTACAAATTGCTTCCAGCAAAATCATGAAGGTCTGGAAGCAACCTAATAGGAAAGACAAAGCTACGACTCTGGGAGAGATTTCGAATGTACAAATTGTACCTGAACAAACCATAAATGCTGCTTTGCTTTGCTGTCACAACAGTTCCTGGTAGTTTAAAAAAACAAGGAAACTTGAGGTGCCAGAGGTGATGAGCTTTGAGGTCAGTCTGTTCCTACCTGCACTTTTCGACGCTAGGAATGTCTTTCGGAAGGCCGAGAAACCTCAGCTAGCTCATGTTTTAACCGATTATGCAAGGTAAGTTTCGGGTGAAGCCGTGAAAGAACACAGACCAGTATGTCCTTGATGGTGGTTCCTTGGTGCATCGGATACCATGGAAGACAGGAGACAGCTTTGGCAGAATAGCACGATCATATCCTGATTTCACAACCCCCCCCCCCCACTATATGGTTCTGCAAATGTAGTTTTTGACGGTTATGGTGGAGGGCCGTCAATTAATGATAATACACACCAGCGACGTAGGCAGAATGCCCATCCAGTTGGCAGATTCAATGCAGACACAGTATTCTCATGCAAGAAGGATGAGTTTTTATCAAGAGACTGCAATAAGCAGGGACTCATAAATCTCATTAGTGAGGAACTGAGGAAGAGTAATTGCACCGTCATCAATGTATCCGGGGATGCAGATGTACATATTGCTAAAGCTGCAGTGAATTCTTCTCGTCGTCAGTCGACTATTCGGATTTGAGAAGGCATTGATCTATTGGTGTTACTCTTGCATAACGCGGATGTAGATAGCAGGGAACTATACTTCCACTCTTGCACTGCAGCCAAGGCTCCGAAGGTGTATAACATTAAGCAGTTGAAAGTGGACCTGGGTAAAGATCCATGCTTACAACTGCTTTTTCGACATGCCTACACTGGTTGCGATTCGACTATTCAGAATCGGAAAGAGAGCAGTCTTCCAGAAGCTTGTGAAATGCAGGCCCACTTAAGAATCCAGTGCTAGTACTTTCCTTCTTCAGGAACTAATATAGGAACTTGGTATCAAGGCAATGTCTTTCATGTTTGGTTGCTGCTGTAATGACTCAGTTGCATCATTACGATACAACTTGTTTGTCAAGAAAATTGCCAATGCGACTCCCGGTGCGACTCCCTCCTACGCCAGCCTCCACCGAATTCCATTCCTTTAGAACATACTACAAAGTCATGGCATGGATGGAGAGTGAATCGTAAGACATGAACGTCACAGACAGGGGCTGGAAATTAGAGGACAATGATGTTTAATACGGAGGCTGTACCTAGTAATCTTCTTAAGTTGATTCATTGAAACTGCTTGCACACCTTGCTGTACCGGAAGATGTTACAGACTACCATGTAACCGTGTGTGTGTGGACCTTGCCAACTTGATGTATGCCACAATTCATAGAACGAGTCACTTGATAGTGAAGCAGAAGATGATTTTTCTTACTAAAGTACATTCCTCATCAAAATGAAGGAACATAAAGATCTGCATGAACAACACGAGGTTTTAAACATTTTCAATTGTATGGTAGGTATAATGAATGTGTGTCTAGATATTATTAAGTTGTTACTTTGTCTTTGTCACTCCCCCCCCCCCCCCCCCACCCCCCGTCGGCCTCCCTCAGTGTTGACAATGACCTCTCAAAAGTTGAATTGACCCTTTTCAGGGGGGGGGGAGGGGTCGGTGACACAATAAGTGTGAGAGAGAAACATTATAAGTTCATTTCCTGTTTATAAAGTGCGCCCTCTATTGAAAAATCTTAGTAGTTTTGTGGCCCTTTGGACGCCATATTGGATTTCGTGGTGTCCTGAACCACTGCTTAACGTTCTAACTTATCCTAATGGATTCTATTACCCCGAAAACCATAGCATAGACACCCCAATTATGACTCTCGGATGGATAATAAGTGACTTATGGCCATTTTTATGGTATGGCGGCCATTTTGGACGCCATCTTGGAGTTAAGGGTTTCCTAGACCATCACAAACCATTCTTACTTGTCTCAATGGATTCTCTGACCCCCGAAATCACGGGATAGACACCAAGATTATGTCTCTAGGATGGATAATAAGTGATTTATGGCCATTTTTAGGTATCGGCGGCCATTTTGGACGCCATCTTGAAATAACGGCTTTCTGAACCTTCGAGTATGTTATTCCTGAGGTCAAAGACTACTAGGAACCGTTGAAAAACCTTTTGTTGCAATTTTGTTTGGGTCAAACCATATTTGTCCTAAGCAACATACTGTAGGTCTATTATCAACTGACTTCATCAGGAAATGACTAATAGTCTTTTCTGGTATCACTATACAGTGTATAATAACCACACTACAATTCATCATCAAGTACAGTCGATAGTCTAAAAAATCTGTGCTTGTATCACAAAGGATTTACATGCACACAAAATCATGTATCAAGTACATTATCACCATGTGTAAGATCGTGAACTCAAATTTCATCACCGGCACTGATCATTTTAATAGACCATTTTTTGGGTGTATGTTGGTAGATAAAAAGCACTAGAAGTCTCATTAATATCCCCATCTCATCTGGTAAATAACACTTAACTCCCAATCATCACAAAGCATTAAACATTTATTTTGAATGCATAAAAAACTGCCTGTATGAACTTTGCTTAAAACACCTCATAAGATATTACAGTATAATTCCCTTTTTCAATCTTTATTGCACAAATGATTCCTTTACAAAAATGTGACAAACCATACCTTCCTTATCCAATGCCTCTTTCTCAAAGAAAAATCTGATCTTGTCTCCGCTGGTCATATAGTATTGATTCCGAGCCTAGAATATAAAGTGTGAAACAACACTTTTGAAGGGTATGAAGAAAGTGCCCTATATCTTGAACACTTACCGTAGAAGGGACTAATCACCCTAAAAATATCTAGATTTGGATTTTTGAGTTACTTGATACTTGATGGATTAATCCATTTAGCAGCTCGCTCAGGAAGCTGTACTGAGTGAAGAGGGATACCATGTACTAAAACTACCAGGTTGAAGTATAGTATAGCAAAGAGATAATGCAACTTTATTATCGAAATTACATTTTTAATTAAGGTACAACAATTCCAGACATCCCAACATTGGCTGTCAAGAATTCAGAGTCCTTCTCCAAAAATTCACACATTCAAACAAAACAATATACTGCTGTAACCCTAATGTCAAGACCTATATTGGGTTTAAGAATATTTTGGCTTTAAAAGTTAAAAAAGAGAATATCATTACCTGTCTATTTTCAGATGTGTCAAACGTACACCTTGCATGCTGTTTTGGATCCATTTTCTGGACGATGTCATGGCATTCTGACTTGAGTGACTCCACCTCTTCTTTTGTCAGAAAATTCTCCACTACAAGGAAGCCATCCTTTTCAAACTATAGTAGAAGAAAAGAAAGGCAATGAGAATTAATACAAAAAAAGGCTTCTAAATTTTGACAAGGGTAGCTTTATTATTATTATCATTACTGCTTCACCTCAGTGTTGACGGTCTAGTGCAAGTGCGACAAATCCTAGGGGCCCGTTTCTCAAAACCTCGTGAAATAAATACTACGGGTGAGAAGAGGAGCCATCCGAGCCAAGACATAGCCACAATTCCACCAAATTAGAAAAAAAGTAATTTGAGGAAAACTGGAATTATTTAAATTAGAAATAAACAAATTTAAAAATAGTATCAAGGAATAACAAATGCAAAATACTTGTAAAATACAAATGTGATCTTTTTTTTCGTTTTGTATTTAGATGGGTACGCCCCCCTGGATATTTTCATTTGATAGTATAAAAATATACACCCTCATATTATTCTTAGTAAAAATATACAATGCTATGAAAGTTTTCTCCAATGTTTTAGGCTTCAACAAAATATATTTGAATGACAAAACTCCAACATTCCAAAGGTTAAAAACATGTTTTCCTATCCAGTTTACACATTTCGAGATTTATCTCGAAATCAATATGGATCAGAAAACTAGAGAGGAGATTACCTATCCTTTGAAGGATTCATACACTATTGAAATAAACGTGTATGATGATCAGTTTATTTAAATTGAAAAAACCTTACATATAATTATAAACATGCCATATTTTCATAAAATTTTCAAATATAAAAAAGGTTAACTCCCTGATTAGGTGAATGAAAGCTCTTTGCTGGAGGATTTCTCGTCCTTTTTTGCCAGGCCATGGGTATAGTCTACCCAATACATGGATGGCGCTGCCTACCGACTAAAAAAGTTATGACAGAGATACGACATGGTCAGAAGTGTCATATCTACTTAGTCTTAGTCAGGATGTTGTCCTTGATCTTGTCAAAGAGGACTTTATGAAACACATAGTGGACAAGTAGCTACTAACGCTGATTTAGTCTAGAGTAGAGCCTAGAGGTTAGTATTATGACGGTTTTGATTTTCGAGAAACGGGGCCCCAGACTTGTCAACATCCAGTACTCAACCAAGAGAAAACTATTGGGGGCGTTGCCCGCCCCCCCCCCCCCCCACTCAGTGTTATTTAGGGTACGCGTATGCTCGTTCCCTCTTTTTGAAAGCACCCCCTATCTGAGGACTGCCAACATTTTTGCTGGCGGGCTTTTCGCTGGCTTTTCCTGCCTTGGACACCCCCCTTAATACGGAAAAATGCTCAAGTACCCCCCTAAACTCGGAATCATTTCTCAGGAGTCCAAAGAGAGGAGAAAAACAAAGAAAAACACCCCCTTTTTAAAGAAATCTCCGGGTGAAAAGTCACGAAAAAATAACCCTTAAAGGTACTATGTCCCATTTGCAGGCCAAAAAATTGAAAAGGTTAAATTCCAACGGCATTTGAAAGATAATACTAATTTAGAACTTCCCTAAAAAATGGGGGCTTGAAAATGTCTTTAAGTGGGAAAATAACGACTATTAGTTGTCGAATCGACTTAAGAGCTATAGAGTAAGTAAGTAAGAGTCTGATTTTCAGACCATTGTACCGAATGGTCGTACGTTTTATGCTGCGCAAAGATTCAATTAGTTTAATTTTGGCCATTGCAAGAAGTGGGTTATTGTTGTAGACAAATGCTCATGTACCCTTTATAGCTCATTTTATGTATGTTATTAACAAAGAAGTACAACAAAAAAAAGCCAGTAAATCACTCAATAGTGTCTGACAGTAAAGTCTAGCAAGTAAACAGGTTTCCTTGCATAGTTTGAAATTTAGGACACTGCTAAAGGCCCTTTTTACACTTTCACGGATCGCATCACGGATCATCCCGGATCTTAATCCGGGGTGTTCCGGCGTGCGACACCACGATTTCTTCTCGATGCCGGTGTGGATACGTTCCGAACTGGGTGTATACACGGGCAAGTACGGTGTCTCCACGGACAGACAAGGTAGCAACGCGGACCACGCCGGAAACGCATACGGAGCTAACACGGATTTCAAGGAAGAGCACGGAGGCTACTGGGTACTTTTACGGTCCTTACACGGAGGTGTACGTTGTCTATTGGGATATCTCCGGGATGTTGATGGGTGACTTGAGCTTGTAGGCGCTCATTTGATATACGGAATTTCAAACCCGGATGAAACCGGTGTTAATACGGACCTCCCGGTGTCTACACGGACTGTCCCGGATGTATTCGGCGGCTACACGGAGGTACACGGTGCCTACAGGGAAGAGGACGAATTGTTTCATCCGTGAACTCCGGGATGAAAAATTAAGCAAGCTTAATTTTTTCCCCGGATATGCCGGTACGCCAAGGATCACGCCGGATGCCTCCCCGGTGTATACACGGTAATGCCGGAGATAACACGGATGGTCCCGGAGCGACGATCCGGGATGATCCGTGATGCGATCCGTGAAAGTGTAAAAGGGCCCTTTTACACTTTCACGGATCGCATCACGGATCATCCCCGATCGTCGCTCCGGGATCATCCGTGTTATCTCCGGCATTACCGTGTATACACCGGGGAGGCATCCGGGGTGATACTTGGCGTACCTGCATATCCGGGGGAAAAATTAAGCTTGCTTAATTTTTCATCCCGGAGTTCACGGATGAAAAACAATCAGTCCTCTTCCCTGTAGGCACCGTGTACCTCCGTGTACCTCCGTGTAGCCGCCGAATACATCCGGGACAGTCCGTGTAGACACCGGGAGGTCCGTATTAACACCGGTTTCATCCGGGTTTGAAATTCCGTATATTTTGCCGAGAAGGTAAATGATCAAATGAGGGCCTACAAGCTCAAGTCACCCGTCAACATTCCGGAGATATCCTAATAGACAACGTACACCTCCGTGTAAGGACCGTAAAAGTACCCAGTAGCCTCCTTGCTCTTCCTTGAAATCCGTGTTAGCTCCGTATGCGTTTCCGGCGTGGTCCGCGTTGCTACCTTGTCTGTCCGTGGAGACACCGTACTTGCCCGTGTATACACCGTGTTCGGAACGTATCCACACCGGCATCGAGAAGAAATCATGGTGTCGCACGCCGGAACACCCCGGATTAAGATCCGGGATGATCCGTGATGCGATCCGTGAAAGTGTAAAAGGGCCTTAACGTTTAAATTTCACTGATAGGACATAGAGGTCTACATGACATATTCATAATTCCTGCAAAGTTCTACATAATTTGATGTTGGCTGCAAAAGGGACATAGTATCTTTAAACACATCATACAGTCAATCTGGTAAGTGGAACCAATGTATATTAGCCTAGACTCTAGGCCACGGGTGGCCAACCCGCGGCCCGCGAGCTTTTCTGGTGCGGCCCGCGGAGCATTAAAGAAGTGATAATAAAAATAGCTCATAAATGTAATGCGGCCCGCATAGCAGCGATGAAATAGGGTAAAACATTTAAAAACAGCTATCTCTATTTCCATAATTTGTTCCCATCTTTCACTACATATTGAATCGTTACGTGGTTGATACAAAACTCCTAAGATTTCCTCTCATTACATTACATTAACGACATTAACACCCGGGGGGGGGGGGTATTCACATGGGGTGTACCGCTCTAATGGGTGACTTTGTCACAAAAAGTCCCTAGACATGGGTCCCACTTCTAACAAAAATACCATTAAAAATGGGTCCGTTTCTTCAAAATTTTCGGGCGTTTGCCATGCAAACACCCCCCAAACACCCGAAAATTGTGGAAAATGGGTCTGTTTTTCGAGAAAAATGACCCCTCATAATGGGTAGGGGTTTCGAGGCTTGAGCTGAGCAGCACACCCCCGTCCAAGCCAAATCTGAGTATCCCCCCCCCCCGGGCATTAACACCACTTGCCGTGTTAATTTCATTTTGTACACATATACAAATAATTGCAGGTGTGTACACGAATTGCATGAGTATTTTTTTTTTTTTTTTTTGGGGGGGGGGGGGGGAGAAGACTACCTATGGCCCGCCAAGTAATGCCAATCGTTAGCTGTGGCCCGCGAACTCTAAAAGGTTGGCCATCCGCGCTCTAGGCCTATTAAAAAAAATGCATTGGATATGAATACACTAAATTGAGTATTTTGGGCAAAGTTTTGTGGCCACAACGTTTCCACTGGAGACCCTATATGGTCGGCTTCTGTTTCTAAAGAGAGGAGCCGACCCTACCCAAATAAGAGGCTAACGAACGAAAGAGAATTAAGTAAATCTAAAAGAGACAGACATTTTCGGTCTCATCCATCTTATGTTCAATGAAACAAAGATGATGGAACTTAAAAGTGATGACAAACTTTAACTTGCCTGTTTTCGCTCTTCTTTTGATGCCATTCTTGATCTTGATCAACTCTCAGCTCAGTGATGCAAATCTCATATAGGCTACTGTTGAAGTGTCTGACTATGCAAAAGTCAGGCTACGCAAGAGCGTGTTGCCGTTTTGCAATATGGATAAAGTCCGTAATGATTTTCTTTTTTCATTTTGTGTTTGTACGATTGTTTACCGGTGCCTGTTTTAAGTTTTTGTTTTAAGTTAAGACTAGTATTTCATAACTGACGATTTTGCAACATTTACATATAGTTCCAGGCCTGGAGTCTATATCTCTCCTGCCTTGTTTCGCCTCCCTCCCCTTTAATTATTCTATACCTCAATACTAATGTCTAGCCTTTACATCATCATCATCATCATCATCATCATCTATACGGGAGTGTAGGATATCCTGTAGGTCAGTCCCGGTCAGATCACTTGGTACATTAGTAAAGGTCTATACATCAGTGCATGCGTGGATGTCAGACTATGCTATGACAAAGTGTTTGTCTGACCAAAAAGACTTCAAGCTGTGTTTAAATGAGTTGATACTGGTAGCAGTTACTAGAGACACTGGTAAAATGTTCCAGGACTTTGATGACACGATTGCTAAAAAAGTTACTCCTGACATTCAATCGACAGCGAGTAGTGAATAACTTCAATTAACTTACAAATAAGAACTCGTGATATGTATTCATTTATTCATTTATAATTTCATATTGTACTGTCAATTTAGTTACTTTATTACCCTTTAGGGCTAGAATTGTTTTGTTCATTTCGCTTTTCCTTTATTATTGGTAGACTTTTCGCCAAATTTGTATCCGACACACTTAAGTCCCATCTCTGCCCCGAGTAACAAACTTCCACCACGCCACCACATCACACTGAATCAGTCATTATTACTATCATCATCATCAGCATCATAATCATCGTCACAATCACCATAAACACCATCACAATCATCATAATTATCATCATCGTCATCATCATCATCATCAATACTCTCCCCAAAATACTTTGCCCGACAAAGATAAGGTGCTCCGACACATGCTATGATGACGATTATCCCGTGGTCCCAATTTCAAACACTCATCAAATTCTCATCTTCACTCCTAGACTAAACACTACACCCGACTCCAAACCTAACATAAAAACCCAATCCCAACTCTAACCCTTACCCCATACCTCAATATTAGCCCCAGAAAATGTCATTAGAATTGGACCACCAAATATAACTGTGTTTACAGTGTTACTCAGAATTCCTAGTGAATGAACGTAACCAACAGGCAAATGTATTTATACGAATATAACAATTTTATTGATTTTTATCAAATTTATATAGTTTGAAGTTTCTTATCTTTCAGGAAAATTCTGTACAATTTTGAAGAAAGCTACTGTAAGTAGTATGAACCCAAGACTTATTTCAACACAAGTTTGTTTGTAATTAGCTGGTCAAAACAACCCGCATACTTCACTTTAAACAATTTAGAATTACTTTGCTTCAATCTAATCTAGAGATGTGAATTAATTACCAGAACTCACCAATATATATTATATAAATTATATAAAAAATTTTTTTTTTTCTCTCTTCTTTTGCCTCAAATGAAAGACGATTTTCCAAACTCAAGATATGTTAGAAAACACAAATCACAAACCAAATAAAATTCTTGATAATATGATTCATTTTACCCTTATTTAAAATATACAAAACCAAAATTAGAAATAAAGAGAGCTTGAATATAATAACCTTTTAAAGGAAACCATTTGAGTAAATACACATAGCTTTAAAAAAGGTAGAATATACCATTAACAGATCATTATACAGCATGAAATAAAATCATGTAAAAAGTAAGCCTTACAATGATATAACACATTACATTTGTAAGAAATCGCACACAAAACATGAATGTGCTGATGAATGACTCACTTCTCAATGACATAAAAAGCTGAAGGTGAAGCAGAGATGTTTGATCCATTGTAATTTGATTTATTTTTTATTCTGTCAACATTTCACTGGCTGAAAATATCATTCCCTGTTCTTGTCATTTTAGACTTCTTTTGAAAGCAACTTGTTCCAAAATTGTCACAGTATACACAAATACTTATGTAGGCCTATACTTAATAATCACACTTCCCCAATCGCTTCAAGACAGGTTCTGTCACAACCTAACTCAACTTAACATTTCATTTCATCTATATTGATCCATGGTAATACATAGAAATTCTGTTTTCATTGGCTTTGTTACAAGGTACAATAATTTTAGAACTACAATGCACATATAGCATAGAACGAATCACACTAATGATTTACAATTTGTTTTATATTGTCCTACATGCATATGATACATATATATAAGCAACGCATTTTTTGAATGCATTACAGTTATTCCCTTATGTTTTTAATATACATCTTGATTTCAAAAAATTAAAATAATAATAATATTTGACTGGTTTAGTATCATGACATGTATCCTGTTAACGTACTTTAATAATAATAATAATACTCAGTTCTTTTATAGCGCATATCACATTACAGGATAACATGTCCCTATGCGCTTTAAATAGAAAGGAAAGAATTACAAGAAAAAGTCATACAAATTAGAAATCCACTTAGAAGCAAAAGAAGTACATGTAGTGTTGGACGCTGAGTTCATGGATGTACACTTTTAACATTGAATAAATACGTTTTAAGAGAAAACTTAAACTTGTTTAAATTATTGTGATTTCTCATGGAATCTGGAAGTGAATTCCAAAAAACCGAGGTAGCGTGTGTAAAAGAACGTTCACCGTATGTTTTTGTTGAGGTGGGAGGAACAATGAATAATGATCTTGAGCTTGATCTTAAAGTACGAGTAGGCCGATATAATGATAAAAGTTCACATAAATAAGAAGGGGCAATGTCATGACAGCATTCGTATGCAAAAACTTTGGTTAAAACAAAATACAGGAGTGGACAGGAAGCCAATGTAGATTTCGTAGTACAGGAGTAATTGATTCGTATTTTCGAGTTCGGGTCACTAATCTTGCCGCTGAATTTTCAATAGTTTGCAATTTTTTGATTTGTCGCTGAGGAAGACCGAAATGAAGACTGTTACAAAAATCAATGTGGCATACAACAAATGCATAGACTAATTTTTCAGTGGTGGGCCTATCCAAAAAAGAACGTATTTGTCCAATCCTATACAAAGCTTACGAAGCAGCGCGAAATTTTTGAGATATAAAACTTTGATGTATATCCACATAGTTATGAACTGTAAAATAAAGGGATATCAATGAGATAATGAGGTGTATATAGAAGAATGAATGAAGTCGTGTATATTAGTGCTTTTTTGAAGAAAACAAGCAGTCGCCGACCCCTCCCATTATAAACTTTTGCACAAAAAAATAGTGTTTTCTATAAGAATGCGTTCGTAATCATAAATACTACAACCATGAATCCATCCAAGTGCAATTACAGATTATAAGCAAGGTTGACAAATAAATCTAAAACCAGGCTCTGTATTCATATTGTCGAGGCAGGATATAATGTCAGCTTTACTCCTGTGTGTACAGCTGTGTAAATGGATTCTCGGGCGTAGGCTGCAACCTGATTTTTTTTTTTTTTAATTGGGGTGGGGTGGAGGAGGAAAATTTACATTTGCACATCTTTAAGTGAATAAATACTTGCATCTTTCAGTCAACAAATACAGGAAAAATAATGGGATTGTTGGTAGAACAAATCATGTTATGATAAAATATGATAGCTCAAGTAATATTTGCATGATGTGTGGAAATAAGCAATCTATGTAGGTCAATATTGCAGATGGAGAATTTTTGGTATAATAAGCGATAAACTAACATTCTCGTGTTATACAAAGTTTGCTTTTTTTTCATTATCTTGCAAAAGAGGCAAAAATTGTTTTAACAGGAGGAAAATGCAGGCATTCTAAGATTCTAAGTGTTTATTTCTAAATCGAAGGTATTGAATACTTATTCCAAGCTCTATGAAGCATGATGTCTTGAGAAAATTTGTAGAACCCAAATGCAAACCACAGGTGGCATCCATCACACCATGAACAAATTGTTATGACGGTACTTTTAATTTGATTCAGAATGTGAAATATTAGACTATTTGAGTACATATAAAGGAGTTTATCCAAGCATGATATAACTTGGATGAAAATTAAACCTACCAGTTTTCTTTGCTCCATTCTGTCTTCTCAGACTCTGCAATGTGGAATGTGTAGATATGCCGGGATCTATCCGATGTGTTCTGGGAACTCCTGTGAATAACTTTTTCATCAATGAGAATCAGTGACCCTGAAACAGAATGAAGAAGGTAAAGGAAATATTGACCAGAACATAATGGGTACCTTTAGGATCAGACCATATGAGAAATATCCTCACTACATCAATGGCAGATCGAGGCTGAGAGGACCGTACACCCCCCCCCCCTCATTTGAGCCTTCAACCTTACAGCTAACCTTTACCCTAAAAGGCATCTGAAAAATAAGAAGACAACAAGACAAAATCTAAAAGACGGATTAGGCCTACTTTCTTTCTGGGCTGTTGAAATTACCAGATTACAGTGATTGTTTTCAAATTCCCTATTCTCTGACTGGAAAAAGGGGAACTAATTGTCAAGATATTCCCTGATATTCAGGATAGCTTGGAACCGTGAACCATCCCTTATGAAACAATCACAGTGTTACCACATAGTGAACCACACTGTGTACCACATAGTCAAACATAGTATGTTAGCACAGTGTGGACCACAAGTGATTTTGGGACATGTGGTAACGCTGTGTTGTACTATGTGGTGCAGTCGATACCACAGCGTTACCACATTGTGGTATCAACCACATAGTACACCACAGCGTTACAATATGTCCCAAAATCACATGTGGCTAACACTGTGGTATCAACCACATAGTACACCACACCGTTACCACATGTCCCAAAATCACATGTGGCCCACACTGTGGTATCAACCATATAGTACGCCACAGCGTTACCACATGTCCCAAAATCACATGTGGCCCACACTGTGGTATCAACCACATAGTACACCACAGCGTTACCACATGTCCCAAAATCACATGTGGCCCACAATGTGGTATCAACCACATAGTATACCACAGCGTTACCACATGTCCCAAAATCACATGTGGCCCACAATGTGGTATCAACCACATAATATACCACAGCGTTACCACACTGTGGTACGCCCCACATAGTCTGGTAAACGGTGGCATCAACACCAGATGATAAAATTAATTATTACTTTACGCTATAGGTAGCAATTGTACTCATCACTGGTTCATCTACAATTTCTAATGTAAAGGCATTGGTAATAAGTAGGCTTGTTTCTGTGTCCCACAACTTTCCATATACTTGTATTTTATTGAATATATTTTAGTTCATAGTTAATATTTCCCTAATTCATGTTTAATTAAATGTAATTTATACAAAGTAGTAAAATGTCCTAATAATTGGCAATTTATGTTTTGTAGTACTTTTGAAATGAATTGCATATAACTAAAACATCAGTGATTAATAAATATGCTTTAAATTCAGATAAATTATATAAAAAAAGATCTGCATACACCCCATATTCATTATGCAAATTAACACATAGTGATTCATACCACATTGTGGTAAATATGTGTCATTCTGTGTTAAATATGTACGACTATGTTGTAAACAACATGATTTGAAACCCACACTGTGAAAATACTGTCATCATAGAGTTTACACATAGTTCAGTACATACCACACTGTGGTAAATATGTGGTAAACAACATAATTTTAGCCCCACACTGTGACAATACTGTGATCACAGAGTTTACACATAGTTCAGTAAATACCACACTGTGGTAAATATGTGTCACTCTGTGTTAAATATGTACGACTATGTGGTAAACAACATGATTTGAAACCCACACTGTGAAAATACTGTGATCATAGAGTTTACACATAGTTCAGTACATACCAAACTGTGGTAGATATGTGTCACTCTGTGTTAAATATGTACGACTATGAGGTAAACAACATGATTTGAAACCCACACTGTGAAAATACTGTGATCATAGAGTTTACACATAGTTCAGTACATACCACACTGTGGTAAATATGTGTCACACTGTGTTAAATATGTACGACTATGTGGTAAACAACATAATTTTAGCCCCACACTGTGACAATACTGTGATCACAGAGTTTACACATAGTTCAGTAAATACCATACTGTGGTAAATATGTGTTACTCTGTGTTAAATATGTACGACTATGTGGTTAACAACATGATTTGAAACCCACACTGTGAAAATACTGTGATCATAGAGTTTACACATAGTTCAGTACATACCACACTGTGGTAGATATGTGTCACTCTGTGTTAAATATGTACGACTATGAGGTAAACAACATGATTTGAAACCCACACTGTGAAAATACTGTGATCATAGAGTTTACACATAGTTCAGTACATACCACACTGTGGTAAATATGTGTCACACTGTGTTAAATATGTACGACTATGAGGTAAACAACATGATTTGAAACCCACACTGTGAAAATACTGTGATCATAGAGTTTACACATAGTTCAGTACATACCAAACTGTGGTAGATGTGTGTTACTATGTATTAAATATGTACGACTATGTGGTTAACAACATGATTTGAAACCCACACTGTGAAAATACTGTGATCATAGAGTTTACACATAGTTCAGGACATACCACACTGTGGTAGATATGTGTCACTCTGTGTTAAATATGTACGACTATGAGGTAAACAACATGATTTGAAACCCACACTGTGAAAATACTGTGATCATAGAGTTTACACATAGTTCAGTACATACCACACTGTGGTACATGTATCTCACTCTGTGTTAAATATGTACGACTATGTGGAAGACCACATGATCTGAAACCCCACACTGTGAACATACTGTGATTACAGAGTTTGCACATAGTTCAGTACATACCACACTGTGGTAAATATGTGACACTCTGTGTTAAATATGCACGACTATGTGGTAAAACACATGATTTGAACGCCACACTGTGACAATACTGTGAACACAGAGTTTACACATAGTTCAGTACATACCACACTGTGGTAAATATGAGTCACTCTGTATTACATTTTAAGCCCCACACTGTGACAATACTGTGAACACAGAGTTCACACATAGTAATAATAATAATAATAATAATAATATGGATATTTATATAGCGCCGGTATCCGCCAGGCTCTGACGCTCATGGCGCTGTACATACATGTATTACTATCACAAAAATATAACTTCTTAACTAAAATAAAGTAAATTAAAACAACACAAATTATTACGCTACATTGACATGATTAGATAGCACTGTTTAGAAAGAGATGGGTTTTTAGAGCAACTTTGAAGGCATGAAGGGTAGTTAAATTACGAATACTAAGTGGCAGCTTATTCCAAAGGGACGGACCAGAATGAGAAAATGCTCTATCCCCCCAGGAACTGCGCGTCTTAGGGACAACTAATAAGGAGGATTGAGATGAACGAAGATGTCTTGTAGGCTTATACTTAACAATCAACTTGATATTGTAGGAAGGAGCAGAGTCATACAAGGAATGGAAAACTAGCAACAACAACTTAAAAATAATTCGGTCACATACCGGGAGCCAGTGAAGAGTTTTGAGAATGGGGGTGATGTGGGTTCTACGAGAAGAAAGTGTGACAATACGTGCAGCAGTATTTTGCAGTTTCTGGAGTCGAGAAAGTTGTGTGTTAGGGAGCAGATAGAGAATAGAATTACAGAAATCTAAGCGTGATGAAATAAGAGCATGTACAAGTTTCTCTGTGGTTGAACGACTTAAGTATTTCCTAATAAAACCTAGATTTCTCAGTTGATACCTGACTGACTTACAAATACTAGAAACATGAGTTGACAATGACATAGACGAGTTTAACATGACACCAAGGTTACGACATTGCGAGGAAGGACTAATTACAGAATCTGATATGGATATATTGAACGACTGTATCTTAGCAAGATTTGATTTGGAACCCAATAAAATTAATTCAGTTTTACTATCATTCAGTTTGAGTGAGTTCGAGTTCATCCAAGTTTGCACATCTTTGACGCAAGCTTCGAGTAGTTTGACAGTCCGACTTGCGTCATTTTGATTGGGAAGGAACGATGCGTAGATCTGGATGTCATCTGCATAGCAGTGATACTTGACATCATGCTGCTGTAAAACTTGCTTGAGCCTAGTGATGTACAAGGAAAACAGCAACGGCCCCCGACTGACCCCTGCGGGACGCCACAACTGAGCTTGACAGGATCAGATCTTTCATGATTTACACATACCAATTGCTGCCGTTCATCCAAATAGGACATGAACCATTCAAGTGCGTGGTCACGAATTCCAATGGATGACAATACATTAACAAGAATACGATGGTCCACAGTATCAAATGCTGCCGACAGGTCTAATAACACGACTGCTGTGATCCTACCAACATCCATTTCTGTCAGGATGTTGTTGGACAGGTTGACGAGCAGGGTCTCAACACTGTGATTTGCACGGTAAGCTGACTGGTGGTTCAGTACATACCACACTGTGGTACATATGTATCACTCTGTGTTAAATATGTACGACTATGTGGTAAACCACATGATTTGAACCACACACTGTGACAATACTCTGAACACACAGTTTACACATAGTTCAGTAAATACCACACGGTGGTACATGTATCTCACTCTGTGTTAAATATGTACGACTATGTGGTAAACCACATGATCTGAACCCCACACTGTGACAATACTGTGACCACAGAGTTAACACATAGTCCAATACATATACCACTGTAGTAAATATGCGGTACTCTGTGTCAAGTATGTCAGTTTATGTGGATATTATGTGGTAAACCACATGGACTGAAACTATGGCAACAATGTGAACACATAATTTCCACATTTTTCACACAGTTGACTATGTGAACATAGTGTGGCAACACTGTGATTGTTCCATAAGGGATATCACCGGAGCACAATGTCGTCCAATTAAAGGAACCGTAAACCGTCACAGGAGCATTATGCCGTCCAATCGACGGAACCGTGAATCGTCACCGGAGCATATGCCGTTCAACCGAAGGAGCCGTAAACCGTCAGCGGAGCATATGCCGTCCAACCGAAGGAACCGTTAACTATCACTGGAGCATATACCGTCCAACGAAAGGAACCGTAAACCGTCACTGGAAGATATGCTGTCTAATCGACGGAATTATAAACCGTCACCGGAGCATATGCCGTCCAACCGAAGGAACCGTAAACCGTCACCGGAGCATATGCCGTCCAACCGAAGGAACCATTAACTATCACTGGAGCATATACCGTCCAACGAAAGGAACCGTAAACCGTCACTGGAAGATATGCTGTCCAATCGACGGAATCATAAACCGTCACCGGAGCATATGCCGTCCAACCGAAGGAACCGTTAACCGTCACCGGAGCATATGCTGTCCCGCCGAAGGAACCCTGAATTGTCATCGGAGCATAAGCCGTCCTATCGAAGGGACCGTAAACCAACCTCGAAACTTGAAACTTGGAAAATAAACTTGAACTTAAACCTTACCAGCTTTGACAGGAACTGGAATGAAATCCTCATCAGGTATCTTCATGGGGTAGGGATCGCCTTGGAAAGAGGTTGCAGAGCCGTCTGGATCTTTAACCATTCTTGTTGTGATGTCACCTGTTGGGATAAGTGCAAATAAAAACACAAGCCTGAAAACTTTGTCGGTTCCGTCCATTATGGATGAAACTTAATAAGATCCTAACAAAGGTAGATACTGTGAATTCTTAATGATTTTTGCTGTTGTGTGTATAGTGGTGGCAGACTAACTTTTCAAAAGGGTGAAAAATAATTAACATCCTGGGCCATGATATAAATTAGCATGCAACCAGCTTACAGGTGTTTGTGAACAGCTGTACAACCTGTGCGGGACCCAGCAGGACAAATAGTGCATATAGCATTGATTTGAGATTTCTGACATTTACAAGTAGTATTCGGGACATAATATCAAAATAATATTTTCATAAAATCATACATAATAATAAAAATTAGTACTACTACTACTAACAATATGGCTATATTTGCCCGGGGTGGCCTCATCTTTCCTAACAATATTCTACCCAAGAACCATACAACATCACCACCCACATATGAACAATAAATATGAGAGAATATTCAGCAAGTTGCATTATATTTAAACTTTACTGCCAATCTTCTAGTTTATGATTTAATCCCTTACGTGAATGAGAACCTGGGATGAAATGCAGGCAACTGTTATCAATCTCCGCATCCTCTAACGCCATCCAGTAACCAGTCAGTTTGAGCGGCGTGTTGTACATAAAGATTGCATCCTGATGGGCACTCACTGGTAGAAAAGAATACGAGAAGAAGGTATACAGGTATGTAAGTTAACCACGATGATGATGATGATTATGATAACAATGAATACAAATAGTTATAATGGTAGTAAACATGATGGTGAGGATGATAATGCAATAAAAGCTATCAACTAATGAATCAGTTTGAGGGGCCAGGTTTAGAGAAAGATGCCATCCTAGTGGGTAGTTACTGGCAGTAAAGAATAATTAAAAATATGAGGGTCCATATAATAACCATGATGATGATGATCATCATAATGACAATAATACCGATGTTGATAATGATAAGATAATGACAGATATCCAATAACCAAGTCAGGTGTAGAATAATATGGCCATATAATAACCAGTATACCAACAATGATGTTGATGATGATGAAAATTACACAATGAAAGCTGTCTAGTAATTTATCAGCTTAGAAGGCGCCTTGAGGAAGATGACATTACAATTAGCAAGTAGAGAGGGTTAATATCTGCAGCATTTACAGTGGGCAAACCTCGTGAGATTCTGTTATTTCTCGTTCAAGGCATCATTCTTCTCTAAATTCAACTACAAACTGGTCTGTACTGACCATTCTTCAATTCCAATCTTATATATATTTTGGGGATAATGATATGATTTTTCTTTTAAAGAAAATTTCACCTTCTCCTCCAATGTGTGGCGGTTTGAAGATGTACATGCTCTGCACAATAACGGGTTTCTTGAAGTCTAAGTTTCTTGCAATATCCTGCACAGATGAGATACGTTTGAATTAAAAAATGAGAAATAGGTATCATGTAATGCTATAGTTAATCATTAGTTCACTGACGTGATGGAAAATATGCATTTTACAAACTAAAAATTTCACACACTGCAGTGTTTTTAACACTTCAGATATTGATATACTTATGTTTGCAAATACAGGACCTAGATTTTAAAAAAAAAACATAGCTGCAACTGATTGGTACACTTGAACTCTACATAGAATAATACCAGTTACTAGTATAAGATGATGAAGCGGATCCTAATCGAATGACTGATTGAGAGCGTACATGTGACCAGGCATTTATTTTGCCTAACACGTAATTTTGCTAATGGCCGGTTATTACTAAAATCATGTCATAAATTCCCATTTTATAAAACAAATAAAACATCATCTTATAAAACAAATAATACACATCATTTTGTAAGTGCATTAGTAAAATTAGCCACAGTCGGTGACTTCTAAACAGTCAAAACACCCTCGGCTATCGCCTCGGGCGTGTTGGACTGTTCCAAAGGTAACTGTGAGGGTAATTCTTACTAATGCCCTCACTGCTGTATTTGTATGTTAACACCCTACTGGCTCTCAGCAGAGGATAATTATTATCACTACCTGTACTTTCTTGGAGCAGGATACCGTCTTGAAAGGAGGTGAGAGTTCATGAAGGGCATGACCTACTTTGTTGAGACTACTGTGTTTGTCAACCAAAAGATTTCCTGCAAAATGTATAGATGAAAAAGACGAAACGTGAAAATGGAAGAGTCGTATTAAAATGGGTGATTCGATTTAATCAGGATTTACATTCACATCAAATTATCAAAGTATAATATCACCTCGTAAAAATTTGTCAACTCAACTTTCCTCACGGGCAATGATAATTATAAATGACCATTTTTTGTCTATGTTGATTGATAAAAAGCACTAGTCTTATCAATATCCCCATCAGGTAAAGAACAGTAAACTCTCAATCACTTATCTTTTGAATGCCAAAAAAATAACTAAACGTATTAACGTTGCTTAAAACACTTACAAGTTAATTTGACACCCAGTAGAATGTCTATTGTCAATCCTTTACAAAAATGTAACAAACCATACCTTTCTTGTCCAATGCCTCTTTCTCAAAGAAGAACCTGATCTTGTCTCCGCTGGTCATAAAGTATTCATTCTGAAACTAGAAAACAAAATGCGAAATAACTTCTTCGAGAGTATGAAGAGGATACCGTATACCTTGAACCCTTAGAAGGGACTAATGACCAAAACTATATGTCGCTTTGTATGTTTGAGGTAAAGAAGTGTACTATGTACCAGGTTGAAATACATGTGAAGAGATTCGGAAGTTTATTATTAAAATTACAATCTTAATTAAGGTACAATCAATTCCAGTTTGGTGGGGATTGGCCGCCTCATATCTGAATGGGCCTTAAGTGTCCTCTTACCTTATCCCATGTTCCGAAGAGTAAGTGTGCCATAATATATATATCTCATCGAAATTTGAGTTTTATTTACTATGTACTTGGGCATTCCGGATTTACGACTAGTGTAACAAAAATATTGCTGTAAGCCTGTAACCCTACAATTAAGTTGACATGACCGATAAGTGGATTTTAGAGGAATATTTTGGCATTAAAAGTTAATATAGAGAATATTATTACCTGTGTATTTTCGAGTGTTTCAAACGTACACCTTGCATGCTGTTTTGGATCCATGTTCTGGACAATGTCATGGCATTCTGACTTGAGTGACTCCACCTCTTCTTTTGTCAGAAAATCCTCCACCACAAGGAAGCCATCCTTTTCAAACTATATAAAATAAAAAAAATATATATAAAAGATACAGACAGTGAAACAAAATTGTGGTTACCACCTTTAATTTGTTTGGGCAGGGGAGGGGGCAAGGGCCCCCGTGGCCCCCTCCACTGGATCCGCCACTTGATATCACTCATTGTAGAGCAAATGACAAAAAGTTAAGACAAAATTAAGAGCAAACTGTATTAAAAAATATCACATAAAGGCCTATACGCCAACGTCTATTTTGTATTTATATTATTTCATGTTCGCTTTCTCTCTCTCTCTCTCTCTCAGAGTGGAAGGAAGTGAAAAGTATAGATTAGCACTGCACAGTTAACCTTTATTAATACTCGCACAGTTTTCACGGTCGACACCTAAATTATTGCCCGCTCCATCGATTAAACCACGTGGATTAAACGGTCACGACCGACGAAAGGAAGTTGTGAAACTCAGTGGCGACCCCCGGTGGCTACCATTCGAGGGGCAATATTGAAGAAAATGAAACACTGAAATTATCAAATCAATATTTCAGCCACAGAAAAAGAAACAGCGCCATCTGATCATCATTGATGAATAACTCGAAGAACAGTATAGCCAGGCGGAAATAATCTTTTTAGATTGGACAGCCTTAAAACCCAACAACATCAACAACAAAGCAAATTGTCCTCACTGCAGCCTCAAAATCACCCTCAATTTTTTTTTGCAGCGATTTTGATGAAAATGGTCCACGAGCATTAGTTAGATCAAAAATTGTTTTGACTCGCGCATGAACAAATGGCTCTCGAAGGATCGAGAAAACTAAATGCCAAATGGAGAAATAAACAAGCATTTGTATAGTCATTAGATATCTACCGAAGTTCGTTTGTTGGTCTAATCTATAATGTCATCTGAAATAGAATTTAGAATTCTCTCCCTGGGGGGGGGGGGGGGGGGGGGGGGTTGCAGGGCGCGCAAGCTTTGATGTTTCATTAAATTATTAGAGAAAGAAGACGATTCGTTGTACCGTACTCGACTCTTAATCCTTGTCTAAATTTAGTTTCTTTTAACGTTTCATTAAATTGTTAGAGAAAGAAGACGATTCGTTGTACCGTTTTCGACTCTTAATCCTTATCTGAATTTAGTTCCCCCCCTCCCGCGCGAAGCGCGGAAGCTTTGACTTTTCATTTTATTAAAAGAGGAAGAAGACGATTCGTTGTATCGTTCTCGACTCTTAATCCCTTTCCTTCCTACGTCCTCTTCCTTTCTTCTTTCTTTTTTTTTTTGGCTGGCGTTTTTTTTTTTTTTTTTTTTTTGCTGGCGTTTTTTTTTTTTTTTTTTTGGGGGGGGGGGGGGCGACCGCCTCGACCGCCCCCTGGCTACGGGCCTGTGGGGCGCACGCCCCATCCTCCTTTTGACTTCCCCTTTTGACTTAAAAAATAGAAAAATGAAAATAGCTAAAAAATATTTACTTAAATGTTCGGTTTACGCATTCAGAAAAATGCCTGAGAATGTATCATAGAGCATCTTAAGGTTCAAGGTTCTAAATTGTCTGGGGTCCGTATGCGGGCCGCGGACCCCACGTCGGTAAAGCTTAGCTTACTTGTTAAGACAGTTTACAAAATATCTAAAACTCTATGAAATATATCTAGATGTTTGAATAACAAAATATGAGCTTTATGCACATCAACAGGATATGAGCTTTATGCACATCAACAGGATATGAGCTTTATGCACATCAACAGGAATCAACTGAAATTTGGATTTCACTCCACCTTTAAGAGTAATGACAAGGTTTTACTTGCCTGTTTTCGCTGTTCTTGTGATGCCATTCTTGATCAACTCCCTGTGTAGTCCACAGCCTACACTGTTTCCTTTTTGTTGTTGTTATTGTTGTTTAATTTAGGCAAGTCAGTGAGTTTATGACTATTATTGCCGAATACTATTACACAAATTGTTTTGAATTCATATTTACGCTCCTCTCTTTTTATACCCTCTGCGCTTCAAATGCCGTCCAGGGCGCATGCCCCCTCTGCTCCGGGAAATACCCGACTGACTGGGAAAACCCAAGGGTTCAAAATGTTAGCGGGGTAAAAAAAAATTAAGCCTCTTTTACATGGCTGTGCCAATTTACTAGTGTATAGAAAATGGCATTTATATACTTTCAATATTTCAAAGGAATCTTTAACTAAGGTTTGTTTTGGGTAATTTTGAGCTTTATGCACATCAACAGGATATGAGCTTTATGCACATCAACAGGAATCAACTGAAATTTGGATTTCACTCCACCTTTAAGAGTAATGACAAGGTTTTACTTGCCTGTTTTCGCTGTTCTTGTGATGCCATTCTTGATCAACTCCCTGTGTAGTCCAAAGCCTACACTGTTTCCTTTTTGTTGTTGTTATTGTTGTTTAATTTAGGCAAGTCAGTGAGTTTATGACTATTATTGCCGAATACTATTACACAAATTGTTTTGAATTCATATTTACGCTCCTCTCTTTTTATACCCTCTGCGCTTCAAATGCCGTCCAGGGCGCATGCCCCCTCTGCTCCGGGAAATACCCGACTGACTGGGAAAACCCAAGGGTTCAAAATGTTAGCGGGGTAAAAAAAAATTAAGCCTCCTTTACATGGCTGTGCCAATTTACTAGTGTATAGAAAATGGCATTTATATACTTTCAATATTTCAAAGGAATCTTTAACTAAGGTTTTTTGGGGGTAATTTTGAGCTCCAATAGATGACCTACTTGATGAAAAAATTGAATACAGAACTGCTCATCTTTGTGCAAAATTAGAAACTTTACCGCCAGATGAAGCGCTCCATTGCCGATTTTCCTTTTGATAAAATGATTAGGAAATTGACATTCTGAGGGGAAAGAATGTTTTTAAAAAGATAATAAAAAGGAGCACGTTGTCGTTTGCTTTGATCTCTTTTGTGTAGTTACGTATACAAGTCTGGGCCGGGATGCAATGCCTTTGTTTACCTCGAGCACCTTTACATTCATAGATACGCCATTGTCACAAGTTTATAAATAAATTGGGAATCCCACAGGAAACGCGGTCTAATTGCCATATTATGAAAAGAGTGGTGTTTAAAAAAAAATGAAAATCAGGGAACCAAATATTATACGGAAATGTGCTTTAGTCAAAATTTTACCTTCTCAGTGACTTGATATGTATTATCTGAGATCTCTCGTTATTTATCTATGTTTCAAAGAATAGTGTCACCATTTTATTTTGTTCTCATTTTGATCCCATCTCGAAACATGTGGCTACCAAAGTTTTGATCCCATCTCGAAACATGTGGCTACCAAAATTTGGATCCCATCTCGAAACATGTGGCTACCAAAGTTTTGATCACATCTCGAAACATGTGGCTACCAAAGTTTGGATCCCATCTCGAAACATGTGGCTACCAAAGTTTGGATCCCATCTCGAAACATGTGGCTACCAAAGTTTTTATCCCAACTCGAAACATGTGGCTACCAAAGTTTGGATCCCATCTCGAAACATGTGGCTACCAAAGTTTGGATCCCATCTCGAAACATGTGGCTACCAAAGTTTTGATCCCATCTCGAAACATGTGGCTACCAAAGTTTTGATCCCATCTCGAAACATAAGGCGCCCAAAGTTTGGATCCAATCTTGAAACATAAGGCGCCCAAAGTTTGGATTCCATCTCGAAACATAAGGCGCCCAAAGTTTTGATCCCATCTCGAAACATGTGGCTACCAAAGTTTTGATCCCATCTCGAAAAATGTGGCTACCAAAGTTTGGATCCCATCTCGAAACATAAGGCGCCCAAAGTTTGGATCCAATCTTGAAACATAAGGCGTCCAAAGTTTGGATCCCATCTCGAAACATGTGGCTACCAAAGTTTGGATCCCATCTCGAAACATGTGGCTACCATAGTTTGGATCTCATCTCGAAACACAAGGCGCCCAAAGTTTTGATCCCATCTCGAAACATAAGGCGCCCAAAGTTTTGATCCAATCTCGAAACATGTGGCTACCAAAGTTTTGATCCCATCTCGAAACATAAGGCTACCAAAGTTTGGATCCCATCTCGAAACATAAGGCGCCCAAAGTTTTTATCCCATCTCGAAACATGTGGCTACCAAAGTTTGGATCCCATCTCGAAACATGTGGCTACCAAAGTTTTGATCCCATCTCGAAACATAAGGCGCCCAAAGTTTGGATCCAATCTTGAAACATAAGGCGCCCAAAGTTTGGATCCCATCTCGAAACATAAGGCGCCCAAAGTTTGGATCCCATCTCGAAACATAAGGCGCCCAAAGTTTTGATCCCAGCTCGAAACATAAGGCGCCCAAAGTTTTGATCCCATCTCGAAACATGTGGCTACCAAAGTTTTGATCCCATCTCGAAACATGTGGCTACCAAAGTTTGGATCCCATCTCGAAACATAAGGCGCCCAAAGTTTGGATCCAATCTTGAAACATGTGGCTACCAAAGTTTGGATCCCATCTCGAAACATGTGGCTACCAAAGTTTGGATCCCATCTCGAAACATGTAGCTACCAAAGTTTGGATCCCATCTCGAAACATAAGGCGCCCAAAGTTTGGATCCCATCTCGAAACATAAGGCTACCAAAGTTTTGATCCAATCTCGAAACATGTGGCTACCAAAGTTTGGATCCCATCTCGAAACATAAGGCGCCCAAAGTTTTGATCCCATCTCGAAACATGTGGCTACCAAAGTTTTGATCCCATCTCGAAACATAAGGCGCCCAAAGTTTGGATCCAATCTTGAAACATAAGGCGCCCAAAGTTTGGATCCCATCTCGAAACATAAGGCGCCCAAAGTTTTGATCCCATCTCGAAACATGTGGCTACCAAAGTTTTGATCCCATCTCGAAAAATGTGGCTACCAAAGTTTGGATCCCATCTCGAAACATAAGGCGCCCAAAGTTTGGATCCAATCTGGAAACATAAGGCGTCCAAAGTTTGGATCCCATCTCGAAACATGTGGCTACCAAAGTTTGGATCCCATCTCGAAACATGTGGCTACCAAAGTTTGGATCCCATCTCGAAACACAAGGCGCCCAAAGTTTTGATCCCATCTCGAAACATAAGGCGCCCAAAGTTTGGATCTAATCTTGAAACATAAGGCGCCCAAAGTTTTGATCCCATCTCGAAACATAAGGCGCCCAAAGTTTTGATCCCATCTCGAAACATGTGGCTACCAAAGTTTTGATCCCATCTCGAAAAATGTGGCTACTAAAGTTTGGATCCCATCTCGAAACATAAGGCGCCCAAAGTTTGGATCCCATCTCGAAACATAAGGCGCCCAAAGTTTTGATCCCATCTCGAAACATAAGGCGCCCAAAGTTTTGATCCCATCTCGAAACATGTGGCTACCAAAGTTTTGATCCCATCTCGAAAAATGTGGCTACCAAAGTTTGGATCCCATCTCGAAACATAAGGCGCCCAAAGTTTGGATCCAATCTTGAAACATAAGGCGTCCAAAGTTTGGATCCCATCTCGAAACATGTGGGTACCAAAGTTTGGATCCCATCTCGAAACATGTGGCTACCAAAGTTTGGATCCCATCTCGAAACACAAGGCGCCCAAAGTTTTGATCCCATCTCGAAACATAAGGCGCCCGAAGTTTTGATCCCATCTCGAAACATAAGGCGTCTAAAGTTTGGATCCCATCTCGAAACATGTGGCTACCAAAGTTTGGATCCCATCTCGAAACATGTGGCTACCAAACTTTGGATCCCATCTCGAAACATAAGGCGCCCAAAGTTTGGATCCCATCTCGAAACATAAGGCGCCCAAAGTTTTGATCCCATCTCGAAACATAAGGCGCCCAAAGTTTTGATCCCATCTCGAAACATAAGGCGCCCACAGTTTGGACCCCATCTTTAAACATAAGGCTACCAAAGTTATAAATTATATTAGTATATGTATAAACTCACATTTTAAGAAATTATGATGAACTTAAGGGTAAGGTATTAGGGATTATACTGTCATGTTCAACGCCATCTTGGATCTGTATGATTTTTGTCTGCTATTCAAGACAATTAAACTGATCTTAAAGGAGACGTTCATTCATATTGAATTAGGTATCGTTGGAATATTAAATTTTTGTAAAGGTTATTTTCAGTACTTCGCATTTTTTCCAGTTCATTGTCAAAGACAAAAGGGGAAGGAGAAATAATTAAATAAAGTTACGAGAGTCAAGTTTTCATGAGAGAAGTTCGTCTACGATACCAATACGAGGCTCGGTCGTGCGACGTCATTCCATGGACCCGTCTCAATGCCCTCGCGCTGTTGGAGTCTCTAAATTCTGACGAGCGAAGCGAGTCAGAGAAACCGAGGCGCTTGCGCGGAGGGCCTCTTGACAAGTGATCTGAATTTCTTAAGTTTTACATTGTTTGGCGAATATTCCGACCCAGCAGAGTTCGGTGAAAGTCATCCAATCAGAGAGAGCTACTAGGACGTAATATCTACCGCTCTGTGCAAATTCCCTCCGTGAGAGCGAGACTGGCCGCCTAGTTGTAGTCTGCAAGCACAAACCCTGGTCAGTCGTAAAAGATAGTGTGCACTATAAGACTACCATATGCCACGTACTATAGCTGCTCCTGACCTATAGTGGTACAACCAGTAGGTACCAGTAGATAGCTGGGCTAGGCTTCTCTCAAGACACAATGATTTGTTGATACAGTGTCAAATTAGGGTCTGTGCTTGCAGACTAGCCTAGTTGGGCAATCCCGAACACACACGTACACACACACAATCGCTGCGGTCTAGACATGCATAATTCAGTAGGAAATCGGGTCTCATGAATATATAATTCAGATCACTTGTCAAGAGGCCCTCCGCGCAAGCGCCTCGGTTTCTCTGACTCGCTTCGCTCGTCAGAATTTAGAGACTCCAACAGCGCGAGGGCATCGACAAGAGGCTAGTCTCAACCAGGCGCGGATCCACGGGGGGGGGCCGACGGGCCCGGCCCCCCCCCCCGAAAAAAAAAGGAAAGGAAAGGAAAGGAAAGAAAAGGAAAGGAAAGGAAAGGAAAGGAAAGGAAAAGGGAAGAAAGAAGGGCAAGAACACGAGTTAGGAGTGGACCCAGGGCCCTCACCTATCCGTATATAGGCCAAACTCCCGCGGTTCAGCTGGACATGCACCGAGCTTTGGGTTGTTTTCAGGTCAAAACTAGCCCTAATCCGTGTTTTAGGCCTATTATGATAGAAACAAAATTCCGATGATCTCTCTACACTACACACTAAGAAAAAATGGTGCAACTATGCACCTTTAGGGGTTCAAACCGATGCAACAATAGCAGCACCTTTAGGGGTTAAATCCTGCACCCTTTTTAAAGGTGCAATCCTGCACCCTTTAAAAGGGTGCTAGATTGAACCTTTTAGGGGACATGTTAGTACCCTTTATGGTTCAATCCTGCACCTTTAGGGGTGCAAACCGATGCAACAATAGCAGCACCTTTAGGGGTTAAATCCTGCACCCTTTAAGGAGGGTGCCAGATTGCACCTTTTAGGGGACATGTTAGTACCCTTTATGGTTCAATCCTGCTCCTTTAGGGTTGCAAACCGATGCAATAGCAGCACCTTTAGGGGTTTAGTCCTGCACCCTTTAAAAGGTGCAATCCTGCACCCATCATCAAGGAATACTGGTAGAATTTGCTCGTACACAAATACATATTAAACATGCATGATGTTTATTGGTTAGTAATCATATAATAAATGTATCTATTGCTAAAACGTGAATGTTATTGTAACATGATCAGACAAAATAATATATTTGTTTTAATGATTGCCGAAGGAAAATGTTAATCACAAAATTGATGTGCATTGTCATAATTTGTTTAACAAATCATGAAAAATGTATTTTTTATGTGAACAAGTGTAAAGTAATCATGAATATGCATGCAATATGCAAACTTTTATTTGCACCCTTTTTGGTCGATAGGGTTCATTTTTGTGGAAAGGGTGCAAAATAAGATTTTGCACCCTTTTTTGAACCCCTTTTCCTTCAAAAGGGTTCATTTTTATGTAAAGGGTGCAAACTCTTATTTTGCACCCTTTTTTGCACCCTTTTTTCTTAGAGTGTAGGGCGTACAAGTTATAACGTTCAAAAGTATTTCAGGACTCGGTTAACTTCAGGTCCATCTGTCAAATCATCATGCTGTTACACAGTGTACAAGGTCCGCGGTATGGCGGGGCTCGAGCCCCCCCCCCCCCCCTCTTATTTGAAAAAGTATTTTAAAGAGAAATAGAAATAAACCAACCAAGGGCAAGGCCCCGGAAAAAAAACTTAGCAAACGTAATTAAGGAAAAAAGCACAAAAAAATAGGTAATGCGAAAAGTAAAAACACGGAGGCATCGTGAAGCATGTCGGCAAAGCTTCCGAATTCGGCAGTTCGCGGATTCATAAAATTAGTTCCGTAAAAGTGGTCGTAAAAGCCTGATTTATTTAGAAAATTACCCATTTTTATCGCCAGAATCTGGATAAAAACACTGCATTCAGTTGAACAGGTGCACAGAAGACGACCTGTCAGTCTAACATTTTCTTTTTCAATCTGCCCATAATATTTATTATATGTAAATTATATCGAATAAAATTAGTCTCATGCACATCGTTTATTAGTGTCACAGATGGGTTGTTACTGTTACACTATTTGGACAGATTGGAGAGATGCGTAAATCATTGAAAATTAAAATCAGTATACGATGCGAAAAGGATTCTTCTCCAGCTTCCGGAAACCAACCTGGGATTTGTGTTGTGTCCTGCAGGACGTAATTACTCACCTCTTTTGCATAATGTGTGCGTGAGATTTGGTTCTTTCTTATACGTTTCCCTTTTCATCTCCGATGAGTGCATGCCCTTATTAAAATTTGAGAGGCGCCCCCTTTAACTCTGTAATAAGTGCCCCTTTCATCTCTGATTAGTGCCATTTTTCTTCTGAAAATTACACTTTTTCCGTTGTCATAAGTGCCTATTTTCATCTCTGGTGAGTGCCCCTTATTAAGTGCGAGGAGTGCCCCATTTTCACCTCTGGTAATTCCCCTTTTTACTTTGACATGTGCTCTTTTTCATTTCAAATAAGTGTCATTTTCCCCTTTGGATATGTGCCCCCTTTTCCTTTCCCCATAAAAAGTGCTCCTAATTTAAAGGGATTAAGAGGAACTTTTCTTTAATTTTACCCAAGTGTGGCTCGCTACGCTCGCTCGTATTTAAAGTTGATATAATTATGGTTCATATTAAAGATCTTTTCAGTCTTTCATGATTAGATTGTGCTTAAAACCCCATCAGGATTTTTTTTTTCTTCTTTATAAGATGTAATTTGTTTCACTGCGACCTCACAAATCCAAATTTTTTGCTTGCTCGCTTCGCTCGCTCACAAAAATTATTCTTACCTTCACAAACCAACTACAAAGTAAATGTGTGATGCTTGAACAGTATGGACCATGTTAAGAGAGAAACAGACATTGAAATCATCCTTGTAATCACATTGTAGGGGTATATACCAATGTCTAAAAAAAACTGTAAATTTTCGATTTGAGGTTTCCCTTAGTAGGTGCCCCTTTCTCCCGGAAAGTGCCTTTTATTGTT
Source organism: Strongylocentrotus droebachiensis (assembly GCA_035222895.1). NCBI lineage: Eukaryota > Metazoa > Echinodermata > Echinoidea > Camarodonta > Strongylocentrotidae > Strongylocentrotus > Strongylocentrotus droebachiensis. The sequence goes on along the minus strand of JAVYIG010002982.1, from coordinate 14,371 downwards.
GATGCCCCCCACACCCTTTGAATGACCTCATTTGCCCCTGGCCTGCTCAAACCTCCGAGGTTCCAGGGGCGCCGCCCCCTGGATCCTACGCCAATTTACGCTACACTCTACCTGTTCATAAATACTTTAGGCCCCCCCCCCTACTTTGAAAAACGTTCACCGGGGCCTGATGTGAGGTATTTAAAGCTGCAGCCCGAATCAAGTTATTGCTGTCTGCCCATCACAACTGCTGCACTAGTCTTGTACTGGTGGTAAGAGGACATTTAACAAAAAACAAAAAACAAAAACAAAAAACGCCGAAGGGGGGGGGGGGTTGTTCTATAATACACACATAAAAAAATAAATAAAGGGGGGGGGGGTTAAACACCCCCCCCCCCCCCCTGCGTACGCGCCTGCCTAGAGGTACCGGTGCCATGAATACCAGTGTCCTAAAGACTTTTTGTCACAACGGGGTACTATGCGGACTGCACACATAGTCCCACTTCTTGTGTTTACAGTCTTTTCCTCCTATCATAAATTTATGCTGGAAAAAGTCACAGATTTTAAATGATATCCTGGCAAAAAGTATACACCAAATCGCACAAACTGAGTTTACAAATTCGATTTTTCTTCAGCCTTCAGGGGGACACATCCCCCCTCAGACTCCCCCTGTCCGCGCAAGCGCGGAACGCGGCGCTAACGCGCCGCTCAATATTTTCTCACAAATTGGGCCCCCCCCCCCCCCCTCGACGCCGGCTGGATCCGCCCCTGGTCTCAACACCACATCAGAGGGAAAGTATAGACATTATACCGGGATAAATTATCAGTAAAAATGGCAGAAGACAGCCTAGATGAACTCGAAATGTTCCTTGAGTATGATGAAGAAGAAAGTTAGTAGTAGTGATAATGGTGGAGAAAATGAAAATGATGTCATCCGTGGCAGCACGATTATGAATAGTGTATCAGTAACAGGGTATTAGTTACTCTTAACCATGATATATGATTCAAAGTCACAAAGTTTTAACTTTTTATTTTGAAGCTCCCAAAGTTAGGTAAACTTTTTTTTTTAATAAGCACTGTATAGCTGGGAAATAGCATTGGGAATTGTGTTGATTGCAAGTTCCTAAATTCAAAGTTCCAAACTACAAAACGTACATATTTATGGTCTTGGGGAACAGTACGGTTGCATGTTCACTTTGGTTTAAAACTATTGAAACTCACTACGCTAACAATGACTTGCATGGGAACCTTGTTAATTGTTTGAATTTGAATTTGAAGTTATTAGTAAGCTTCCTTCATATCTGGCTTTATATACGACCCTTAAACCCTTAAACCCTTATTGTTACAATAGTCCGGCAGCCATCTCGATATACCTTGTTTTAGGGTCTATAGTTTTTTTTTTTTTGGATTATAGTTCCTTAGACCATCAATTTGAAGAATCCGATTGCTGACACTTTGTCAGCCTTGAGCAATTTGAGATATGTGACGTCACACAAAATGGCCGCCAAAATACCCTTTTTTACCAAAATTAATGATAACAAAATTGTTTACAGTATTTTGCTACATTAAATGTCAGTCAAATATCATGATTTTTTTCTAGGATCATCACTAAATAAAAATTGACGATGTTGTATGATAAAAAATGGCATGTAAATTTGCATAATTCAGATTGGCGCCCTCTATAGACACGTTAACTTGCAAATTTTAAATGATGGCCAAATGCCAATTTCTAACATGAAATTAAAAAAAATTATAAGTCAGACGCACTGAATACAATTAGTAAAAAATTGTACACCACATTTTGGTGTGATTTTTTTGTTATTTTGTACTTTAAAGGTAAAGATCAGTTTTGGAAACGCCCCCCTCTCAAAAAATTAAATGGAAGCTCTTATCACCAATCAATGTGAAAGAATATGTTTTGACTAATACGTGATGATACAAATTTTGCCGAGATACCGCCTACTAATTGATATATTTGGTAAATTATTATATCTATTTAGACCTGATAGATATCGCGCACGTGTCGCGTAGTCCCATATACATCCTTCTGTGTACAGTGCTTGTAACTTTACCAAGACTGGGCCAAATTTCTAATCGTTTTGATGATTCCAGAACCTTGCAGTACACACCAATACTTATAAGCTAGATGATCAACCTTTTCTGATCGATTCCACAACGTTTCTTTCACAATGCAATCGCATGACCATAACTGGTCTTTATCTTTAATACTTGAAGAAAACAAGCTAGAATTTCATGCTCTCTGTCCCATATATATGAGGTGCCATATGGTTATAAATGCCCGTTTTCAGTGACAGCATTCCGAAATTTGATTTGTATTTTGAGGTAATACATTCTTTTATATGAACCTATCATGAAAAGGTTCCTCTCTTACAAGGGAATTTATGAGTTTAATAAAGCGAAATATCCCCCCAAAATGACCAAACATGGTTACCTTCCAATGGCTATCATTTGCTACTTTAGTTTGATCGTTATAACACTCGACAGAGGCGCGAAAACCACAGAAAATTGTGCATGCTAGTTTTGCTTTGTTGCATTGGCACCGTGATGATTTACATAGGCTTCCACTCGCACAAGTGCACCGTATTAACCTTAATATGTTGTCCGGTGCGAGTTGTACATTTGTAAGTACAGTGACAGGGATCAGGGATTTGGTTTCCTCTTCTTTTGCATAGCCATACTTTGTAAGATCCAATGATGTGGGTCGTGACTGCAAGGCGTGCTTCCACACACATGTTTGCAGATGAGCTCTCTTGCCAACTGAGTCCAAAGGGAGTCAAATCTTCTGCTTCATCACTTTCAGCAATGCATGTACCCTTTTCAACCCCAAAGTATGCCCCAATAGTGTCGCATCCCCTCAACGCATCGATGGAATGATATCTCCTAACTTGTTTACAGTGGCATAAATGTCAATAACAGTTCGCTCTTTAATGACTCCATGATCATTGGCGTTCTAAGTTATTCATGTAGATAATGATGGACCCTAACCCTAACAGCCAGGACCCTAACATACCTTTTCTCATTAGCAGCAATTTGAATCACTTGTTGTAATATGATGTTGTCTGCTTCTTCATGTGTTATGGGAAGATCTTCCCTTGGCATGACATCGCTGCATAGTATCACTTCAACAGATACCTCATCTTGACCGGTAATGACCAGCTTGTGCTTTTGCCTATTTCTGAACACCTCATCATTCTGCAGAATCACGCATACCGGTATATGATGTCGATCAACTGTAGTTTGTTGTCAGTAGTTTCTGGGAGGGAAGCAGCGAGGTGGGAAGACTCTTTTGGATGATACTCGATTCGTCATGACTTCTAGAAACCCTGGTGGCACACCAACCAAAGATCATCAGATTTTAATCCAGAGTAGATCACAACCATCAAACGGGCTGTACAAGGTTGTTCAAGTGACACGTCAACCTTTGTCAAATTCTTTAAGTTCGCCTTTGACCTGGTGAAAGCTTCCATGATCAAATATTCTTGATATTGACATATCTTCAACTTGCCTGCAGTCCTATTACTCTAGAGTAGATCAACTTGGTGTCATAGACTTTCGAATCCTCCAATTTTAATTAAACTACACCCTCCAAGTGGTTGAAAACTTCACCTACCTCGGCTCCATGTATTAAGCAACCTCTTCCTTGATCTCGAGCTCAACGTTCACATTGGCAAGGCAGCAACCAAGATGGCTAGACACTCAAAGCAGGCCTGGAAGAACACTTTACTATAAACCACCAACACGAAAATGAAGATCTACCAGGCCTATGTGCTCAGCACTCTCCTGTATCGCAGTGAGTCGTGAACCCTGTATGCAAGTCAGGAGCGCCGTTTGAATGTTTTCCATTTCCGCTACTTGAGGCGAATCCTAGGCATCAAATGGCAGGACCACATTCCAAACAAGGATGTCCTCAAAAAGGAGGGATGCTGACCATCTACGCTCTTCTATCACAACGACGGCTGAGAAGGCTTGGTCATGTCAGTCGAATGGAAGACGGCCGCATTTCAAAAGACATATTGTACGGAAAGTTAGCGACCAGAACCAGGACTGTTAGAAGACCTGGCCTTCGCTTCATGGATGTGTGCAAGAGGGATATGGAGGCCAGTGAAATCAACCCTACAAAATGGGAAGCCTATGCTTCAGACGCCCCAAATGGAGATGCGCTGTGAAGACATGTATACAGAGGAGTGATCAGAAGAGAGTAGAACAGTGGGAGGAGAAAATACAACAAAGACGGCAGCTAGCCACGGCTTCAACAGCACAGCCACACATGAAATTTGTCTGCGGCAACTGCAACAGGACCTGCCTCTCTAGGATTTGACTGTTTAGTCATAGCAGGAGCTGCACAGCAAGAAACTCTTGCTTGAAGCTGTTAAACAGAGGTACAATTTACGGTGTTCAAAGGGAGGGAGTTCCAGAGTCTTATTGTATCCGGGAAGAAGCTCCTCTTTTAGACAAGCATTCAGGCAAAATGAACAATTATCTTCTTGGAATGCCCCCTGTGCAGGGATGATGATGGAGTGAAAAAAGTATGTGGAAAGTCTTTCAGCGGGTTGTTGATACGAACGATCATCAGCCAATCCGTCAGCCAATCACGCTCCCAGCGTTGCAGTGAGTCAAGATCCTCTTGGAAACGTTAGACGTCTTCCTATGTCTTGATGTTGCTGTATAGCATGCCATCGTCAGCAAAGAGCCTGACTGATGGGTTTGGGGAGAGGTACGGTGGCAGATCATTGAGGAAGAGAAGAAACAGCATCTGGCCGATAACGCTGCCTTGCGGGATGCCAGATGTTACTTGGCTGGTGTTGGAGATGGGTCCTTCCAGTAACACCTGCTGGGTCCTCTAACTCAGGAAGCCAGAAAACCAAGCATGTGTGGGTTCCCAGATTCCATAGAATTGGAGCTTGTGTAACAGCTAGCCTTCCATGGGGAACCTTATCAAATGCTTTGGAGAAACCAAGGAGTGTCATGTCCAATTGGTCTCTGGCATCGATGCCTTTGGCAAGGTCCAGGACAGCAAGGACAAGCTGTGAGACGCAGGATCGCTTCTTTCGAAAGCCATGTTGTGCATCAGACAAGATGTTGTGGCTTTCAAGGTGGTTCATGTTGCTGCTAAGAACGATGTGCTCCAGTACTTCACAGGTTACTGACGTCCGAGAGACAGCTTTGTAGTTCTCTCGCTTGCTACGGTCACCTTTCTTGAAGATGGGATCAATATATATAGCCATCTTCCATTTATGAGGTATGCACGCTCTGGTTAAGGGAGGCTTGGAAGAATAGAGGGAACACAGGTGTCAGTTTGGTGGACAGAAGTCTGGCTGGGATTTGGTCAGAACCAGTGGCTTTATGAACATCAAGCTCAGACAGTATCTTCAGAACCCCTGGTGGCGAGATAGTAATGTGATCCATGGTTGGGTAGGGGCTTCGTCCTTTGTCTCTCAGACTAGTCATATCTTCATTGCATTTGAAGATGGATGAAAACTGATTACTTAGAATGTTCGCCTTTGAGAGGCTATCTGAGTAAGTCATTCCATTAGATTATTTCAATGGAGCCAACCCTGAAGCATCGCATCGCTTGCCGTTTATGAAACTTCAGAAACACTTTGGTTTACAGTTGGTGTCTGGGCTGACAATTTTTGTCAGGTACCCGTTGTAGACTTTCTTGGAAATTGTGTCATAGAATCCACCAGGTAACTTCTGTTAAAACTCATGCATCTGTCTGGTACCGATGCCAACTGTTTTATCATCATTCACTGACGCTGGATCAATGCTGGTCTTAATAAAGCCTACGAATGGAACAATACTGTACCGTAAAATCACTTCTCACTGATTCTCTTGTAGATCTTGGTTCTTTACATGTATCTTAATTTAGACCAAAAAATATGTAAGATAAATGCAGCACAATCGTAATTATTTCATGCATACGAAGCATATAATACGTGTTTAACGTGACGTAGATGTAAGAAATTGGCATTTAGCTGGCACACCTTTTTTTATGCAAAATTAATATATTTTTAGAGGGCGCTATTTCAAAATATGCAAATTAGCTTGTCATCTATGGCCGTGCAACATCACGAAACAATTTTTAGTGATGGTCCTAGAGAGATATAAATATTTGGCAGCCCAAAATTGTAGAAAAATCCTTGTTTTATATTTATTATACATTTTTAGAGAAAAATCATGTACTTTGGCGGCCATTTTGTATGACGTCACATATCTTAAATTGTTCAAAGCTGACAGAGTGTCAGCAATCGGATTCTTCAAACAGAAGGTTTAGGCAATCATAATCCGTTGAGAAATAAGAAATCGGCATTTGGCTGGCACACCTATTTTTATGCAAAATTAATATATTTATAGAGGGCGCTATTTCAAAATATGCAAATTAGCCTGTCATCTATGGCCGTGCGACATCAAGAAACAATTTTAGTGATGGTCCTACAGAGATACAGACATTAACTGCCCAAAATTGTAGAAAAAGCCCTATTATATATTTATTATACATTTTTAGAGAAAAATCATGTACTTTGGCGGCCATTTTGTATGACGTCACATATCTTAAATTGCTCAAGGCTGACAGAGTGTCAGCAATCGGATTCTTCAAATAGAAGGTTTAGGCAATCATAATCCATTGAAAAAAAAACTATAGACCCTAAAACAAGGTTAGGCCAATAATCTGGATTTGGCTGCCGGACTACAACCCTTAAATCGAGTATCTATACAAATACTAATTCATGTAGAGTTGAAAACCAGGTGTTAAAACCACACCCGAAAGCCTACATATGGGAGCCCCATTTAAGCGACGAAGCTTTTATAAAAGCTCTGGGAATACCCCTCGTATTAGATAAAATAAAGGAAATAAAAGAAATGGTTTATGAGCCAAATAGTCAAGGTATCGAAAGCGCAGTGAATGACTTTACAAACTGTATTTTAACAATTGCCGATAAATACGAAAGACCATTAGTGCCACGAAGAAAAAAAAACACACTTTCTACTAATCTGTTTAAACAGATTACGATATTTCTTCTAATCTGTTTAAACAGATTATAATCTGTTTAAACAGATTACGGTATTTCTACTAATCTGTTTAAACAGATTACGGTATTTCTACTAATCTGTTTAAACAGATTACGATATTTCTTCTAATCTGTTTAAACAGATTATAATCTGTTTAAACAGATTACGGTATTTCTACTAATCTGTTTAAACAGATTACGGTATTTCTACTAATCTGTTTAAACAGATTACAGTACTTCAACTAATCTGTTTAAACAGATTATAATCTGTTTAAACAGATTACGGTATTTCTACTAATCTGTTATAACAGATTACGATATTTCTTCTATCTGTTTAAACAGATTACGGTATTTCCACTAATCTGTTATAACAGATTACGATATTTCTTCTAATCTGTTTAAACAGATTATAATCTGTTTAAACAGATTACGGTATTTCCACTAATCTGTTATAACAGATTACGATATTTCTTCTAATCTGTTTAAACAGATTACATTACTTCAACTAATCTGTTTAAACAGATTACGGATCCTACTTTTGTCACTTCCCCTGGCCTGCGCGCGAATTTTTTTTCCGTACTCGAGAGGGCAAATACCCCATGTGCGCATGCGCGTGGACTTGTCCACGCGCATGCGCACATGGGGTATTTGCCCTCTCGAGTACGGAAAAAAAATTCGCGCGCAGGCCAGGGGAAGTGACAAAAGTAGGATCCGTAATCTGTTTAAACAGATTAGTTGAAGTAATGTAATCTGTTTAAACAGATTAGAAGAAATATCGTAATCTGTTATAACAGATTAGTGGAAATACCGTAATCTGTTTAAACAGATTAGAAGAAATATCGTAATCTGTTATAACAGATTAGTGGAAATACCGTAATCTGTTTAAACAGATTATAATCTGTTTAAACAGATTAGAAGAAATATCGTAATCTGTTATAACAGATTAGTAGAAATACCGTAATCTGTTTAAACAGATTATAATCTGTTTAAACAGATTAGTTGAAGTACTGTAATCTGTTTAAACAGATTAGTAGAAATACCGTAATCTGTTTAAACAGATTAGTAGAAATACCGTAATCTGTTTAAACAGATTATAATCTGTTTAAACAGATTAGAAGAAATATCGTAATCTGTTTAAACAGATTAGTAGAAATACCGTAATCTGTTTAAACAGATTAGTAGAAATACCGTAATCTGTTTAAACAGATTATAATCTGTTTAAACAGATTAGAAGAAATATCGTAATCTGTTTAAACAGATTAGTAGAAAGTGTGTTTTTTTTTCTTCGTGGCACTAATGGTCTTTCGTAGATAAAGCTAGAATAAGGCAAAAAATACACAGAGTAAGAAAGAAACGGAAGAAAAGAAGAAGAATACTAAAGGCCCTTTTACACTTTCACGGATCGCATCACGGATCATCCCGGATCTTAATCCGGGGTGTTCCGGCGTGCGACACCACGATTTCTTCTCGATGCCGGTGTGGATACGTTCCGAACTAGGTGTATACACGGGCAAGTACGGTGTCTCCACGGACAGACAAGGTAGCAACGCGGACCACGCCGGAAACGCATACGGAGCTAACAAGGATTTCAAGGAAGAGCACGGAGGCTACTGGGTACTTTTACGGTCCTTACACGGAGGTGTACGTTGTCTATTGGGATATCTCCGGAATGTTGACGCGTGACTTGAGCTTGTAGGCGCTCATTTGATATACGGAATTTCAAACCCGGATGAAACGGTGTTAATACGGACCTCCCGGTGTCTACACGGACTGTCCCGGATGTATTCGGCGGCTACACGGAGGTACACGGTGCCTACAGGGAAGAGGATGGATTGTTTCATCCGTGAACTCCGGGATGAAAAATTAAGCAAGCTTAATTTTTTCCCCGGATATGCCGGTACGCCAAGGATCACGCCGGATGCCTCCCCGGTGTATACACGGTAATGCCGGAGATAACACGGATGATCCCGGAGCGACGATCCGGGATGATCCGTGATGCGATCCGTGAAAGTGTAAAAGGGCCTTTAAGTGCCGAATGTTACGCCCTAGGGCGTCGTGTAAAGACGCTGTGCAAACAAGTGTGTAGAAACCCTTTTGATCGAGGCCTCAGACAACTGTATTACGCTAAGAAAAAAATGTTAAAACAGAAGTTGAGAGATATAGTACACAAAGAGAGAAATCAGATCATAGACAAATTGGATACTCTGTATAGTGAAAACCCTAAGGAATATTGGAATCTGATAAAGGATCTAGAAAATTTACACACTGAAAAGAAAAGACCTGGAAACAGTATACAACCAAACATGTGGTTTGACTATTTCAAGAACCTTATGAACAAGAATCCAAAACTGTCAAAAGAACAAAAAGAAATTAAAAACTTTACGGACGACGCAATACTGCAAAAAAACTTCTCATCTTTAGATTTTAGGATAACTCCAAATGAAGTTCTAGGATGTATTGAAAAATTGAAAAGAAATAAGGCCCCAGGAAATGATTCAATTTTAAACGAAATGCTAAAGGCAAGCCGATTTGTTTTGACACCGATTTTAGCAAAGATATTTAACTTAATCTTAATTAGTGGTTGTTTCCCTGAAAACTGGTCAGTGAGCCTTCTAAAACCGCTTTATAAAAGTGGGTCTGTATGTGACCCCTCAAACTATCGAGGAATATGCCTATCCAGCTGTCTTGGCAAATTATTTTGTTCGGTTTTAAACCGACGTTTAGTACAGTTCCTTGAAGACAATGAACTGTATAAACCCAATCAAATTGCGTTCAGAGCGGGCTACAGAACGTCTGACCACATGTTTGTTCTAAAAACAATAATAGATAAATATGTAAGAGGCCGGGCAAAGAATGATAAGAAAGGTTTATATATATGTTTTATAGATTTAAGGAAAGCCTTTGACAATGTTTGGAGGGATGGTCTTTGGTATAAAATGTTAAAACAAGGTATTGGTGGTAATTTTCTGAGAGTGCTACATGACATGTATTTAAAATGTAAAGTATCCATAAAACTAGACGAGGGCGTCACCTCGTGTTTCAATACGAATACCGGAGTAAAACAAGGGTGTGTCATTAGCCCGACATTATTCAATATGTTTTTAAATGATGTTGTAGAGATTTTTGATACCTCAGTTAGTGAACCAGTAACGCTACATGACAAGGACTTGAACTGCATAATGTATGCAGACGATCTAGCAATTATTTCTAAATCCCCTCAAGGAATGCAATACTGTTTAGATAAATTCACTCAATATTGTAACTCTTGGATGTTGAATGTTAATGTCACCAAAACTAAAATAATGATATGTAATAAGTCAGGCAGGTTGAATGATAAGAGTGATTTTGAAATAAACGGGGAAAAACTTACCTCGGTAAAGGAAATGAAATATTTAGGCATTGTTTTTAGTAATAATGGATCGTTCAAAATGGCGACAAGGGACTTAGCGGATAAGGCCAGGAGAGCATTATTTAAACTTTATAAATCTTTCGGCAATTATACGCCCAGTATTAAAACCTTATTACACCTGTTTGATGCAACTGTACAACCAATTTTGCTTTATGGATCCGAAATTTGGGGTGCTAGTGCAATAGACATGAAGAAAATTCTTCAAATAGAAACAGGGAAAACAGGACTGTATTATAAAAACGATTTTGAGAAAGTACACATTCAGTGTTGTAAAAATATCTTAGGGGTAAACCGCACATGCAGCAATTTAGCAGTTTCAGCTGAAATTGGAAGGCATCCTCAACTTATTCAAATTGCAATAAACATGCTCAAATATTGGATACGAATACGGAGTTTGGATGAAAATGGCCTTGTCTATAAATCTTTTGAAGAAAACAAAAAATTAGTAAATAAAGAACAAAGCTGTTGGTTAATGTCAATTCGGGATATCTTTAGTTCACTAAATATTTGTAATAATGGAAATGAGACCGTATTGGACCCTGAAAATATACAAATTTCTCATAAAGATTTTGTCGAGTTATGTAAACTTTGTTTGGAAAGGAGATTTGATGAACAATTAAAACTAGACTTATTTGATGATAGGGATACCCGTAAAGGAAATAAACTCAGAACCCTCAGACAATATAAAAACTCAATCAAGCAAGAAAAGTATTTATCTCATATACCAAATATAAATTTAAGAAAAAATATCACCAAACTACGTCTAAGCGCGCACAACTTACCCATAGAAACAGGAAGGTATAAAAGACCAGAAAAAACTCCCCAGAATCTACGATTCTGTGAAGACTGTAATATGAATCTTGTAGGAGATGAATTCCATATAATTATGAAATGTGACAAGTATAAAGATTTACGAGTAGATTTTATAGAAACAATTAGTAATCTGGAAGAAAATGTTTGTAATTTGGATAGTCAAGAAAAATTCATATTTATAATGAGATTAGATAATGAAGTTGTAATAGATAGTTTTTCTTTGTTCACCAAAAACATAATTGCAATGAGGGGTAATTTTTAGATACTATATGTTATAACAAAGTAGTCGTGTACAATCTTATGCTTTTGTTTTAGTTCTCATTTACATATTTCGTATTGCATGACTTATTGTTTATTTAGAAAGGTGTTGTAAATGTTTTATATTATGTTTTATATATCGATTGTTGCATTACATTGTAAAGTGATTATAACTATGTCTATAAACAGAATATTGATGTACATCAATGATGTTTAATAAATACAATACAAAATACATGAACATGAATTAAACAATAATATAAACAAGACATAATTTATTTTTCATATTTCAGACGACGTGCATGTATTTCAACAAAAATGGGGATTTCCAAATGCCCAGGTGTTGTATTCTATCTCAAAGGCTCTTTATGTGTGATCGTTGGACTATAAAGTTGCATTGGTGGAGTTTCGGGAAATGTGTACAACAATATATTTAATTTTTCTCTCCTCTCTCTCTCTCTCTCTCTCTCTCTCTCTCTCTCTCTCTCTCTCACTCTATCTCTCTCTCTCCCCCTCTCTCTCTCTCTTTCCCATACTCCTCCCTCGTGTTATGTTATATTTCAGTCAGAAGACAGCCCAGATGAACTCGAAATGATCTTTGAGTATGATTCGAGGTCACAAAGTTTTAACTTTTTAATTTGAAGCTCCCAAAGTTAGGTACACTTTTTTTGTATTAAGCACTGAATAGCTGGGAAATAGCTTTAGTTATTGTGTTGATAGCACGTTCCTAAATACAAAGTTCCAAAATACAAAACGTAAATCGTTGCAATCTTTATGGTCTTGGGGCACAGTACGGTTACATTTTCACTTTGGTTTAAAAATGTGCCTCAAAAATTGAAACTGGCTTGCATGGGAACCTTGTTTGTTCCATTTCAAACGACGTGTATGTAGAGAAACTTTTGTTTAGTATGCGCTTTATAAATATTGTATTATTATTATTATTATTATGTATTTCAAGAAAACTGGGGATTTCCACACACGTAGACGTTGTTGCTTACCTCGCAAGCTCTTTATGTGCGATCATTGGGATATCAAGTTGCATCTGTTTTAAAGAAAATATTGAGTTTTGGGAAATGTGAAACATGATTTGTGAGCTTCTTCATTCTTTCTATGTTAGTGAATTAGTAATTTCCTTTTTTTAGTTATTTTCATTACTGTTTCAATCAATTGTCTTCTCATTACACTGGGTGAGGATTTATCGTCTTCATAATTATCAACCACGATCGATCATTTGTCCCACCCCAAATTTCACACTTCAAATTAATTTAACGAAATGCCGACGATTGCTTACAAAATGAACATTACGTAAGATAGTTCTAGATTTTTCACCATGTGAACGACAGCTTTACATATATTTTGTTATGATTATATAATTTATTTCAAAAAAAGAGTCAATTACTTTGTAATGGAAAAAAATCAATGGTAAGAATTCGAGTACTGCGATAGAGGGGAATTTCTAAAGTACTTTATCATGACTACATCTACCTTTTTTTTAATGTAGACATAGTTTACGTACATGAGCGCCACTATAAACACACATTGAGAACCTTAGTTGTGTGTAATAATTCATACGACGTGTATGTATTTCAAGAAACTGGGGATTTCCAAATGCTCAGGTGTTGTATTCTATCTCACAGGCTCTTTATGTATGATCGTTGGACTATAACGTTGCATTGGTTGCGCTTCGGGAAATGTGTAAACAAATATATTTATTTTCTCTTTTCTCTCTCTCTCTCACACACACACACACTCTCTCTCTTTTTTTTTCTCTCTCTCTATCTTCCACACACTCCTCTCCCGTGTCATGATATCTTTCAGGCTATACACCACTATATACATACATATTACATTGGGAACATTTATTGTTTGTAATATTTTACACGACCTGTATGTATTTCAAGAAATTGGGGATTTCCAAATTCGGGGGGCCGAGATGATGGGATCCTCGTTTAACATTTCTCTTGGCAAATCTAAAATTATTTGGCAATTTCGTAATTTGATTACCCTTTAAGGCTGGAATTTTGTATTTGTTCATTTCGCTTTTACTTGTCGGCAAATTTTCAATCGACGCAAGTCACGCCCCTGCCCCAAATGCAGTCTTAAAAACTTTCACCCCATCACACTTCATACATCATTATCACCACCAATATCATAGTCAATATCATCATCATCATTATCAATCCTTTGCCTGATAAATACAAGGTGCTCCATCACATACTCTGATGACGATTTTCCTTTGGTCAATTTTAAACACTAACCGAATTCCCAACTTAAACCCTACACCAAACTCCAAACCCAATCCCAACTCTTACCCTAACCCCATACCTGAACTTCAGCCCTAGCAAATGTTGACATAGTTGGACCACCCAATATATACATACGATCTACAGTGATACTCAGTGAATGAATGTAACAAACAGGCCAATATATAAATATCACGATTTTATTGATTTTAATAAAAATTGATATTGCTCTCTTTTTTAAGTATCTTTTTTACAAAGGACTGTACAATTTTGAAACACAGGTACTGCTCAACAATACAATGGTGCTAAATTTGCGTTAACAAAATTACCAGTTAGTACATGTAACATGCTTTCGAGCCGTATTTCAACATAATTATGGCAATGTAAAATGTAATCTGCACAGACATGAAATCGAAGTTCATCCCGAGTTCTCTTAAGATTTTTGTACGTAATGCATAGTTCCTGAGGAATTAGCAAAGAAATAGGAGGAAATAGAAGTGGTAGGCCAGACCAGACCACATGCACAACATGCATGTTTGGAGCAACAAGGACATCATCCCATATATTGTACTTCATAATTAATGCCCTTATGACTCCAAAGAGAAATATAATATAGGGCAGAAGTGAGGTATATTTTA
>JAVYIG010002981.1:0-216844 GCA_035222895.1 Strongylocentrotus droebachiensis | reverse complement strand
TGACCATTTCAAAATGTGAATGATACCAGAAAGAACGATTGATTGATGGTTTTATCAAGAGTTATTTAGTTTTTGTTTAAATACATGGCTAAATTGACTTGTTGCATATGGAATCACCCACCCGCAATACCCTCAAAAATACTACTCCCCCCCCCCCTCCACCTTCCCTCGGTCCATGTATAAACCCAGGGACAAGAGTCATAATTGCGAGAAAAAGTACCTGCACCTCCGCCAGAATAAGCACCTAGCTTCAGATCATAATTCATGGTCTCATTGCCAATCATGAACTCGCGGTAACTGGCATGGCTTGTCCTCACAGAGAAATCTTCCATATCGACCCGTAGTTCATACGTCTTCTGGCTTGTCAGGCGATGAATCTTATCGTTTCCAAGCCAGTGTTCCCCGGAGACGCTCCCGAAGCCCTTCTTGTAGTGTGACCAATTACCACTGAAATTAACGGAACCGTCCTTTCTTCTTTGAAAGACCTATGGTCAGGAGTGTATAGAGTGTGGATGATAAACACTTTCTATATAATCCAAACATTTCTACTTAATCCTTTTTGGCTTTGGTTTGGGTTGTTATTTGTTTCTTTGTTGTTGTTGGTTTTTTGTGGAAAATACGCAAATGTTGATGAAATAACACGATGAGAGAAGCTTTATTGCATGTCAGTTATTTCCTAGCACTACAAATAAGTTTTTGTGTACTTTTCAAGATCCCCCTACATATATCTAATTTGATATTTACACCCCCGTCATAACAATTAAAATAATGCATTAGAAGGTGCTCCTTTGGGCCTACTATGTTCATTCGTATCAAGTTTTAGAAATGTAAAAACTCAGAAGTAATACAAACTAGAATTTTGAGCTCTTAAAAATGCTTTTAACATGCTTAAGAATTAGTAGTTGTTTTTAACTTTGTTTTGAAATGCATTAAGTCAAGTTTTAAAAGCACTTTATTTACGACAGAGGGAAATACGAGGGAATTAAAACTCAGAATAGCTGACTGATCATTTTGAGAGGAAAGTGAAAAAGGGACATTTAGAGGCAATAGAACTTGTTAATTGAAACATAAAAAAAGGAAGATGGGGGCGTGATGGTGATAATACTTGTTCATCTGAAGCTTAATGGAAAGGTATAGTTATGATGCAGAGTGATTATGTCACAGTGGCATTGACTGGTAGCTTTTAAGATGTCGAAGAAGGGGGAATCAATGTTTACCCCTACCCCACCCCATCATCTCCAGTACCCCTTAGAACGCACTCATTTTTTTCTAGACATCTAGGAGATCCGTGATAAGGTGGCCCTAACTAGAGCAATCCAGGCGTCTTTCCAATAACTTATTTGTATATTATTCATTCATCGATATGGATATTTTTTAATAAAATAAACCAACACATCATTCAACTTGAAAAGGAGGAAAATAATGTTTTTTTTATACAGGGTAAATATCGGTCACAACGTGACCACTCTGTCGCTCCAACTCTAAATAGCCGATGTAGCGCGCTAGCATATAATGTAGCGCTCTAGCATATAAGGCAGCGCTCTAGCATATAAGGTAGCGCTCTAGCATATAAGGTAGCGCTCTAGCATATAAGGCAGCGCTCTAGCATATAAGGTAGCGCTCTAGCATATAAGGTAGCGCTCTAGCATATAAGGCAGCGCTCTAGCATATAAGGTAGCGCTCTAGCATATAAGGTAGCGCTCTAGCATATAAGGTAGCGCTCTAGCATATAAGGTAGCGCTCTAGCATATAAGGTAGCGCTCTAGCATATAAGGTAGCGCTCTAGCATATAAGGTAGCGCTCTAGCATATAAGGTAGCGCTCTAGCATATAAGGTAGCGCTCTAGCATATAAGGTAGCGCTCTAGCATATAAGGTAGCGCTCTAGCATATAAGGTAGCGCTCTAGCATATAAGGCAGCGCTCTAGCATATAAGGTAGCGCTCTAGCATATAAGGTAGCGCTCTAGCATATAAGGTAGCGCTCTAGCATATAAGGTAGCGCTCTAGCATATAAGGTAGCGCTCTAGCATATAAGGCAGCGCTCTAGCATATAAGGTAGCGCTCTAGCATATAAGGTAGCGCTCTAGCATATAAGGTAGCGCTCTAGCATATAAGGTAGCGCTCTAGCATATAAGGTAGCGCTCTAGCATATAAGGTAGCGCTCTAGCATATAAGGTAGCGCTCTAGCATATAATGTAGCGATTTACACATGGGTTAAGAGTAGCGAAGCATGGATTTGATTGCCAAAGGACCTTAGTGTTGAGCTGGGATTTGAACCCTCGACTCACCGTCCAACCACCACCAGCGGTGTCCATGTCGCAGTAGACGTTGAACTGTCTTCCGACTTCTCCAGGATATATGCCATAGATTCCACTCATATTCAGCCCACTTGCCTTGATGTCACCACAGTCCTGTGGCTCCCCAGGAAACACTTCAGGAGAGCTTCTCAAATCTTTGTTTCGCGGTAATAAACAAAAGTAGGAAAAAACTCTCACAAATGCGCATGGGCGGCAATCCAGAGCAAAACACGTCCCCCCTCAATTTTATCAGGGGGGTCGCCCTCCCCCTGAAAATTTGAAAAAGTGCCCTCCAAAAAATGTATAGCAAATACTGACTAAAGACTGCAACACACTTTTAGGCTCTGGAGGGCCCAAGAGTGCAGCGTTTAAACTAATAAAAGTGCAAACGAATCTTCACGCTTGGTCGCAAGCTCCCTCGCATTATATCCTTCAAAATGTACAAGTATATATTGTAGAAAATCTGTATTCCGTTGGTATCACAGTGATACCAACGGAATTTAGATTTTCACTCGCATATCGCCCCTTCCCCAAGTCATGAAAAAAAAAATCGCCGCCCCTGTAAATGTGTCTTTTTTGCGTAATCATTGTGAAGAGCATTATGTTCTATGCAATAGTTGCGGCGAAAATAAGCTATATTATAATGAGAAATTGTATTGTCATTATTTTCTTCATTATTACTTAGAAGCCTGCATGCTAAATGGAAGAAAACAAATCATGTATATTTTACATTTTTGGTTCCTTGTAGCTTGTGTAGAAAGAAATTAACCCAGGCATTTTCGGTCTCCGTTTTTATTTTTGTTGCTGTTGTTTTATTAATGTTATCTTTATTTACCAATCTTTATCGATCAGTAAAGTGTTGAGAAGATATGAACTTATTTATTGAGATTAAATCATATTGTCACAGTCATTTCACAAACAAATATAAGACATTTTTTATTTCAACATTACGGGAAGCAGTTTATGTTAACCAATATTGCAATGTAAAACGCATAGAGAACTAAATTATAATGTGGTATGATTCAACGTTGTTACTGCAATTATTTTAATATCAAATCAAGCAATTTAATTATTAATTAAAATCTTGTCAGGATATATCATAGATGGAAGAACCCAACTATTAGTTAAAATGGCCAACCAAGTATAGAAATGATAAATTTCAAAAATAAATGAGTCAATATTAGGTCTTAAATTGAATTGACTCCCCCCCCCCCATGTTAGATTACCAAAGGGATTCATGTTCATACCGGCTGTGCAGTGTTTACGTTGAACCTGGTGAGACCCGGGCTTCCCGGGCTTCCCAAAGGAGCGTTTGCCGTCAACACGATATGTGGTCTTCTGTTCAACATCTTTTCCGTCCAAAACGACTGGTTTGCAACTATCACTACCATGTCCAAGCGAACCCGGCGATTCGAGTGCTGAAACTTGATTCGAATAGGAACATAGTCTTAGATATTAAACCGCAGTCACACCAAAGAGACCACATCACACCGACTACACACTGGACAAAATAATAACGTTAACCCCAATGGTCGAAAATCAGCCGGTGTGGAGTTGGTCTGGAGTCGGTCTGGGGTCGGTCTGGGGTCGGTTTGGGGTCGGTTTGAATTAGGTATTAAGAGCGTAACGAAATTGATGATAATTTTTGGAACACACATTTTCTGTGCCGGTGTCACATTTATCTGACAAAAAGACTCAAGGTATTTTCAATCACGCATAATACCACCAAGAAATAGCTTGCAGTCCATTTAAATCACTATATTATAGACCATGTAACAATCATTCTAAATACCTATTTAATATATAACGAAGAAGCAACCCTGTTTACTTGAAAGTGAAATATATATATATATATATATATATATATATATACCCATATATATATATATATGTATGGGTATATATATATATTTCTCCATATATTCTGAGTGTGCGTGTACGACGCACGGATTGTGAACAAGTTCAGAGGTGAAGGGTATGGTTGATTAATATTTTCCGGTGCTCTGATCCATTTCCGCATTAGGATATCGGCCTGTACTGTTACATCCAGCCAGGTAGCTGGTACATGTAACTGTAGTATATAGTCATAGATCTAGAGAGTTTTTCGAAATACGTGTGGGCGTGTAGATCTGACGTTATACACTTACAGGTCATTATTTTGCAACCCAATTGTATATTCCACAGCAAGTACTATACAGCAGTAAAACATTTGAGATAACACTCTTTTAAGGATGGCAAATAAGGTATTATAGTTTTTATAAATCACTTCAGTGTATATTATTATCATGAGTGGCATATTATATACTTTGTGTGTTTATGATTTATGATTCAGCATGTCATAATGGAGCATTGTGAAGCTGAAGCAGGAAGCAGCTTTGGAATGACCGTTATCATTCTAAGTTCACCATGTTCAATATGTCAATTTGAAGTGATATTTTAAAATACACTAAACTATAACGATATTCGGAAGTTTCATATGAGTCATATATATTATGTACGTAGCCTTCAATTATAATAATTATCAATCTTTGTTGAATGTTTATCATATATTTATTTGTAACAGCTGTGAATGAGTGGAAATAAAATCCACGTAAAACAAAACAAATGTTAGTATCTGTATTTCGCATGTCGATAAGATATATAGCAACAGAACTAGATTTGGGTTTCAGAAACTTGTTTGAAATGAAGAGTAAACGTAAATAGCATGAACAGGGTGAATGGCTCTTTTGTCATGATAACTTACGTTAGCATATGAGACACCGAGGTCTATTTATAATGAATACCCTTTTAATATGACAACCGGTCGAGAAAGAAAAAAACTACCGAAAAGACCAATTATGTATCAGGGTGGGTTTAACATGTATGGGAGGGGGCACGTACGATCTCGGAAAATTACGTAAATAAGCGGTCGCGGCCATAACCCAATGTTGCATACGTCAATAGGCCATTTAAGAGCTAATTACTCTTGATGATATATCGATCTAATAGCGTACGTCATGGGTTTAAACAAGAAATTTAATTAATCAGTGTCCTGCCAGTGTCACAAATAAGGTATAAAAATATGTTCATCTGACCGTAATCAAATGCCTAAAACCCCTGAGATTCCGGGGGTTTCCGCACCCTCGACCCTACCTGGGGCCATCGAGGCGGGCCCCTGAATGCTTATCTGACCGTAATTTATTGCCTTAAACCCCTGAGTTTCTGGGGGCGGACAATTTATCAAAATATGTTCATCTGACCGCAGGCGCGTAGCCAGGGGGCGGTGGGGGTGCCCCCAAACAAACAAAAACGCCGGCCAAAAAAAAAGAGAGAAAAGGAAGAGGACGTAGGAAGAAAAAGGAGCAGACAAAAAACATTTTTGAAATTCAGACAAGGATTAAGAGTCTAGAATGGTACAACAAATCGTCTTCTTTCTCTCATGGTTTAATGAAACGTCAAAGCTTCCGCGCTTTGCGCAGGAGGGGGGGGGGGACTGAATTCAGACAAGGATTCAGAGTCGAGAATGGTAACACGAATCGTCTTCTTTCTATAATGATTTTAATGAAACGTAAAAGCTTCCGCGCTTTGAACGGGAGGGGGGGGGGGGGGTAAACTGAATTCAGACGACGATTTTTTTTTCTTTCTTTCGAGAACGGTACAACGAATCGTCTTCTTTCTCTAATAATTTAATGAAACGTCAAAGCTTCTGCGCTTCGCGCGGTAGGGGAAAAACGGAATTCTGACAAGGATTAATAGTCGAGAACGGTACAACGAATTGCCTTCTTTCTCTAATCATGATTTAATGAAATGTCAAAGCTTCCTCGCTTCGCTTTCATCAAGAGTTTAAACTCTTGATGATATATCAATCTAATAGCGTACGTCATGAATTTAAAAAAGAAATGTTATTAACCACTTTGATCGACTTTGAACTATATACCGTTGATTAATATAAAATATAATTTTCAATATCGACTATCGCTTCTTATTCTATGCATGTTAAGACAAAGAAACAAGATTTTGTAGGTTTTTGATAAGCGTATACAAATTTATTAAGGGGGAATCTTTCGTTATACGTATAGTGAGCCGATGATGCAAAACAAAAACAACAACAACACTAAAATAAATTGCCACTCTCCAGCCAGGGGGGTGTTTCACAAAGATCCTAAGTCAAAGTTATCTCTAAGTTGGACTTAAAAGTTATGGAAAGCCATTAGCATACTTGAAAATATTTTGTAAAAGTTATTTTAAAAGGCATAAAATGTTGATTCAAATCATTCATATTTTCTATTATCATGGGAGATTTCATGTTCTTGATGTGGAATTTATGGAAAGTCTATAATACTTGATTTTTCACCTTTGAATATATTTTATTTTAAGGCTACAAATGGCTTTCCATAACTTTTAAGTTCAACTTAAAGTTAAGTTCGACTTAGAATCTTTGTGAAACACCCCCCAGATGTAGTAAATGGGTACCTGATACGAATTTATTAATTGAATGCTTTGAGCACCTTAGGGCATCTAGGCTAAAGCCATGGTACCGAATAGCTAGTATATCCCGAAGGCGCCTTGAGCACCCCCTGGGCCCGACCGCATGCGTGTTCCCAAAATGTCCGGTAAAGGGGGTACTTTTCACGCACCAATGTCCGGCTCGTATAGTACACACAAATCCGGACCGTATTGACTTTACACACCGGACTTAGGGGGGTGTTTTCAAAAGGAGGGAACGTGCATACGCGTACCCTAAATAACACTGAGTGGAGGGGGGGGGGGGGGGGGGGCTGGGAAAGATAAGTGTGCAATATAAAATGTATAGCTAATATCATTATCAATATCATTATCATGACCTAAAACAACTATTGATCTGAAGGACTCAGGTTTAAGGGTTTCCATCATTATTATTTTCCTCCAGGTTGGAGCTTGATTTTTCCAAGATGGCTGCCAACTTGAAGCAGGTTGTCGATCAGAACCTTGAGTGTCCTGTATGCCTGAGTTTTTTCAAGGAACCCAAGATCTTAACCTGCTCCCATACATTTTGCAAGGGTTGTCTGCAGTCCTTCCTCGACTTCCACCCGGACGAACAAAAGCTATCCTGTCCAGTGTGCCGGAAGGAAACCGTGGTTACCGATGGAGAAGTGAGTACATTACAAACAAACCTAACGGTGAGGGCGCTGGTTGAAGATGTCCAGACTCAGGTACAGGTGTGTTCCAACTGCGATTCAGAGGACAAAGCTCTTGCAGTGGTCTATTGTAAAGATTGCGGTGACTACCTTTGCGAATCCTGCAAGAAAATGCACTCAAAGTGGGCGAAGTTTTCAGGTCATTCCATCGTAGCTGCCAGTGATGTCTGCACGGGAAAGGTAACTTTGAGGAGAAAAGGCCAATGTCAGAAACATCCAAGTGAGGATGAGGAATGTTTCTGTCTCGACTGTAATGAGTACATCTGCTTTCGATGTAGCGTGCTAGAGCATACACAGGGAGGGCACAAGGTTTTGGAAGCAGCCGTCTATGAAACTGAACAGAAGAACAATATCGATGATCTGGCATCTAAAGCAAAATCAAAGATATGCGACTTCGACAAATATGTGGCATACGTTGCCAAACAACGTGGAAGGTTGCAAAAAGTACAGGAAGCTCTTTCTCGTGACATCGACGAAGCGTATGAGGAAACTGTCCGAAAATTGACAGAAAGAAAAGGGGCATTAAAGAGTGATGTCGGGCAACGGATAAAGAAATTCAACAACTTGTTAGAGAACATGGAACAGAAAGGCCATCAGCAGATCACCCGAATAAATGCAGTATGTGGGTTAGTCGAAAACGGTCTGAAGATTCCTCTACAAAGAGAAGCTTTGAGAACTCACAAAACGCTTTGTCAAGAGATGGAACAGCTCTTGAGCCGAGTTGACCACGACGACCAGAATCCGAGAAGAACTGCTGAGGAAGGTGAACAGCTTCGTTTTACTCCGAGCCAGAGAACGGACGGACTGAGGATGGGTCGATTACAAGGTGATTCCATGTGGATTCTACACATGGAAAGTCAACTGCCTATCAATAATGGCATGCGCGGGATGGCAGTATCACCTGGGAATACAGTTGATGTTGGCTGCTGGACTGGAGGAATAGTGACATTCTCGAGCGATGGCATACTTCAGGAGGTAGTTCTAAAAACCGTAGAGGTGTGTGCCTTGCAGTTCACAACCGATGGTGGATACGTCATACGTGACCAATGTAACAACATTTCCCTCTACACATCGCATTGTTGTAAAAAGCTCAGGGTAAAGTTCGAGACGCTGAGCGCCGATGAAGGCGGGCCTGGTGACCTCACCATAGACACAGATGGCAATATCCTATCAAGCTACATAACAAGGAAGACCATCCAAGTCTTCAAGCCATCAGGTGGGAAGCCAGTCAGGGAGATACTGTGTCAAGGTTTTAAACCAGAGCAGATATTTGCGATGGGTTCGAGGGACATGGTCGTGGTGAAGAGTGACGGACATACAGTACGCGTGCTTGATGGCAGATTCGGAGCCAAAATGTACTGTATCACCGAGGAAGGGCTAGATGCCTATCCTGCAGTTTGCAAAGATGACTCGATCCTCATCGCCTGGGTGAATTACGAACAGGGAGTTGTCAGCATCTTGCAATACACGAGAGAGCTGAAGCAGATCCAGAACGTCATCACAGACTTCAAGATAACGAAGCCATCCCGTCCCTGGTACTACCTACAAGAGTTTAAGACAGGAGAGATTGCCTTCTGTACACCAGGAAAGCTCTACATATTTCGTGAGGCACGTGCTTAAGTATCCGTAATGTCCATTACGCACAACTTGCTATGTCCGTTATGCTACACCT
The DNA here is from genome assembly GCA_035222895.1 of Strongylocentrotus droebachiensis. Classification (NCBI taxonomy): domain Eukaryota; kingdom Metazoa; phylum Echinodermata; class Echinoidea; order Camarodonta; family Strongylocentrotidae; genus Strongylocentrotus; species Strongylocentrotus droebachiensis. The sequence continues at coordinate 207,720 of JAVYIG010002981.1, read as the reverse complement.
TATCCTGACAATGCAATGTGTAATCGAGCAGTTAACAACATGTATTTATGCTCAGAGTGTAAATATAACATTAAACCCTAAACATTTACAGTTTTGTCCAACTTACTGTTCTCAGGAATAAAATAACCTTGGCTTATGGTTACGGTCCAGTAAAAAGAATCCATTTTCTCTTCAACAATCCAGTGTCATACTGTAAATGCTCTGTATGTCCCCGATAGTCAATTTTGCAAGATTCAATTAGGTTTGCTCCATTTTCATATTTCATGTTACTTATTTGCAGCGTTTTGTTTACAAGAAATGATAATGATACGAACAACACATAAAAAGATAAAGTATATTAAATCACTTTTGCTTGCTTCCTAAGTAAGCAACATTATAAGGAACGAGGATAATTATGAAGGGGCCTTAGCCTGTTGGTTGTAGGGTAATGTGTCTGATTCACTCACTGAAATATGTTTTAGCAGTCTTGGTTTTGTTTTAAACTGTATAAAGAAAACAGTCTGAATATCATGTCTTTTGGAATAGACTAAATTGGGAATGGTATTGTTGTTAGTAAAGTATTGAAAAGAAGGTCATGAAACATGTTCCAAATAAAATTGACATCCTTTAACTTTACAATGAGCAAACTTTAATCTGAAAAAAAGTTTTGTGTCCTGTTTCTAATGTATTAACAAGCAAAAGTGCCCTTTTAGGGGGGGACTTACGCCCTGTAACTGTATAGAATGGCGCCTTATGTCCAAACAGAAGCCAGTCATCGAATTTAATTATTATTTTTCGTTTTAGAGACCAGTGTAACTGACCACTTTCTATTCAGTACACGAACCATTATTTGTATAATCTTTAATCATTAGTTTAGTCGTCAAACTGTAATTTCTCCACAATCTAGGTGCTGGCGTGGCTGCGTTGACAGTTGCAGTCAGGGGGGGGGGGGGGAGTATTGGGAGGGCGAACGAATGTATACGAACAATTTGTACAGAAATTATCATTTAATATACTACATATGTATAAGCCTACTAACTTGTGAAAATGTATTTTCTGTTGTTGTTGTTGTTGTTATTCTTCATTTCCAAGGGTGCTACTATATTTGATCTCAAGAGTATTATAACTTAAGGTAATAAATGTGATTGAAAATTTTGAAAGGGTATCGGGAATACATTTAAATACGAATAAAACTAAAGCTATATGGTTGGGCAAAACTTCTCCTTAAGAGACAATAAAGAATATAAGTTGGTTTGATACTTTTGTTAAATCTCTTGGTATATACTTCAGTAAGAATAAATCTTTGAGTATGAATATGAATTGGTCTCAAGAAAGATTCATTAAAATACGACAACTTTTAAAATCTTTGAAACGGAGGAACTTGACATTTAAAGGGAAAGTAATTGTCTTAAAAAGCCTTGTTATTTCAAAATTGATTTATACAGCTCAAGTTTTATCGTGCCCTATGGAATGGATAAAAGCGTATGAAAAATTATTTTATAATTTTGTGTGGGGTAATAGAGCAAAAGTGAAAAAGGAAAACATGATAAATACTCTTCAAAATGGAGGCATGAATATGGTTGACATGTGTACACAATTTATGTCGTTACGAATAAAATGGTTGTTTAGCTTCCTAAGTTTTAAGGAACTCCAAGAAAAGAAGGGGACATGGATTTTTGTTTTAGTATTGGATTAGAAAACTGGGAGGGATTGATATCATTATGAATTGTAAATGTTTACCAAAATATGTGACTTCTTATAGAGGAGAAATACCTGATTTATATTGTGATTTACTTTGTACACGGTTTACTGTAAAGCAAGTTAATTATGTAAAAGATACACAACACACCTATGGAAATGTTACAAAAGAAATGATTTGGTTAAATTGTGATATCAAATTTAAAGGAAAAGCATTGTTGTATACAAATTGGATAAAATCGGGTATATTATTTTTAGGGGATATAGTGATAGGAAATAGATTTTTGACCGTCAAAGAATTGAAAGATAAACTTATCTATTATGATGGTAGATGGTTGAGTGAATATGGCAAAATAAGAACCGCAATACAACAAAGTGGAGGCGAATCATAAAATATGGCGAACAAGTTTATGACTTTAACGATTACAAACGTAAATCAATGATATACTCTAATTTGAATTTGAATAGTTTTGAATTATCAATACACTCTATTACTGTGAAGAAAAAAATATATACGGAACTCATAAAATTAATCCAAAAACAATATAGGGCGCGGATCCAGGATTTCTTAGGGGGGGGGGGGGGACCCACTTTTTTTTTTTTAGTCCCCCCCAAAAAAAATCGCAACGACTCAGCCAGCCGCTAAATAAGCGGGGGGGGGGGGTGAGGTCACCTTTTTTAGGTCAGCCATTGGCATAATTGTTTAATTTTTAATTTTAATTTTTATTTAAAATAAAAAAAAATCACAAAAAGGGGAGGAAGAGTTTACTCCAATATACACACATAAAAAAAAAACGAAGGTGGAGGTTCAACCCCCCCCCCCCCCGCCTGCATACGTGCCTGCCCGTCTGAATACAGTTTTTCCCCTCCCGCGCGAAGCGCGGAAGCTTTTACGCTTCATTAAATCATTAGAGAAAGAAGACGATTCGTTGTACCGTTTTTTACTCTTAATCCTCGTCTAAATCGATCCCCCCCCCCCCTCCAGCGCAAAGCTCGGAAGCTTTTAAGTTTCATTAAATCATTAGAGAAAGAAGACGATTCGTTGTACCGTTCTCGACTCTTAATCCTCGTTTGAATTCAGTTTTCCCCTCCCCCTTCCCACCGCGCGGAAGCTTGTATGTTTCATTAAATCATTAGAGAAAGAAGACGATTCGTTGTATCGTTTTCGACTCTTAATCCTTGTTTAAATTCAGTTACCCCACTTCCTGCGCGAAGTGCGGAAGCTTTGACATTTAATTTAATTATTAGAGAAACAAGACGATTCGTTGTACCGTTCTCGACTCTTAATCCTCGTCTGAATTCAGTTTTCCCCTCCCCCCCCCCTCCCACCGCGCGGAAGCTTGTATGTTTCATTAAATCATTAGAGAAAGAAGACGATTCGTTGTATCGTTTTCGACTCTTAATCCTTGTTTAAATTCAGTTACCCCACCTCCTGCGCGAAGTGCGGAAGCTTTGACATTTAATTTAATTATTAGAGAAACACGACGATTCGTTGTACCGTTCTCGAAAATAATCCTCGTCTGAATACAGTTTTCCCACTCCCGCGCAAAGCGCGGAAGCTTTTACGTTTCATTAAATCATTAGAGAAAGAAGACGATTCGTTGTACCGTTTTCGACTCTTAATCCTTGTCTGAATTTCAAAAATGTTTTTTGTCTGCTCCTTTTTCTTCATAGGCCTACGTCCTTTTCCTTTTCTCTCCTCTCTTTTTATGGCCGGCGCCTCTCTTTTTTTTTGGGGGGGGGGGGTGGGGGGCGTCCCCACTGCCCCCCTGGCTACGCGCCTGCGGTCAGATGAACATCTTTTGATACCTCCCGGAAACTCATGGGTTGAAGGCAAATTACGGTCAGATAAGCATTCAGGGGCCCGCCTTAGGGCCCCTGTTGGAGTCGAAGGTGCGGAAACCCCTGAATCTCAGGGGTTTCAGGCATTTGATTACGGTCAGATGAACATATTTGTATACTTTATTTGTGATACTGACAGGACACTGATTGGCGTGAGGTTCAGCGGGCGGAGCCCCCAGAAGATCAAGGGTTTTAGGCACTAAATTGCGGTCAGATGAGTATTAAGGGGCCTGCCCAAGGGCCCTTGGTTGGGTCCCGGGGGCAGAGCCCTCGGAAGCTCAGGGGTTTTAGGCCTTTAATTACGGTCAGATGAGCAATTTTTGATACCTTATTTTGTTGTGACACTGGTAGTTAACTATTTTTTTTTCTTTCTTGCTCTCTTTCTTTCTATTTCTCTTTAAAATGCTTTTCCCAAAAAAAAATGGGGAGGGGGGGGGGGGGGGGGGGAGCTGGAGGCTCCCGATCTCCACCGTTCCGCGGGCCCTGACATGTAGGCATCTCAAGAAGCATATTTCTTGCCTGGCTGTTAATTTACAAACCGCATAAAAAAGTATAATTTACCAAAGAATGAGGAAAAATCTCGGAAAATTATGTCATTTCAGCATTATTTGTAAACCACCACGGTTATGGAATTAGAAATAAACCACGTTTAAATTTTATTTCCCCCGAGCCCCCTCCCCGATCAATACGTCAGTGCCCCCCCCCCCGATCTACACTTCGTTGGCGGTAAAATCGCAACTGATCTCCCCTACCTTTCTTCTTTTCTTTTTTTCTTTCCATTCTCTCCTCTTTCCCTTTCCCTTCCCTTCCTTCTCTCTCTTTTAGGTTTGATGGGGGGGGGGGGGGGTGGGGGAGGCAATGTCATTTCGGCCCTCATCCTTCTCCACACGTTGGGGGCGGGATTAACTGCAAATGATCTATTTCCCCTTCTTTTCACCTTTTTTTTCGGTCCCTTTTAGCTCTCCTTTTTTCCTTTTCCTTCTTTCTCTCTTTTTTTTAGCGGGGCGGGGGGAGGCAAGGGCATTTTGCCCCACCCCCCACCCCGATCGACAAGTTGTTGGCGGAAAAATTGCAACGGATACCCCCTTCTTTCTATTTCCTTCATTCTCTCTTATTTTTTTGATTGGGGGAGGGGGGAGGCGAGGCTCTTTCGGCCTCCCCGATCACTTCTTCCCCCTTTTCTTTTCTTCTTCCTCTTATTTCTTTCCCTTTCTCTCCTCTTTCCCTTCTTTTCCTTCTCTTTCTCTCTCTCTTTTTTTCCCCTCTTTTTTTCCCTTTTTTTTTTCCTTCTTTTTTTTCCCTTCTTTTTTTTCCTCCTTCCCCCTTTTTTTTCCCTTCTTTTTTTTCCGAGGGGGGGGGGGGGGGGGGAAACAACTTCCTTACATGAACATTTACAAATATACTGAGACCATCAGGTCTGTAGATGCAAGTCGTTTTTTTCTTCTTAACAATCAAACTTAAATGTTGATGAATATCAGATAAATCTAATATAGGATTTCCCGGCCAAATTCGCGTGTTTGTCATTCGAATTCATTTACTTTGCATTTAAGTTAGCGCAGATCGGCTTTGCCATGCCAATTATCATTCAATTTTCCAGTTTTTGTATTTAATTTGAGATTTTGGTCGAAGGGTTTCATAGATCTGTCATTCAATTTAGAAACTGGTCAACTAGCATTCAAATTAATATTCACTTGTCGAAGCGTAATATTTATCATTCAAATTAACACCTGTCATTCGTATTCGTAATATTGTTATTTAAGTTAGGAATGTTAGGGGGAAGAATTGCAACAAACTTTTTCAGTTTTTAAATAATGCAGTTAAAATGCATGATTTGCCATTGGGGTCTAAGCTGTTATTCCATTTATTTATTTTCAGGAAAATTCAGATGGGTGTAGTCAGACATAAAGTAAAGAAGGGGCGAAAGCAAGGGATATGGCATTTCTGCACGGACATGTTCATATGTCCGGGAAAGGTGGGGGTACCCTCAATCGCCCCTTTTTACTACAGACTCGGAATTTTACAAAAGTAATTCACATCATCTCTCATACCCAGCACACCCCTCTGTTTTTCTGAAAGAGTTTCATAGTTTACTTGCCCGCCAGCAGATCGATGGCTAAAGACATGGCTAAATAATGAATCATGTTCAAATTGTTGACTCTAGTCCCTACCCCAGTCACAATATTGTACCCTTCTTCCTTAATGAAATTATGATGAAATTATGATAAATTTATGATGAAACATAAGACAAACAACTTCCTTACATGAACATTTACAAATATACTGAGACCATCAGGTCCGTAGATGCAAGTCGTTTTTTCTAAACAATCAAACTTAAATGCTGATGAATATCAGATAAATCTAATAAGTATAAGTGTATAAATGCAAGAAAATGAAATATGATGAAATACACATGAATAAACAATCTTGAAAGAAAAAGAATGAGCTATAAAAAGTGTGTAATAAACGAGAAATGTATATTGACCATAAATTTAAGTACACAAAGTGCTAATTTGAATGCTACAAATGAATTAGAATGCTAAAAGTACACCATCGCGTTGTCCGAAAATCGTGTTGCGCCAAATCGAATGACCAAATAGCGAAAGAAGCACATTGTTCATTAATTTGAATGAAACATACGTAGATTCTAACGAAAATTCCATAGATTTGAAAACTAGAAAAGGGAATATAAACCCGAGATATACCTGACTGCACTAAAACCGTCGAATTTGAACGCAAGACAAATTAATTTGAATGACAAACTCGCGAATTTGGCCGGGAAATCCTATATTAAGTATAAGTTTATAACTGCAAGAAAATAAAATATGATGAAATACACATGAAAAAACAATCTTGAAAGAAGAAGAATGAGCTATAAAAAGTGTGTAATAAACGAGAAATGTATATTGACCATCAATTTAAGTGCACAAAGTGCTAATTTGAATGCTACAAATGAATTAGAATGCTAGAAGTACACCGTCGCGTTGTCAGAAAAACGTGTTGCGCCAAATCGAATGACCAAATAGCGAAAGAAGCACATTGTTCATTAATTTGAATGAAACATACGTAGATTCTAACGAAAATTCCATAGATTTGAAAACTAGAAAAGGGAATATAAACCCGAGATATACCTGACTGCACTAAAACCGTCGAATTTGAACGCAAGACAAATTAATTTGAATGACAAACTCGCGAATTTGGCCGGGAAATCCTATAAAAATGTAGCAACGAGAATAATAACCAAATATATTTTGTTTATGTTGAAATACAAATTAGAAGTAGAGGAAAATAAAACTAAGACAATAGATTTGAATATTACTAAGTGGAAGAAGACAATTACTGATTTACAATCTGCTATCAAGTAAATAGAGATATATAATTTGATTTGATCTCATTTAAACATGTGATTAAGTGCTTTGTTATGAATATTTATGTACAACGATGTTATCCGTGATTTTATCTGAATAAAGATTAATTTCAATTTTTTTTGAATGAACATAAAATGAATTTGTGTGGCCAACTTACGAAAGTGACCGAGAAATCCTATATTATTAAAAAATATATATATATATTATAACTTACCGGTATGTACAAAGCAGTGTTTGATTCTTTTTACAATTGCAATACAGTTTTTGTGAAAATATACCACATTTTATTTTACATGTGTTAAAATAACAGGAAGCTAATCAAGTGAAGTATTGTTCTGTTCATCATGATGTAAAATGTATCTGAAAATTCCCTAAAACATTATATTCTTGATTAATACCTTACTGTCGGCCTAAATATAAAAGTAATCACACTCTTTTTAGCTATATTTTGTCTTATTGTACTATGGCTTTTTCTGTTGGTATGCAGTGAGTTACAAGTGGAAATAAACATAATCTAGTCATGTAAGTATAAAATAGCATCGTGGAGAAATAATGCTTTTGTGACTTTATTTTTTCATTAAATATATGAACCCAAGGAATTAATATGAAAGTATGTACAATAAAAGTAATTTCAATATGAATCATGAATAATGTGGAAACATTTCTTCGCCTTTAACTAATTTGCCTCCTGTCGATATTTCATCCGTTTGAAGTTGGTGATTGATGTAGACATAATTTTTATGCTCATATTTACAGCTACATATATGTATGTTATTTTACCCCCCTCATATTAAACGGGATATTTTTCGACGATTTACTTCAGATTATAATAATAACAATAATATAACGGTGCTGATATTGTCATTAGCATATTAAATCGGATAAAAACAAGGCAATTAGGAAGAAGGTTGAGTAAAAAAAGAAATCGAAATACATTAAAGGTGGATTATCCATGTGTATTTAATTCAATGGTTTTATTTATACTCGCATCGAGGTAAATTGTTGCCAAATGGTGAAAATGTTCACAGATTAAAAATAAACATAAAAATACATCAGTAAATCAATACAACACAAGTAAAATACAACGGTGATATAAGAATCCGAACCTCCAATAAAAGAATTAATTATTTTTCACATTTGCACAGATATGGTTGGAGAGTCAAATACATGTATCAAATGCACAGAAGGACCTGTATGGCTAGGAAAATAGAGACTAGAGGGAAAGGGGAAGGGCGGGAGAACGGGGGAGTTATAGAAATGGATAAATGAAAGAAGGAAAATAATAATAATAAATAATATAGAGTATTTGTAATGCGCCAACTCCACATGAATAATGTGTTTGAGGCACATGGAGAAGAAAAGATATAAGTACACAAAATACACACAAAAATGAACAACGACAATGTGAAAATAAAACAAAATCTACTGAAAAGCCACTTTGAACAAATGAGTTTTAAGGGCATGTTTAAAGCAATCTACACTTGAAATATAACGAATATGTTGTGGCAATTGGTTCCATAGGTAAGGTCCAGCGTGTGCAAATGACCGACCCCCCCCCCCCCATGAAAATGGAAAGAACGAATTGTGTCCTCAGAGCCAGAAGGGCATTAAATCATATACTACAGATTTTACGCCCTTCTGGCTCTTAAAGGTACTATGTCCCATTTGCAGGCCCCCCCCCCCCAAAAAAAGGTTAAATTCCAACTGCATTTGAAAGATAATACTAATTTAGAACTTCCCTAAAAAAGATGGGGCTTGAAAATGTCTTCAAGTGGGAAAATAACAACTATTAGTTGTCAAATCGACTTTAGGGCTATAGAGCCCAAAAGTAATAGTCTTGATTTTCAGACAATTGTACGGAATGGTCATACGTTTTATGCTGCGCAAAGTTTCAATCAGTTTAATCTTGGCCATCACAAGAAGTGGGTTATTGATGTAGACAAATGCTCATGTACCCTTTACAACTCTTTTCATGTATGTTATTACCAAAGAAGAAAAAAAGCCAGTCAGTCACTCAATAGTGTCTGACAGTGAAGTCTAGCAAGTAAACGGGTTTCCTTGCATAATTTGAATATGAGGACACTGCTAACGTTTACATTTCACAGATAGGGCATACATGACATATTCATAATTCCTGCAAAGTTCTACAGAATTTGAGGTTGGCTGCAAAAGGGACATAGTACCTTTAACAGACGGGATGTGAAGTAGGAAATAATACATTTGGGAATAGAGAAAGAAAAAAGATAAAGAGAGAGAGAGAGAGAGAGAGAGAGAGAAAGAGAGAGAGAGAGGGGGGGGGGGGGGAGAGAGAGAGAGAGAGAGAGAGAGAGAGAAGGGGTGGAGGGGGATTCAGTTGCCAAGAACTTCATATAGCTTGCTATATAGGTATACTAGAGAGACCTGGAAATCAGATTTGTGATTTCATTCTATAAGGATAATCATTACGTATATCCTAATATACAGAAGGCGGTATATATATTATGCTTCTATCGATAAATTCAAGGATTATGAGAAACGTATATCTGGAGGCATGCATGGTAGCATATAAAATTTTATATATATACTAATATCAAGTAATCCAAGGATTATCAGAAACACATATACGAAGGAAGTAGCATAGGCTATATAATTATATATATATATATATGTTTATAATAATAATAATAATACATGAGATTTATATAGCGCCACTATCCATGTTAATTAAATGCTCAAGGCGTTTCAAAATATGAAGCACTAAATATGAAATAATCCAAGGATTAATGAGAAACATATACGACGGGCAGCCAGTAGAAGTAGCATAAATTTGAATCCCAGTATTATCACAAACATATATACGAAGGCATGGTACGTATATATACTATTTCTCCATATATTCTGAGTGTGCGTGTACGACGCACAGATTGTGATCAAGTTCAGAGGTGAAGGGAACGGTTGATTAATTTTCCGGTGCTCTGGTCCATTTCCGCATTGCGACATCGGCCTGTACTGTTACATCCAGCCAGATAGCTGATACATGTAGTAATATAGATCTATATAGTTACTATAGCTATTCTAAATACAAATGGGCGTGTAGATCTGACGTTAAAATCACAGCTCATCATTTCGCAACCCAACTGTATATTCTACTTCTACAGCAAGTACTACAGTAGAACATTTGAGCTAACACTAGCTCTCTTATTGAAGAAGGCAAATAAGGTATTTTATTTGTTTACATCAGTGCATATATTATAGTCTTGAATGGCATATTATATACTTTCTGTGTTTATGATTTACGATTCAGCATGTCATAATGGATCATTGTGAGGCAACTTCGGAATCACCGATATCATTCTAAATTCACCATGTTCAATAATACTATATGTCAATTTGAAGTGATATCTTAAAATACGGCACTAAACTATAATGATGTTGAATTTTTCATATGAGTCATATATTATGTAGCCTTCAATTATAGTATGTAATTATCAATCTTTGTTGAATGTTTATCAAATATTTATTTCTAACACCTGTAAATGAGTGAAAATAAAATACCACGTAAAACAAAAAAAATGTTAGTACCTGTTCGCATGTCGATAAGATTGGACTTGTCCACCACAACATAACTATATAGCAACAAAACTAGATTTGGGTTTCAAAAACTTGTTTGAAATGAAGAGTAAACGTATATATAGCATGAACAGGATATGGCTCTTTTTGCATGATAACTAACGTTAGGATGTGCTTGAGACACCGGGGTCTATTTGAATGAATACTCTTTTTAATGTGACAACCGGTCGAGAAAAAAAACTACCGAAAGGACCAATTATGTATCAAGGTGGGTTTAAAATGTAAGGGAGGGGGGATGGGCATGATCCCGGAAAATTACGTAATTAAGCGGTTGCGGTCATAAACCATTGCATAATCGTCAATATTTAAGAGCTAAACTCTTAATGATATATATATCTTATACATGTATCTAATACCGTCATGGGTTTTTCAACAATTAATTTTATTTATTAACCATGCACTGTGACTTTGAGCTATACCAATGATTAATATACATTATCTATAACGACTATTGCTTCTTATTCTATATGAATATAATGACAAAGAGACAAGATTTTGTAAGCTAGTGTTTGATAAGCGTATACAACTTTATTGTCGTTACACGTAGTGAACCGATGATCAAAAATATTTATAAAAAAAACATCAACAACAACACTACAATAGATTGCCACTCTCTAGCCAGATGACTGAGGTAAATGGGTTCCTCACTATGAAGATGACTGACAAAGAAAGCGGACAAAATATACAGTTCCTCAGGTAGACAAAGGAACATCCCTTCACTGCTATTATGTAAAAATGTGTAGAACAGGTGTCACATGCATATTCACCTTTTTACATAATAGCAGTGAAGGGATATGTTCCTTTGTCTACCGGAGGAACTGTATATTTTGTCCGCTTTCTTTGTCTGTCATATTCATAGTGCCTGGTACGAATTTATCAATTGAATGCTTTGAGTACCTTAGGGCACCTGAGCTACAGCCTACAGCCATGGTACCGAGTACCCTGAAGGAGCATTGGGCATCCGCTGGGAAGGATAAGTGTGCAGTATAACATGTAGCTATTATCATTATCATGACCTAAAACAACTATTGATTTGAATGAATCATGCTTAAGGGTTTCCATCATTATTATTTTTTTTCTCCAGGTAGGAGCTTGATTTTTCCAAGATGGCTGCCAACTTGAAGCAGGTTGTCGATCAGAACCTCGAGTGTCCTGTATGCCTGAGCTTTTTCAAGGAACCCAAGATCTTAACCTGCTCCCATACATTCTGCAAGGGTTGCTTGCAGTCCTTCCTCGACTTCCAACCGGACGAACAAAAGCTATCCTGTCCAGTGTGCCGGAAGGAAACCATGGTTACCGATGGAGACGTGAGTACATTACAAACAAACCTAACGGTGAGGGCGCTGGTTGAAGATGTCCAGACTCAGGTACAGGTGTGTTCCAACTGCGATTCAGAGGACAAAGCTCTTGCAGTGGTCTATTGTAAAGATTGCAGTGACTACCTTTGCGAATCCTGCAAGATAATGCACTCAAAGTGGGCGAAGTTTTCAGGTCATTCTATCGTAGCTGCTAGTGATGTCTGCACGGGAAAGGTAACTTTGAGGAGAAAGGGCCAATGTCAGAAACATCCGAGCGAGGATGAGGAATGTTTTTGCCTCGACTGTAATGAGTATATTTGCTTCAGGTGTAGCGTGCTAGAGCATACACAGGGAGGGCACAAGGTTTTGGAAGCAGCCGTCTATGAAACTGAGCAGAAGAAGAATATCGATGAGCTGGCATCTAAAGCAAAATTAAAGATATGCGACTTCGACAAATATGTTGCATACGTTGCCGAACAACGTGGACGTTTGCAGAAAGTACAGGAAGATCTTTCTCGTGACATCGACGAAGCGTATGAGGAAACTGTCAGAAAATTGACAGAGAGAAAAGGGGCGTTGAAGAGTGATGTCGGGCAACGGATAAAAAATTTCGACAAGTTGTTAGAGGACATTGAACAAAAAGGCTGTCAGCAGATCACCCGAATAAATGCAGTATGTGGGTTAGTCGAAAACGGTCTGAAGATTCCTCTACAAAAAGAAGCTGTGAAAACTCACAAAACGCTTTGTCAAGAGATGGAACAGCTCCTGACCCGAGTGGACCATGATGAGCAGACGCCAAGAAGTATTGCTGAGGAAGGTGAACAGCTCCGTTTTACTCCGAGCCATAGAACGGACGGACTGGAGATGGGTCAATTACAAGGTGATTCCATGTGGATTCTACACATGGAAAGTCAGCTACCTATCAAGAATAGCATGCGTGGGATGGCAGTATCACCTGGGAATACAGTTGATGTTGGCTGCTGGACTGGAGGAATAGTGACATTCTCGAGCGATGGCATTCTTCAGGAGGTAGTTTTAAACACCTTAGAGATGTGTGCCTTGCAATTCACAACCGATGGTGGATACGTCATACGTGACTATGGCAACAACATTTCCCTCTACACACCGCATTGTTGTAAGAAGCTCAGGGTACAGTTCGAGACGTTGAGCGACGAAGAGGGCGGGCTTGGTGACCTCACCGTAGACAAAGATGGCAATATCCTGTCAAGCTATAGGACAACAAAGACCATCCAAGTCTTCAAGCCATCGGGTGGGAAGCCAGTCAGGGAGATACAGTGTGAAGGTTTCGAACCACAGCAGATATTTGCGATGAGTTCGACGGACATGGTCGTGGTGAAGAGTGATGGACATACAGTACGCGTTCTCGATGGCCTATCTGGTGCCACAATGGACTGTATCACCAAGGAAGGGGTGGATGCCTATCCTGCAGTTTGCAAGGATGACTCGATCCTCATCGCCTGGGTGAATTACGAACAGGGACTTGTCAGCATCTTACAATACACGAGAGAGCTGAAGCAGATCCAGAACGTCATCACAGACTTCAAGATAACGAAGCCATCCCGTCCCTGGTACTACCTACAAGAGTTTAAGACAGGAGAGATTGCCTTCTGCACACCAGGAAAGCTCTTCATATTTCGTGAGACACGTGATTAAGTATCCGTAATGTTCGATTACATTATGCTACACCTTATCCCTGACAATGTAATGTGTACTCGAATAGTTTAAAATGTGTTTATGCTCAGTGTTTGAATATAACATTGAACCCTAAAATTCACAGACTTTTCCAACTTACTGTTCTGAGGAATGAAATATTTTTGGCTTATGGTTACGTTCCGTTAAAAGGAATCCATTATCTCTTCAACAATCCATTGTAATAATGTCCAGGGCGAACGAATTTACCAAACTTTTTACAGAAATTAACATTTAATATACTACATAATATATAAGCCTACCTATGAAAAAAAATGTATTTACTAATATAGCTTTTACAAATAGAAAGTTGCGATTGGTTCACAGCTCGTCACGTGATATCGATTGTGAGAATCATATTTTTTGTGGTTGTAATTCTCCATCTTTAGGGGTATTACTGTATATTATCTAAAGAGTATTATTATTTTATGTACAAAGCATTGGTGTTTTTTTTAATGTTTAAACAACGACTAAATATGTATAGATAGTTTATTCCTCAGCACTACATCCTGACTTATGGATCCTGCTGAGTATCGTCGTAGAAGTAGAAGTAGAAGTATATTTTGAATATTATTAATATTTTATTGGGATGAAAAAGAAAATGTATGACTAGTCATCACTTTTGACTGATTTAGCTTTTGAACGATGAGATTCGTATTTACCTTGTTTTAATTACAAAATTTGCTCTAATGCTGTTTAGAGAAATAAAGCATTTCATTAAAAAAAAGTAATTTCCATATGTCACTCCCGGTCATGTTTTCGATGTTTTATTGATCACCCGGTGTCCCGGTCAAATGAGTACAAATTATGGAGTCATACCGTATCCAAGCAACCTTGCGCACACTAGCGTTGTTGTTGTTGAATTTAATGGCGTTTTCCATCGTCGTTGGATGATTTTCGCCAATGTACCCAATGTTTGTTTTCATAGTTTTAGCCGCACACATTTGAGATTTAACTGGATGGCTCCAGAAAAAAAAAATCAAGCCTCATGAGATCGCAATTATCCTTGATTTTCTATAACACAGTGTAATCAAGGCTATGTAATAAAACAGCCATTATTGACTGGTAGAATGTCCCCCTGTCCACACACAACATTTTCCGTGACTAATCATGATTAGCTATACCGTTTCGCGATAGTGATACCGTTTCGCGATAGTTTTACGACCAAAATTGTAGGTGTGGACGCTCACTAACGATACGTCGTATAACGAAACTAGTCTAACGAAACGCAGGTTTGGGCATCGTTTCGAACTGAAACTCAATAAAGAATCACGCCTAATCACGGAAATGTTGTTTGTGGACAGGGGGACCCCCTGTGGGAGTGTAACTAGTGTAACTAACTGGGCGGGGCTTAACGTGACCCCCGGCCCCCCCACTCAGGTTTCAAAATGACCGCATGCGTGTTGCCAAAATGTCCGGTAAAGGGGTACTTTTCGTGCAACAAAGTCCGGCCCGAGAAATGTAAAAAAAGGGGGTGTATTTGACTTTCACCCGGAGATTTCTTTAAAAAGGGGGTGTTTTTCTCTCATCTCTTTGTAATTAAAAAAGGGGGTTATAAAATATCTTGAAGTTGAACATAGAAAAATTGATGAAACCCCGCGATCAGATTTCAGAAATTCCTGCTAGTTTTGAAAGCTCATTCAGGATTATTTCATGAGTAAAAACATTGAGTCCCATGCACTCCCTTCCCAGTACGGCGGCAGTACGGACTTCTAAAAATCTGTGTGAGAGAGAGAGAGAGAGAGAGATAACAACAGAACGTATAGTCTGTACGGCGCATCCGCTAGCTGCACCTCATTTCAGCGTGTATATCGGGCTAGGCTCGGCATCAAGCCGGGGCATGAAGATGGGGTACGTTATGAGGCGTGGGCCCTGCCAAAATTGTCATGATTGCGACGTCTTTGAGCAGGACCCACAGTCTCCTCGTTGTGGATATTGTGGCTGTCTACCTGTGGCTCACAGGGTGGCACGTTCAGGTGAGTAGTTTGATCGCAATAGTAACACTTTCAAACTCATTTTCCAACACCCATGAAAATGAATATGTGGGACTTGGATCTAGACCTATTTAGTTTTGTACTGAAGTGTAGGCTACCCTAATTCACACACAGCTGCGTTACTACTATCAATGTAGTCTGAGATGCAAGGCCCTACATGTTATCAGTGTCTGTGATATGGTGTAATATTGAAGCCCTAAAAAGAATTGTGCTTCAAAATGATCAAGAAGAAGAACTTGAAGAAGTGCCAACCAGTAATGACAACTTTATCTGAGATGAGAGGGAGGGGGGGGGGGGGGGGGGGGGAGGTGTCTGCATGTCCTGAGATAGGGGGGTACATTGAGCAGTGTTCCGGATTAAGGGGGTACATTGAGCAGTGTTCCGGATTTAGGGGGGTCTCCAAGGCAGGAAAAGCCCGTGAAAAGCCCGCGAAAGGGGGGTTCGGAAATGTTGGCAGTACTCAGATAGGGGGTCTTTTCAAAAAGAGGGTACAAGCATACGCGTACCCTAAATAACACTAAGTGGGGGGGCCGGGACGTGACCTCGAGCGAAATGAGACCAGACCTCTTATCACTATCGCGAAACTCTATAATCACGGAAAATGTTGTGTGTGGACAGGGGGCATTTTATACGATGATTCTTTAGTGACGACGTTTCTTGTGTGTGGACATCCTGGAATTTATACGATGATTCTTTATACGACGTATAGAGTTTCGGGATAAATTGTTTTGTGTGTGGACACGCTGTTCGTAACATAACAATTTTGGACCACACATGATATTTACACAATGTAATTACAAATCATTCGACTCGATATTTATATACAACGTTATATTCGTGAATTATACTACATTTTATTTTGCATGTGTTAAGAGAAAAAAAAAGCTAATTAAGTTGAATTATTGTTCTGTTCATCGTGATGTGAAAGACATTTGACAAAACATTAATTTCTTTGTTAGAACCTGACTTTTGGCCTAAATATAAAGGTAATCACACTCTTTTCGGCTTTGTACTATTTGCCTTCGTCTGGTTGTATGCAGTAAATGGAAATGACCACGATCTAGTCTTGTGAGTCTAGAATGGCAACGTGTAGATATTATATAATGTATATGTGTATAATTTAGTATAATGTATACGAAAGTATGTACAATAAATGATATTTCAATATGAATCACGAATAATGTGGAAATACTTCTTCACCTACAACTAGTATGCCTCCTGTCGATATTTTTTCTGTTATGATTGTCTTCAATGCAATATATCATCCCACCAAATTAACATGGATGTAGGTACAATAATGTAATCCGATATGAATCATATTTTTATAAGTACATGTATACAAGAGTGACATAGTTTAAGGCTAGTTTTCCTGCCATATAGACAATTGTTATCATCATCCACGTTTGAATATTACGTTTCTCCTATAGTCACCAATGTGAATAAATACTTTTGAATAGAGACATTCGTACATTTCAAAGAAAAATGAGTAATGTTCATATTGGAAAATCTTATTACAAATAAAGAAGTATATTACTTTGTGTCGCAGGGATTAGTATAATAAAGTGCTAAATAATTAACCCCAAAACGAGCTGATATAACAAAAAAAACATAGGTGTCACAATGAAAAAGCACCGCAAGATAATGAGAATAAGGATGCAGGTTATTTGGTTGAAGAACCTCATAATGATTATAACTTTACTTCATTTCTTTTAATCAATGCAATTTAGGTTTTATCGGCAATATTACACGCTACAAATTCAAAAGACTAATGCTGTCAGAATTACAATAAAACATAATAAAACACTGCAAATATTTATTTAGACTTTTCTTGAAGAACTTGTTTGTTAGATTAGTATACAGTTAATTATAATGGATTCACGAACATAGCAAATAATACTAAAGGTATTGAACTGAATGGAATTGAATTTTAACGAAGTTGTTTTCCACATCTCCATTAAAAACACGTAAGACATGTCACATACTTACAAACAACTTGGTACTGATATGGAATAAACGTAAATAGTTATGATGGAACCATAGAAACTTTGTTACAACTTCGAAATATAATTCTACTTTACATTAAAACAAATATAAAAACGTACAGAAATGTAGAGATATGCAGGCGTTATGTAAGCAATATAACCAGTGGCGGATCCAGCTGAGGCTGAATCGGAATCGGCAGCCACCTCCCCTTTTGGCGGTCTAAAAAAAAAAGAAGAGAAGAGGAAGAACGACGGGTTTTTCTAAAAAGAAAGTAATGAGAAAAGAAGGTAAAAGAGGAGAAGAGAGGACAAGGAAAGAAAGATAGAGAGAGAGAGAGAGAGAGAGAGAGAGAGAGGGGGGAGAGAGAAAGGGAGAGAGAGAGAGAGAGAGAGAAAGAGAGGGAGAGAGAGAGAGAGAGAGGGATGGAGAGAGAGAGAGAGAAAGAGAGAGAGAGACCCCAAAAACACACCTGAACTTGACAACAAAAATAAATCGCTACCCTGACCAACGGATGGGAAACGTTATCAAATGAGATGGAAACCCCACCCCACCGAAAGGTATTCGTAACATGCGTACTTAAATATATAAATCAGTGGCGGATCGGGGGGGGGGGGCGAATCAGCCACCAAACTAAAACAAAATGGCGACCTATGAAGAAAAGGATAAAGGGCAATTAACTGAGAGAGCGAGAGAGCGATGGAAGAAAAAGAATGTAAAAGAGAATTAGAAGATTAATTAATTAATTAAATCAGACACAGAGGTCCAGATGTATGGAATTCTTTACCTGATGATATTCGAAATATAAAATCAACAAACTCCTTTAAAAGAGCACTCAAATGTATTATCATTTCACAGATGTAAGATATTACTTACATTATAATCTATTTATCAGTTCTAATTAAATCTAACATAATTTTGTTAATAGGCTTAACGATTTTTTTTTTCCTTTCTTTTTTTAACTTTGTAAATAGTGTAAATAGTTCACTACAAAACTTTAGGAATTTTATTTGTCATATATTATATATTTGAAAGGTGTTTTAACGATTCAAGCTCTATTTGCTTATGTTTCATCACCTTTGTGTGTTCATTCTTCAAACTGTATATAGGTTGCAACTTGTCTTTGATAAAACAATGATATATTCTTTTTCTACACCTATATATTCATCCATGATCGATGTAAAATTGAAAATGATTTGTTATATTATATTAATTTTTCATGTGATGTTAACTTCAATGAATTGTGAAATTGTGAACATGCATAAATAAATAAATAAATAAATAAAAAAATAAAAATAAAGAAATAAAGCCATTGCGCTTGAGTACAAATTTCAAGGCATATCATGGCACCGTTTTGAAGTCGAGGTTTATCCAATTTGATTATTATAATAATAAATAGTGATCTAGCATCTATACCTGAACTAAAATTGATTAATAATACAGTTTTTTATTAAAAAGAATAGCAAATTTATAATTAAATGAAATTAAAATATATTTAAAAAAAAGTAATACCGGTATGTAAATTTTTTTTCCTTAAATAAAACTTAAAAACTTTTAATTTTAGAAAAGTAAGTGCATTGGTTTTAGCTTGGCAATGCAGAAAATAGAAATAAGACTAGAAAACTCATTGCTTTCGTAAAAACTTCGTCTCACCGTTTGGTGGAGAAACCATAAGAGAAATGGCGTCTAAATTGATAATTTTGTTATCTGGTGTTCTTGGCGTATTCTTCCTATATGCAGGTGTTTGCAAGCTATATCCAATGTTGGATCAAGACCTCCATTTATCGATGGTAATGAGTATATATGTGTTTTAAGTTTGTGCATGTCCCATGTGTTGAAATGTGTGTCATTAGACGGAATGCAAGTCTTGTTCAGATAGGACGCAGAGATACCATGCAACCCTCCCTGAATTTTTCTGCTTTGTTTATACGTCACTCCAAATTTTTTGGAATGCCTCCCTGATATTCTGAAAGATTATTCCTATTATGCTGTATGCAATTGATAGAAACCTCCCTGATTTGTGAATATTATGAGGCAATAGTTCAATACACATGGAAATAGACGATAATTTTTTCTTTTCTGATTTGCATTGATTGCATTTGCAAAAACAAGCTAAATCTGCTTATTTTTCATATTTTTTTCTTTAGAAAAAGCACTTTGTGAACTATGCTCGAGTTGCCCCACTTCGGACCAACCTCAACATGAAATTCAAAGCTAGCCAGTATCGGTCTGCCGTAGGAAGCCTGGAGATTGTTGGTGGGTTTGGACTGCTCAGCATGACTGGTCGAACAGCGCGACTGATTGGTTTTGTGATGCTCATTGCGGCTGAACTCTTCATGATCCATTCTTACCAAGCACTAGGAGACCCTCTTCAAAAATACATCAGATTAGTTGCAGCCGCTGTGCTTCTGACGGCTCAGATGATGTTTGAGAGGTGGTTTGCGGGAGGAAATGGGGAAGAGGAAAAGGCCCCCTCTATGCCAGCGAAAAACGGGGAAGAGGAAAAAGCCCCCTCCATGCCAGTGAAAAAGGAGAAGAAAAGCAGGAAGAGTAAAGGTGCAGTGACAGAAGAAAGCAAAAAAGAAAGCTGATAGTTTTCATTTTTCCTGCATGTCATTTTCTAGACCGAATTTTTCTGTCTCTTTCGTTCGTTAGCCTCTGATTTGGGTAGGTCGGCTCTGTCTTTAGAGACAGAACAGCCCTATACGCTGTAGTGGCCGCGCGTTTGTACTAAGAAACGTTACACAAAACTTGGCCAAACTTAATCCCTAATTTTGATATTTTACCGGATGCGTATCTGATGCATTTAAAGTCCTAAATTAGCTAAATACTTAACTACTTCGGTTCCACTTACCAACTTGACTGGAATAATCCGTTTAATGGTCCATTTTTAGGAAATTATGGGTCAAGATCGACATCCATGAAGAAAATCTTGCAGCCAAGTCTCATTCTTTCTAGTCTACGCCGAAGGCAAAATGATTATAACGGAAAAACTGTGCACGAGCTACGAGTTCGTAATGACATGCACAGTTTTTCCGTTATAATCATTTTGCCTTCGGCATAGACTAGAAAGAATGAGACTCGGCTGCAAGATTTTCTTCATGGATGTCGATCTTGACCCATAATTTCCTAAAAATGGACCATTAAACGGATTATTCCAGTCAAGTTGGTAAGTGGAACCGAAGTAGTTAAGTATTTAACTAATTTAGGACTTTAAATGCATCAGATACGCATCCGGTAAAATATCAAAATTAGGGATTAAGTTTGGCCAAGTTTTGTGTAACGTTTCTTAGTACAAACGCGCGGCCACTACAGCGTATAGGGCTGTTCTGTCTCTAAAGAGAGAGCCGACCTACCCAAATCAGAGGCTAACGAACGAAAGAGACAGAAAAATTCGGTCTAGTCATTTTCATGTTGTCTAATCTCATCATGTTGTGTCTAGTATGGATTTGATTGCAACATTTGGACAGTCATGAAATATAAAAAAAAGGTCCTCTGGTTGTTTGTGTGAAAGGGATTTGATCCAGTGACCATTCCTCATCTGCCATCCTGTGCCTAGACATGCAGACTTTCCATGTCCAAACTTTACATCTTTAACAAAATATAAGGAGGAACAAATGTCCGATCATGATGATTGTGTAATGGGTTGGTCCTACCTGAATGAAAGCAACAATGATAAATCGTTCCCTTGTCATTCCCCTCTTGTTCATATTGGAAAGGCAATTGAAATCATTGTTGTAAGTCCCGCTTTATTTTGTACAGTTAACTATGTAAGGAAGTCGAATCTGTTAGGACTGCAAAACAGTTCCACTTGTGCCAAAATTCAACTTAGGGAGTGTAAATACATGTAACACATAATTTGCTTAGTTGGATCTACCGGTAATTAAAATTGATTTGACTTTGAAAACAAAATTGATTTGTGCAATTTGATTTGTGTATTATATGCCTATTCTGTTCATGCATTTAGACCAAAACGTAATACAATAGCAACATACAAGTTGCTTTGTCAGACATGCTGTAGCATCACCAGGAAGACAAAGGCAATGATGATGTATTGTACATACCGGTATGTATGGAAGCATGCAATTCTATTATGAATGTGTGCTACATGTAAGCTGGGGGAAATTACATACCATGTGTCCATGTCTATTCTAGAATATTAGTTTAGTGTGACATGTATGACATAGCAATTTATATGTTGCCAATGTTTGTGGAATTGTAACAGGTGGTCAACTTTGGCAAAGTTACATGCCACTTTCTCAAGTTAGCTCATTGATGACCGACAGATGATGTCACAAGGGAAATGAGATCTGGAGGTTTTTCAGAAGTTTACATATCGAAATATGAGATGTATGCAGGACTGCACACCAACAAGAATACACTTGTATTTCGATGTCATGGGCCCTTTAATCACATGACCAGAACTCAAATTCATTGTTAATAAGGCTGTAATGTAATACTTGCTGCTCTTATCAATTTTATCTGAATTTTAATCATTACTTTGAAAATGGAGGAAAAAAAAAAGAAATTTAAAATGCCATTCCTGCTGTGAGAATTATCATGTACAGCTGTATTATGTGTGATGTATATAATTTGAAATCTCATGGCAATAAATTCATCATTTTATATGACTGATATGATTATTATAACATTTTTGTTTTTGCTCTGTCAATGTCTAGCATGCCCCACCCTCCCAAGGGTGGGGAGGGGTGTTTCACAAAGATTTTAAGTTGGACTTAACTCCAAGTTGGACTTAAAAAATTATGGAGAACCATTTGTGAATGAAAAATGAATGATTTGAATCAACATTTTATGCCTTTTAAAATAATTTTCAAAGGTGCTAAAGGCTTTCCATAATTGTGAAGTCCAACTTAGGATCTTTGTGAAACACCCCCCTGGTCTGTAGAAAGAGTAAATTCCATTTAGTACTAAATTACTCTGAACAAAATCAGACAAAAATTAGAAAGTTATGACTTTTGAAAGTTCTAATCGCTTAAGGTATGGGCACTTAAAATGGGCTGAATCGGCAGAGTCACAGTGACAAAGTGCCGGACAACTTTCACATTTTGTTCCAACACACACAATGATTAAAATGTTGCTTTAAACATACACTACCCACAATATATTTTGAGAGATGTACCCCCAAAACATGTTTTAATGATTTTTTTTTGTTCATGACAAACAAGAAAATTGTCCATGAATATGTTAAAAATCCAATTCAAAGAATTAATGACATTGCCAATTTGAGATTTGCATAAATTTAGTGGTTTCATATTTCAAAAATAACTTTCTGAGAGGGAGAGGGGACAGTGGAGAGGGGACAGTGGAGAGGATTGGTGTATAAATCACCCATCCTCATTAATTTCACAAAATAATTAGTTTGATCAGGGAGATTAATGAGGATGGGAGAAGAACGAATTATTTCAAGCTTTTGCCATTCCGTTTGTCATATTTTTCCACCTTCATACAAATGAAATCATCACACGGATTTGATTTGACATGTGTTTTAATAGCAAACCAGGCAGGTGGGAGTCCCACCTCCCTGATCAAACTAATTATTTTGTGAAATTAAAGTTATCATAGTTTATAAAGGAAATTCTCTCACAAAACAGCTGAGAACTGTAAATTATTGTAAACTATAAGTAAATTAAGGGTACAAAGGTTTTTCTTGATAGCCGGGCAATTGATTTGTGTGGTGTGTGTGTGTGTTTCAGCTGTGTTAACTGGAGGATGGTACCCTTTAACCCGGTAAGGATGGTACCCAAGTATTCTTGAGCTGGAGTTTATACATGTAGGAAAGGTGTGGTATAGCAAAATCAAGTCGTACTCAACGGGTTAGGCACAGAAGGTTCTCATAGGGTGTTGGCTCTGTTCATGATACCACATTATAAACTGCACTTCTATGACATTTTTCTTTCAGCACAAATTTAATTCATAAACACATGCAATATTTATACATTGTGTAGAACACATTTCACAATTGGTTATTTGATATAATATTTACAATATAATTCTTTGCTAGAAGCAAAATTCATGTAAAGAAAACTTTCAAAATAGTCATTTAAACATTGACAATTAGAATATACATCAGCCAATACCAATATAGTACATCCCAGAAGAAAAAAAACCCTGAAAACAAACAGATTTTGTGAACAAACTATGAGCTGTAGAAATCGATTCCTTCCTGTTTATGAAGTAGAAGCAAGATGCTTTCAAATAATACATTGAGTACTTGATCCATACCTGCTTCACAACATTGATTTCAAATGGCATGTAAAAATCCATTTGTGCCAGATTTGTGTAAAACAGTATCACACACGAACATGACATGAAGAAAACACAAACTTTAAAACTCAATGAGAACACTGTATTCATCTGCTTCTTTAATGATAGCAAGATTAATGCCATCATCTTAAAATAAAGAACAGTGGAGATATTGTCGATGCTAAGGGTAAAAGGTGCACATTTTGTTTTTGAATTGGTCTGCAATTGTTGAAAAGTGATTTTCACATTTTCAGAACTAACCTTATAAAAGAGAAAAGAGAAAAGCAGGCAGTCTGCGGCAGTATTTCCACAGGAATCAAAGTAAGGAGCATGTTGCATATCAATAGGGAAGTTTATGGTCCAACTCGCTCATATCAGGTTAGCATAGGTAATTTCCCTCTCTTGATTGCACCATTTTCAATCCGTGAAGAGGAAGTTTTCATTTCAACAGGGTTATTTTAATATTGATTCGGGGAAAGTCTAACATATAATTTTTATGTTGTATGAATAATACAGAACCCAAGGGAGACTTACGATGACGATCGCCCTTGTCATCCCAGTAATGGATACTCACTCATTTGTAACTGCTAAATCTTAATGAACATCATCACAAAATGGAAATCTTGAATACCGGTAATCATCTCGTAAAGCTTACATTTTACCAACGTTTTCACTGTGTTACCAAAATCTGGCATAATGGATTCTGACATCGCATTTTCGAAAAAATGTTGCTCTGCGAAGCGTGCTTGGATTAATGCAACCAAAATATAATTTGAAATCAGTTTTTATACAGCTCATAGTTTGCTCACAATAACAGTCTGGTTTTTTTTACCTTTTTTTTTTGGGGGGGGGGGGAAGCACTCTATAGCACAACGATCCTACTTTCCCCTCACACACACAACTAAATGGATGGTTTAAATCCGAATATATGAACATACACAACTGCATTATTCAAACTTACAAAAGATGTAGCAAATATACCCGTAGGCATGTACAAAGTAATATAGTGGAACCTCAATATACATTATGCTGAAACTTTGTTTTACCAGGGCTAGAAAACAATTAAAATATCAAGAAATGTTACCTCTAATATCACATTGTTATAAGAAGCATATGTAGAAACATTGTCCCTCGTAATGAGATTAATAATACTGTAGCACAAGAAATAGCAATATTAAACACAAAATATTAAGTTGGAAATGGATGATATTATTAGCGGTTTCATCATTCAATGCTTGATATAGGGCGTCTGTATGTCAAGGTTAGGAATGTATGTAGGCTGTTTACAGATTCATTTATATTATATACATTGTACGGCATATCGTACAATACTAATCTCAATGAAATTCTATTATTTAAACTTTTTAAAGCAAATCCATTCGAAATAGAAGACTGAAACATACATAATTATTCACAATCATTTCATGTTACTTTCTCTTTTGTTTCTTGAGATAAATGTGAAGTATTTAAAGTCCCCCAGAACCACCCTGCTTTTATTTAATGAAAGCTGATAAATGAGAGGAACCGATAAGTGAAAGTTTGTGAAAAATCTGATGAAAATGCTAAAGTTATGAATCTTTAGAATTGTAAAAAATCAAATGCAAATTGGCCACTCTGAGATGAACCTTTAGAGCACCACTTCCATTTTTATGATTTTATTGAACCCCAAATTTACATCAGAATTTGTTTCCCTTTAACATAACTTACATCATTGTATCTGACCATTGCATTTTATGTTGATCACTGCATGTACATGTATAAAGATAGTTGCAAGTCCTGTGATAATTGATTTCAAACCTCTCAGGTTTGTCGTAATCTCTATACAATGGAGATGATGTTGTGAAATTTCTATCAGCATTACAATGCCAAATGCTCATTGGCAATTGTTAAACTATCTTTCACTCTTGAAAGTACCCAAAAGAACTTTTTTGTAAAAGCGATATACCGCTATACATGTGTTAAACGGCAAACATGAACAGACACAGAGAAGGGAGGGGGATTTCATTCTCCTTCCTACCCCATATGTTTTGTACAGTTACTAGTACGACATGAATATTTAGAATATTAACTTGTTATTCTTCAGTACACAATGGAGTTGGTGGTTGAGTTTTATAATGAATACATTAAAAAAATATTGCACACACAAATAAAAACAATGCATTAGAACAAATTTGTTCTAATATCCCCCAAAACATTAAACACTGTATTTGGAATGCTATAATACCATTGCACAGCGTAAATATCTGCAAATAAATGCCACACTTATGCACACATTCAAAATTTCAAAATGTGAAATCTTCACAAATTTTATGAGCGATTCAGATTTGCAAAAGTTTTCATGCCGCAAACTGATTCAATCACAACCAACACAACAAATTTTGCAGTTTTGCCAGTTTCTTACCATGAGAATTAATGTTATTTAAAATTGTGAAAGTTTCACATTACAAACGTCTTTTTTAGGACTGGACCAGCATAGCTACATCTTCCATACCACTGGATACTAGGGCATCTTTCAGGGCTTCAGTGGTAACGACTGCATCAGTCTTGTTGCGCCACATTTTCAGGAGCTCATACAAGTGCTGAGTGGAAAGAGGAAATAAACAGAGATGATAATGAGAAGTGGTACATGTATTCAAATTCTCAAAATAAATTTACTGAATTCTTGATGGAAAGAGGACTAATAATGCAAGTCAGTGTTGAGGAGCGGGAAGATAAATAAGAAGATAATCCTAATGATGAATATAATGAATGTGATTATCGCAGAGATGGGGGGTGTTTCATAAAGCCATTCGTAAAGTTACGCGACTTACATATAATGCAAAGCCAAATGAGATGCTTAATCATTTTTTAACTGCATCAACTAAAGTTGAACTGTGCAGATGTAGATTAACATTCTTATTATAACAAACATTTTTAATACAAAGTAGATCTATAATTTTTGCCATAATTTAATTGAGGTTATTGGAAATATAGTCATACTTTGTGAAAACATCAGGAAATACTTTGGGCATCCTATCCTGCACTTCATATTCAAGTCGTTCGTAAAGTCATGCGTAAATTTACGAACAGCTTTATGAAACACCCCCCTGCTGATCGATAGCTGTGACAATGACAACAATTATGAATGTCAATGAGCATCAGGATGATGATTGTGGTGATACTATTGCCGATGATAACAGTGCTGCTGAGAGTGATGGCAAAGGTGATGATGATGATGATGATGAAGTACTCCCAGCCCCCCCCCCCACACATAAGTGCTACACACTCGTGACCATGAACCTCTGAAATGGACCCTAATGGCTTATGTATCGCTGAAAGATGCCTTTTTGGTCTTTTTTTGTGCGATCAGTGCTTGAAAAACTGTGACGACGCCCTTATAGCTGAATAAGACACCCTTTCAACCCTTTTTTGGGGCGCAGGTGCATAGCCAGTCATGTTGTGAGTGACCCCCACGGGCCCAGCCGCAATCTTCACTCTCACTGAACATACCTCATCATGCTTCTTGTTGCCAAGGTGATCCCCAACCTCCTTAATTTCTTCCTCTGTGAACCCGAGGATGTTTACCAGGAGCAGCCAGTCCCTGTTCTTAGCATTGCCAGCAACTCGCTGGAGGAGAGGGATAGAAGGGCGATCGTCAGCGGAAGACGTCCCTGGGTTCTGCATTAGGTAATATTAATACATCACAAAATTGATAAGTAATTTCATTGCATAGCTTTGTAAGCTCTTAAAGACTGGCTTAACATAGCAAAGCCAATGCACCAATATAATAAAAACCCTACTATATGAAATTCTTGCTCCTGAATTCTTAGCTTCCCCTTTCAAATGAAAAGTGTGCATGTGGAAAGGTTTACATAATTCAATATGTATTACAAAAGTTTGCACTGTTTTGTTTTGAGGAGGCGCGATACCTCCGGCGACCCGGGTTAGAAACCAAGGCGATGCGCTAGTGCCCTTTGTTTGGTAAGGCATTAATCCTCATCACCAGGTCTCTCGGAGAGGACCTAAAGCCGTCGGTCCTCTGGTTGCTTACTAACAAGCATTTATGCTTTCTTATAGCAGTCAGGGTAAAATAACCACCATACTACCACTTTAGGTGAGAAATTATAAACCGGTATACATTCAGCCAAACTAACAGTGAAAATGAGCCCTGAAAGTTATTCATTTATTTATACATCAAGCTCTACATTTCCCTTGTATAAATTATTTCTTCCCCTGTTATGCATCTGCTTGTATTTTTTATTTTTATTAGAAATCAAACCTTTTGGTTGCAATAAAGGAATTAAACAATTTTAATTATAATTCTACATACACATACATGTATATTAAAATGAAATGATGCTCATGTCACTCCTCTCCTTACCTTGGATGTAGGTGACCCTGAACTGATGGATTCAAAGGTCATAATCTGTTCCACCACGTTGGATGGCATCTTCTTCACCCATCGGACAAAGTCATCCTCGCCGATCGACCCTTGACCTTTGACATCTACTTCCTGCATGAAGACCTGGGCTGTCCTCGAGATGACTGCCTGATTTTAAAACAGGGTAAAATGATTTTCTTAATAAACAAATCTTTAGAAATTCCATCTTTTAAAACCTGTTTAAATCATATTGAAATCGACCAAGGTCCGAGTCCAATTTTCACCACAAAAGTCAATAAACAACATTAGCTGATTGTTTAATAAACTTTTTTTTAACCCTTCCTTTAAACACTGATGAACTCATCTGGGTCATATGACAAATACTTCTGTGACGATTGCTCAGTAGTTAATTTCTGACACTAAGAGGACTCCTACTTCAGCCTGGACCACACATTTCACCCAACCCTGACTCTACATCTGGGGCCGTATTCTGAACCCTGTGTTATCTCTAATATTGTTGTGTCTTTGTAGATATTAAAGATAAAGTTGGTATTCTGAATATTGATGTAACTTTTGTTGTATCTTTTGTTGTATCTTTTCTCTCATCTCTTTGTTTGCGCCTGCGTTCAAACTTTTGTGCGCTTGTAATTGTGCGTATTTGCATATGTGCACGAGAGATAATATGACAAGATAATTGGTATTCTGAAAATTGTTGTATCTTTTATCTTATCTTATCTTGCATGGTATTTACAACAGGTAGGGGGTTGTTGTATCTTTCGTGGTGATATAATGACGGCAATCTTTCTTGCCGTGAACCAACTTCATGTCAATAGACGAGTTAGAAGAAGATTGTGTGTTGACCGGAAACATCACAGTTGAGAACTTTCTAAGAAATTACCTGCTAGGATATGACGATTTTAATGCTCTCATCTTAACCAATATAAGTGAAAGCGTGACTTGTCTTCATGATCCACATGCCACAGCGCATATGATGACGTGCGTATTAAGCACTCAAATAACTAATTACGCCTAAGATTAGTATGCACTAGGCGCATCTTCAGATATGGCATAAAGTATTCCTATTGGTTGACCTACTTATCATGCTTATATAAAATAGATTTTGATTGGTAGGGTCCATACAAATGGGCGTGTCAACAGTGATCAAAGATGAGATAGAGGCGGTCCTTCAAGAGTTAACACAGGGATAAAAATGATTTTCAGAATACCAACTTACAACAATATTAGCTCTGTATTATCTCTGGGAGATACAACAAAAGATAACACAAAACTTACAACAATGTTCAGAATACCGCCCCTGGGATTAAATACAGCCCCTCAGCGAAACTCACAGGAACAAAAACCAGGTTACCCACATCTCATATGATAAAGCTGAATTCCTTTTAGTGAGGCGTGAGAGGTGATCCAACATTTATTCTTGTGACAAAGAATTGGTCGAGACTGCATCCTTTCAACTCGGTGGGGTCACTTAATGTGACTTCCGGACCGCATGACCGTTACCACAAATGCATATAACCCCCTTTTGCGGTCAATTTCAAGGACATTTTGTGAAATTTAACCCCCTTTTTTACGTCAAAACAAGGACAAAAATCGTACTTTGGAATACCCCTATTTATAAGATTGTAAGGACACTTTCGCAAATTTACCCCTATTTTACCATATTTCAAGGACAAGACTCGGCTCCGAGAATTTTTCTTCCTGGTTTTCTCTTTTCCCTTCGCGGTTTTCTCTTTTCCCTTTTCCTGACCCCTATTTATCAATTTCGAGGACACCTGTGCACCCCTATTTTCTTTATTTCGAGGAATATTTTGTCCGCGGACATTGCTTGAAATTGACCCCTTTTTCCGCGATTTTGGTAACGGTCATGCGGTCCGGAAGTCACATTGAGTGACCCCACTGGGCCTTTCAAGGGCATAGAGTTAGGATAAGGGTCACGCTTGGGTTTTAGGTTAGCTCTAGGGTTAGGTATAGTGTTGGGTTCAGGATTGAAGTTATGAATTGGTTAGTGTAGGATATTACCAGGAAGTAATTGCTGCAGGAGCATAAGACAGGGGTAATAGTGAGCACTAAAAAAAAAAATGTTTTTTTGTTTTCCCCTCAACCACGCCCCCCTTGAGTAAAAACAGAAGAAGAGGATTCGCGGGGAAAAAATGGCATCTAACAACAATCCCACCTTTCGAGTAAGAAAATTGGGAAAAAATAGGGCAAAATAGGGAAGAATAGAGAAAATAAGGGGGGAATCGGGAAAGTTAGGATAAAATAGGGAAGAAGAAAAAAATCTGTTACAAAAAATATTGATTAAAAAAATTTAAAAAAAAAAAAAAAAAAAAAAAATCTGTAAAAAATCGGGAAAAAGTAAAAAAAAAATCGGGATACCGATTTAAATCGGGTTTTTATCAGGCCTGATAAGAGGAACTCTTCAGAAACATATATTTCTATGTATGTATTACCTCACTGGTGTCTGTGTAGATCTCCCTCAAGATCTCTGTCAGGATAGTTAGTGTGATGGCGTTTGCATTGTTTAGAACACGGAAAGCTCCTATAGTGAAGAAATTCACATAAAATTAAAAACTCAAAAAAAAAAAGTTCATGTCAAATCATGCAATATTAAATACTTTACAGCATTGGGGAGACTGCTTCAATACGCCTACCGGTACCTGTACTTTTAGGTATAGACGGAAATGTGTAATATTGTGCTTTGCAGATTTTTCAGATGTCAACACTACAATTTATTGGATTTTGTGAAAGGTTAGAAATTATCATTGTCTGATACCATGATTACCATGGTAGATGGTAATTTTGACCAAAAAAAACATAGTTACCATGGTTCTTTTTTATAAGGGATAAAACAAAATTAAGTATACATCCGTCATTTTTTTTCTTCAAAATAGAATGACACAAGATTACCCGAATTTTGTTTATAGCCTTCTTATGTCTAAAGCATAATGGTAGCTTTCAGAAGCTGATGGAAATGTTGCTTTTGAAATAAAATGAAGAAAAATCATTTCATTTACCCCTCACTCTGGTCTCTATGTTGCTATCACTGAACCACTTGGTTGCATTGCAGTATGTCTGGAAAGACAAACATCCATTCTCTGTCTTTGGAAACTGCATCAATATCTGTAGTTATGGGAGAGAAATGAGTACATTCATGGATTTTATGAAAATTTTGTATTATCAAAAAGTCCAGCAATAAACCAATGAAACCGCCGCATCTTAAAAAGAATTATAAATTGTTTCTGATCACCAATATATACACTGATCTATAATCCTGGATTTACATCTGGCTACTGGAATAAATACAAAGGAAATGAGGCTTCAATAAGCATTCCATAATTCTGTGATCCATTTCATGGAAAGCCAATTTAACCCCCAAAAATGAAAATGAAAAAAAAGAAAAAAGAAAAAATCAAAGAGGTAAATAACAGAAAAGAGGAAGGCACCAAGTAAAGAAAATGATACAACACAACTCCCTTCCTTCCTTCCCTCACTCTATATCAATCATCTCTCTTATTTAATCAGCCTACTAAAAACTAATTTGTACCTCTACCCCCTTTCCCAATATGCCAGTGCCCCTGTCAATGATCAGATATCGAGTCACACCATTTATGGGAGAACAAAGGCGGGTTTCTAAAGTAGTGGAGCCTGCTCTCCATAGGTGGCAGACATCCACCCTCTTTCTAATCATGTTCGGGTATGAATCGGTGTGCTAAGCAATCAATATTCTTCTTATCCAAATAAAATAGTTTCTGACAGGTCTCAGGAGCACTTTCTTCTCGATTTTATTCTACTCCTATATAACTTTGGTTTTTCTGTTATGAGCATGAACATGTCCTGACTAAGCAAAAGCTCAAGCTTCTATAATGGAGCTTGGAAAGACGTACCGGTAAGCAAATGCTGCATATATATGTATATAACAAGCAAAAAGGTTGATTTTATGCATAATTTTTCAGCAATTGCTCATATTTGTATATTGATTCAAGCAAAAGGCTAGTACAGTAGCACAAGCAATTGTCAGTTTCAGTTCATCGTTTTATATTTCATATAGATTTAATAATAATAATAATAATTAACGTTATTTGTATTTCACATTTTGCAATGGTTTCACAAAATTAATGGTACAAATATGTGTCAAACATGACGGACTGATCCCTTTCGACAAATCACTACCCCCTCCCTGCATCAGCAGTAAAAACACACATCATACACACACACAGAGTACCTTTTATGCATATGGCCCTATGCCACTGCATGGGTCCATTTGTGTTGGGTGGGGGAGGGGGAGGGTTTTTGTACCTTGTCTATGAAACTCCTCTCACTAGAACTGCCTGTCTTAACACTCAGTGACTTGATGGTAGCAGCCGATAGCTCTCCATTGATCCCACATCCAAGCTTCTGGAATGAATCCCACATCTTCTTTACTTCAGCATCTGTCACTGCACAC
Source organism: Strongylocentrotus droebachiensis (assembly GCA_035222895.1). Classification (NCBI taxonomy): domain Eukaryota; kingdom Metazoa; phylum Echinodermata; class Echinoidea; order Camarodonta; family Strongylocentrotidae; genus Strongylocentrotus; species Strongylocentrotus droebachiensis. The sequence goes on along the minus strand of JAVYIG010002981.1, from coordinate 175,159 downwards.
AACAAAAACAAAAACAAACCAAAGTAGCCTAAACAAAAAAAAGAAGCAATATATGTACAAATGACACCCAAATATCCATTGATTTTTAAAACATGGTCCCACTTTTTAGAATAGTCACTACCAAAGTGATCCAATCTAATCCAATCCAAAAGATATTTGATATAGCGCCTTTTCCTTGCAGTTACAAAACGCTGCACACACGCTCCACAATCTTTGGGCCTAAAAAAAAAAGTTAGACACTTCTCAGAGATCAGCAAAGTGTATATAGACTGGTAATAAAGTAATGAAGGTGCAAAAAAAAAAATGTCTAGATATTGTCACTGTAAATCTCACATGGTCATTAAAACCTCCAGTAGCCCTTCACACATCTGTGAATGGTGGGACTTATTCATAAGAAGTAATATTTGAAGCTTGGTTAAAGTCTTATTTATTTCTGTGTAATGAATGCATGGGCCTAAAGTCAGTTTCCAAGGTTTTCTAGATGGATGCGGGAAGAATGAACCCATTAATACTCAAGGCTTTGAATCCCCTGTACCTGCATGATCCAGGAAACAGATTGCAGACTAATATCAGTGGCGGATCCAGGGGGGTAAAAAGGGGGCACGTGCCCCCCCGGCCAAAAAAAAATGTGTTAAAATCAGCCCTAAATTCGCCCAAAATTTACTGAAAAACAGGGGCGTGCCCCCCCGGCCAATCTCTTTCCCACCGTGTGCCCCCCCGGCAAGAAATTCCTGGATCCGCCCCTGAATATGCTTGCATTCAGTATCTTCCTTAGGTAATACCTCTCCCTCAGTAAGAGTCGCTATTTCTTACCAACCACTCATGGAACTCAACTTATGGGGTCGAGATTGTGTTACCCTGCTGCACTAAGAAACACCAAAATCAAAATAAAGAGGAATTAGCTGATTCATAAACTCTTCAAGTTTACTCTGATGCACATTTGGGATTTCATTGTTGAAAATGAAGTTTAAAATCATAATTTTCCTCTCCAATATAACCTATTGAAGCCTATTCTAACAAGTACAAGGTTAATGCTAAATATATTACTCATTGCGGATGTGGTATCCAAGATAATATCGCTAGTGATATTTGTTTGTCTCGCAATGTATGGTTAACAAGGGATCTAAAAAGTAGGTATTTAAAGGTACAAGGATATTTTAAAAAACCTGTACAGATATACAGTAGGCTTGCGGATGCACCATGTGAGAGAGAGGGAGGATTGAGACGGAAAGTCAACCTGTTCGAAATGTCGAGCCACTCCCTCCACTCATCCTCTCCAAGCACTATAGTTCTCCTTAGAACTATAAACTAAGAAAGATAACCAACAGTCTTTTTTAAGACTACACCAACAGTCCTTTTCAGAGCTACACACCCTCAAGAAAGATTACCAAGAGTCGTTTTCAGGACTCCTCAATCCTCCCTCTCTCTCACATGGTGCATCCGCAAGCCTACTGTATATCTACATCACCATGCAAGCCGATACTTACAAGCAGCATCTAACCTTGTACAGGTAGATCTATCAGTGTTTCTTACCCTTGCAAGCTTCGGCATGCTTGGTGATCCACTGGTCGCTTGATGGTTGTACCATTTCAGAAACAATGCCTCCATCGTTCCCCTGAAAGTTTGATGCCACCACACCCATTCTAGCCCTATAGCCTTGGATTAGTCACTGCTCCTGAATTTGTAAGATCAGAACTTTTATCCGCCAATGCTGTTTGATCATCTATAAGCCGGCTACTCAGGGAAATGGACTTGTGATCGCTTATCAATCTGAAAGTGAAAATAAAAAACAATAATAAAAAAAAAATCAATCATGACTCGGCATTGATCAAGCATAAATTTCTCTTAAGCAGAGGATGCATTCACATGGTCTGAAGCTGAATCTGAAGAATCCATTGGTGAATTGGAGACTGATATAGAAAATTCATCTACTTCAGATGGAGAGTCACTCCAGAAAACTTGAAAAGAAATATTCTAGGCTAGATATAAGAAAATACTTTTTTAGCAATAGAGTGGTGGAACTGTGGAATGGTCTCCTAGAAAACGTTGTGGCAGCTGGGTCGGTAAACTCATTTAAGAATAGACTTGATAGTCACTGGTCAAAGAATGTAAGCCTTTTGTATGAGCCGGTCTAGGTGTTGTCTATTGTCTCATGTTAATTACACAACCTCCTCCCTCCACAAATAGCAGTAATCATGGAAGAATACTGGATCGATGAACAGGCCTAGACCTACAACATCGTGTATTCAAGTAAAGTAAAGTAAGAGTGCAAGTTTGATGACAGCAGCTACAATTGTAGGACAGGAGAAGAAAAAAAACCAATACAGTGAACAAAGTTTTTTGAGTCTTACACTATGAACATGACGGACACAGAAAGAGAACAAAATATACAGTTCATCATTCTACTCTCAACAATTGCTGTGGTAGACAAAGGAACATCCCTTCACTGCTATTATGTAAAAATGTGTAGAAAAGGTGTCACTAATTGAGATGTCTCCAATTTAATAATAATAATAATATTTAATTTTTATATAGCGCTTAATACAAATGTCTCTAAGCGCTTTACAAATATTTTCATACACTATTTGATATTCCCATTTCTAGACAATACATATCCCACATAGACCCATCTACAGCCTTGTCAGCAAGCAGCATCATGACCATCACACAAGATGACTTGCATTTTGCATTTTGCAACAAATGATGTTGCACTTTCACTTTGGCACAAATGTCTCTAAGCGCTTTACAAATATTTTCATACACTATTTGATATTCCCATTTCTAGACAATATACACATCCCACATAGACCCATCTACATCCTTATCAGCAAGCAGCATCGTGACCATCACACAAGATGACTTGCATTTTGCAACAAATATGATGCATGAATGTTGCACTTTCACTTTGGCACTGCTTGGCTGCTGAGTGCTGGCACTGTGGCAGGGTCAGGGACAAACTCTCTTTCTCATTAATTTCTCATCACATCACGTCATCAGATTATGTTACATCATATCTGGTGTTTATCAGACAGCTAGCATTCACTTCTTCTTACAACAGCGTTATTAAGAACTTCACAAAAATAATTTTACCAAAACGATATCTACAATCTTACTTGTCATGCTTGTGGAGCAGAGAAAGAATGAATTGCTCTTGATCTTGTTGTATCGACATCAGTCAGGTGGGAGGCCAGGGTGCACGTGATGGCCAATGTTGACGTTCCTAGGCTCAATTCTAGCGGCGAATATTTTCATATTTTTTTTTGTAGGAGAATGTACGATTTTTAAAAGAAAGCCATTTTTTAAAACTTGAAATTGAATTATGAATATGACAACATGAATTTGCTAGTAATAACAAAAAACATTATTCATCTTTTTGCTCAAACCTTGTAAGTAGCAAAATAATATCGGCCTATTTTCAAGACTATCCATACAAACAAATACAATAATATAAGCTGCGACCACTGTTGGACCTGAGCTGAGCAAAAGAGGAGAAAGCTAAGAAGGAGATTGCTGCAATTCTAATCAGGTTAGCGTTCACTTTTCCTTTTATGTATACAAATAACGTGTAGCCTATGTGTGAGCTTATATAGTACTGTCATATTTTGAATGCATTATATCTACAAATGTGACTGTTGAGTGCTGACAAACGGCAGCTTGCGCTGTTTCAGTCATTCATTCTGAATTTCTAGGCGCAGTGCAGTGCGGTGGTCTGAGACCGCCAGTGCGAGCCGGTGCCGGCGGCCGCGGCGATATCTTGTTATCAGGGGAGGGAAAGTCACTAGAGCTAGAGCGGAGAATCGAGAAGAGGCAAATCGGCGCTTCTGATTCGCCGACAATAAAGGCTTTATGTGTGTGTGTGTAATTGGGTTTCTACAGAAGTGTATCACTCAGATATATCATTCTTTACGTCTGAGGAGTGGGGACATACCTTCATTCTGGCACTAATCTTTATAAATACTTTAATGGGATTTATTCATTTTGTCATTCATTTTATTCATTCAGTCATTTTGCTTTGCTGAAAGTTTCTAAATCTAGTGACAGTAAAGCTGTAAATAGTAGGAGCGCTGGTCCGAGGATAAGGATCCTCTGCACAAACATGGATATCTTCGTAAAACGCAGACAAATTGAGCCCTAAAAAATAAGGATTGTCCTTAACTTCAGCGCTCTGCGGGCCGGTGTACTGTAGGTTTACCGATCCGCGCGCTGGCAATGTGAAAAACGGACTACGCGTAATAAAATACCACCAGTTCACCGTCTACTTGTAGTTGTATGAGTTGTCTGTCTTACCAAGGATTTATCGTTTATTCACCTATTCACCTGTAGTTAGTTTATAACGTGAAAGTCTCTGTGCATGTATTAATTATGCAGCACAGCTGTGCTGAGTAATTGATACATGCATGATGCATCATGGAGTATTATTGCGGAATCTGTTTTTTTAGACTAAAAAACAGTGACGGAACTAGTTGAAGGTTTAATCAACCACCCCCCCCCCCATTTTTTCCCAGAAAATACTAAAGGGCAACAAAAGCATTTCAAATTCATTTGCAAATTGAATTCAATAAATAAATACAGCCTATGACTACATGTATCTCTGTTTCATGAAATTACTGTACATGCAAAACTATGACATTCCATAACTTTCTTATTTTGCCTCCAATTTTGATGAAACTTTTTTTCTTCCCTATTTATTCAATTCAACTGGCAATAGGCCGGACTTGCCCTTTAAGTTGTTAATACCCTGGTCGCTAAATCTTAAAGAGAAGGCTGAGTTCTGGTGAGAGGTGACAAATAATTTGTGAGCATTTTCATTTTTATTATGCAAGTGTGGAAGAACAGAGAAAAAAAAGTTCCCTGAAAAGCACAGCTCTTCAAATGCCTTCATACATGTATGCTAAATATGACATGTCACAGCTTAAAGACCATATATTGGCTGAAAATGAAATGGATGAATTTATATCAACGGAAAGCTCATAAGTCTTTTTTTGTTTCAGCTATCTCAAGGATTTTGTGCGCTCCCTATTTCGTGCTCGATCTCTACAATTTTCTTATAATTGTGATGATTTCAGAACCTTGAAGTACACATCAATACCTAAATGCTTCATGTCTAGATGATCAACTTTTTCCGATCGATTCCACAACGTTTCTTTCACAATGCAATCCCAAGATCAGAACTCAGCTTTATCTTTAAAAGCTTCCAAAGGCTTTCTTAATAGCAGTCAGGTAAAACAATCATCCTTTTATTTTGACCCTCTTTCCTCTTCCAGTTACAGAAATGAGACATTAGATGCTATGGCCTCCCTAGTAGATGAAGATAAAATCTTACTCGACAGCCAAGAGCTGTCTCCAACACCAGTCAGCTTTTTAAAAAGTGGTCGGGTCAGGGTCGTTCTCTGTATCCTATTCTGTGAGCTGTGTGAGCGCTTAACCTACTACAGCATTATTGGTAACCTCGTTATATTCTGTACCAATGAGCTGGGGTACTCCAGTGCCACAGCAGCAGTCATAGTGGCAGCCTTTTCTGGGACGTCTTATTTTGTGCCTATATTTGGAGGCTGGATCTCTGACTCATTCGCAGGGAAATACAACACAATCTATGGCAGTCTACTTATCTATTTTGTTGGCAAGTATTCAACCACCGTATTACAAGAAAATGTGGACAAAATCACACAAGACACAAAGATAATGTATATAATATGTATGTGTACATGTATGTACATGTAGGCCAACAAATATTTAAATTTTTTCCTTTGTAAACATTTGACCAAGATTTAGGGGGAAAATAGTGGTAAATCTTGTCATAAATGCTCCAGAGTTTTTGACCCCAACCTCATTGCCTCTTCAATATATGTGTGAAAGGATATGATTTACATGAGGGAACATTCTGAGTATTTCATATAATACAATTTCAATCTATCATAATTCCTTTTCCGTACTGTACTATTGTTTTTTCATAATTTCTCCAAATACCCAATTAGCATGTGTCTTTGGAATACACAATACATCAGAGACCTTTGTACTTTGAACTATTGTAAATAAGTGTTAAGGGTAATACAAAGTTTTGGTAAGGGGTCATGAATTTAGTTCAAATGAACACATTGGAAGCATAATTATTCGGTCCTACAATATACAATGATCGTTGTCGTGGTTGAAATCGAGTCTAAAGTTATGAAATTGTAAATAACAAACTCTTTATGTTGTATAGCTCCCTCTTAAGGTCAAGATATTAATTAAGCTATAAAACAATGTTTCTTGACTATAATCGACCGATCAGCTATACCTGTTTAGAAATTATATATCACAACTACATATTCTGAGATTTTCATGGTCGCAGCTACTGTACCATTATACGGCCGAAGGTATTATTTGAAATTTATCAAAATTTACCGGGAGCACCAGTAAATTTTTATATTAAATTTTTCTCGAAAGCAAAGTGTTTTAGGGGCTAAATTTTCTAGTGCTTTTAATACATCCACTCAAAATTGTAAATAATCACTATCCACCCAATTTTTAAAATCTCCCAAACTTTGTATTACGGTACCTTTAATCTTGCTATAATACCTAACCTGTGACATTGTGCCGTCTGTAAAACCCCACTTTCCTGTCTCCTTAGGTGCCGTAACTCTACCTCTCATCTCAATCCACTATGAGGAACTGGGCGAGGGTGACGCGGGACTCACTATATCTCAGAAGCAGGGCTTTTTCATGTTTGGTCTGATGCTCATCGCCATAGGAACGGGAGGCATCAAGTCCAACGTGGGTCCATTCGGGGCGCAGCAGATGGAGGATCTTGGCCCCGGGGCGGTGCAGACATTTTTCAACTGGTATGTTTGTCAGTGCACAGTTTTAATTTGGTGATGCAAGATAACTTTCTTGAGTGACTTTTGCTCCAGGCTTTATGTTGTCACAGATGTAGGATTAGGGGCTTCTACATTATTCAAATATGAATGAAATTCTGTCTCTTAATCTCATCTGAATGTTGACTTTTTAATAACTAACAAAATTGTTTGGGTTGACTGATAAGAAACTGACCACCAAGCGATTGGGAAAGCAGCATTTGTCGTACAAACATATAAAACTGTAGTTTGTAGTATGATCGTATTGAAGGTAGCTAGGGTACCCATATTGTGTAAGAACTTGACAATCTTAAACCAGAACTAGAAATGCAATCGTGTCACAACGATGTGCGTGCAATGACGCCATGTTTCTACGTGTCAAACGAAGGAGCTACTCTCGGACTATCCAGAGCAATATGTAAGAAGTCTGTAGCTTCTGTGATAATGTAGATAGTTAGGGCGAAAGAAAGGTCACCAAAACGGCCCGAAACGGAAGGTCACGCATGAGGGTTTCCGGAGAACGAAGAATTTAGCGACCTTGAAGGAATGCTAGAGACTACGCCTACGAATTTTGAAGGGAATTGGAGTAGAGGAAGGGATCTAGAAAGGGCTCGCAAGCACTGCGTGCAAAACCAATAGGACTTGGTGCATGATGAACATGTTCCGACGCGTGCTTTGGCACGAACGGCCGCCCATACCAACACAACCGAATAACAGTCTTCGGAAACTCGGCGGAATTCGTGTAGTGATCTTTGTTCAAATGCGATTTACTCACAATTTTCTGTGTGAACATATATAATACTTGGTATCATCCGAAAGGGCACTTCATTGCGGTCAGTTTGACACCATTGTTAACTGCGCGCAATGTATTGCGCGCATTGAACGCGCTATTACGTAATCCATAGTAAATTCATCATTTTTGGCGATAACTTTGCGCTGACATATTCGAATTTTACCAAACTGTATAAACAGTTGTCACGTATATGGATACATATGTCTGCAAAGTTTCATTGATGTAGGTATAACGATCGCCATTTTAGAGCAAGTTGAAGTTATTTCTCAATTTTCTTGAAAATGGCGAATTTGGAGGGCAATTTTCTCAAATTTGGTCAGTGATAGGGTATATAATTTTGTATATGGCTGGAAAGGGCATATCTTCAAGTATCTAAATCCAAAAAAGGGTACGGGTTTGCCAAGCCATTATGGATATACGGCCACAGACAGAAAGCCAATTCCCAGAACTTTAGAGGGCGCTATTTATGTTGTGCAAAGCCATTGGAGCGTGAAATTTGGCATGGCTATGTGCAATTATGAGATAAAGATACTGTAAGATTTAAATACAAAACGGAATTTATATGAGAAAGTTATGGCAGTTTTAGATTATTTAGGGGTCCATTTTTCAAGAACTTGAGAGATTTTTGACGGAGTCGGTTTTAGATTTGAATTTCGAGTATGAAGATGGCATTTTGAAGGTCAAGTCATGTGTCGCAGATGAAAGAACATCTCTCAGACTATCTTGAGGAATTTGTTAGAAGTTTGTAGGATCTAGGATAGTGGAGATAGGAAGGAAGATATAAAGGCCTTAAAATGGACCAGAAACGGACAAAATGGCGCCTGGACGGTCATGCATGAGTGATTTCGAAAATCGAAAAAGTAGGTGACCTTGATGAGATGCTAGAGATGATGCCTACGAAATTTGAAAGGAAAAGGACTTGAGGAAAGGACCTGGATAGGAATAACAAGCACTACGTGCAAAGCGAATGGGATTCCGGACGACAAGAAGAGGAAGAAGAAGTAAGAATATTAATAATGTGAACGAAAACAAGGCAATGACGAAGGTTCGTCATTGCAAATACAACCTGTTTGCCACATGTACATGTATACATGTATAGTGTATTTTGTATGCAAATCTTCCCCCATGTAAAAATAAAACAACGACAGCAACACAGGAGCAGGGAGATCTAGCTGTAGGCAGCTCTTATAGAGATTTAGGTAACTGATAACAGCTCTATTAATAAATAAAATGAATAAATAAATAAAATTCATAATGAAGTCATTGTCATTAAATATTTGTTTAAAGCCCATCTACATAGCAAACAATGCCTTATCAGTGACCATTGGTCCCCCATTGTCCCCTTTTTCTTGTGTTATAATCGATAGCTGATTTGATGAGATCACCCCCTGTCAGTGACCATGCAGGGAGGTCTAATCTCTCCTGACCAAACTAGTGCAGATAGGCTTTAAAACATGTTTCATATCCCCAAAGAGCTCAGGACTGTGAACAAATATAAAAAAAGTATTTCTATACTGCTACATATCCTTGTATACTTCATTCATGATGTATTTCACTTTGCACAAACATTTGTAACTTCAGATTTTATAGCTTTGATCTTTGATTCTTGAATGATCAAGCACTACATGTATATAACCACAATGGGATTGATGGGTTTTCCCAAAGTCTTGTGTGTAGACTCTTAACACATGATGATTAGCATGTAGCCAGATATGACCTTTCGAAAGTACATAGCGTAATGATAATACAATGTAGTTTAAAGGTAAAGACCAGTTTGGGAAACGCCCCCTCTCAAAAAATGAAATGGAAGCTCTTATTACTTATCATGTGAAAGAATATGTTTTGACTAATACGTGATGATACAAATTTTGCCGGGAAACCCCCTACTAAGTGATATATTTGGTAAATTATTATATCTATCTGGACCAGATAGATATCGCGCACGTGTCGCGTAGTCCCATACATCTTTCTGTGTACAGTGCTTGTAACTTTACCAAGACTGGGCCAAATTTCTTATCATTTGGATGATTCCAGAACCTTGCAGTACACACCAATACTTATATGCTTGATGATCAACCTTTTCTTATCAATTCCACAACGTTTCTTTCACAATGCAATCGGATGACCAGAACTGGTCTTTACCTTTAAGCATTAAACACTGATAAGGAAGTGTGTCATATTTATACACTATTGTACACGTATTGTACACAAACAATCATCAATACAATCACATGATGATGTTACCAAAATTTTCAGTTTCAGTTTTCATACTGAAAGTACGTTTTAAAACCTCATATAATATATCGGGATATTATATTCTTTCTGGCAACAATGAAACAATGTAATGGTTATTTAGAATTCTGATAATGAAGTATACGCTGACCCGAGAAAAAAAAATAGTGTATGTCAGAATGTTTTGTGCAATTTAAGGCCATCAGAATTCTTGGGCGCCTCTTTTTTACTCCAAATTTAGACTGTAAGCAAAGAAATACAAGGTTCATTACAATTTTTGGGGTGACTTTTTACACCAGGAAATGAATGCTAAACAATGATGATGATCAACAATGGATGTGGAAACAAGAGATTGATTTTTATGTTGGTTTTACCATTACCTGCTGCCTATATTATACATTCCATAATGATTTGAACACTGATATTGCTGGTTGCCTGGCAAAACGTCGCGTAGCTCTACACTACCTTTTGCCGGGAAGTTAAATTGCACGTTTGGGCTTTTTTGTTTTCCAGCAAAATGTAATGTAGCAAAAGAAAGATATATTTGAAAATTAATTTGATAACATAATAAATCAGGTAAATATCTTTCTTTAAGAATAGTTTTTGCTATATGGAACATAGAAACATTGTTGTTTTTAGCACTTGAAGTAGGTGTTCAAACGTTTTTCTTGGTTCCCCCTTTTTTACCATCGTCGATGCTATGCGACCTTTTACCGGGCAACCGAAGAATTATCAGTAAACTAGAAAATGCCGGGATAATCCAGTATTTAAGATTCTGTGGTGGATATTAGAGCAATGTATTTATTACTTTAAAAGTGATAGTTCTGCTCACAAATTTTCTTTTTATGTAGGTTTTACTGGTTTATCAACGTTGGCTCAGGAATCGCCTACTCTGCAGTCGTCTATGTTCAACAGGAGGTTGGTTTTGATGTTGGTTTTGCCATCCCTGCCGTCTCTATCCTTCTATCATTGATCATCCTTGCTCTCAGTCGCAGCAAGTACTTGATGAAGCCGCCTGAAGGTACAGTATACATGTTTGGTTATAGGACACATGCTCTTCCACCCCTGTCGTACATGGTTAAAGCCTCTCTAATTTTAATGAACATTGTGTCTAGCATTTTTTAGTAAAGTTTGGGATAAGCTTATTTTGCAATGGATTCCACTTTGAGTTTCAAAATATACAACTATTAAGTAGTTATAAATTGAACAATAAATAAAAAAAGTGTCACATTGATCGAAACATCATTTTTGTGACACAGCAGTACACAAATTTGTTTTGGTTTGATTTGATATGAATAAGTTTTATTCTAACAGGATGTCCCCATACGTATTATACAAAAAGTGTTCTTCCTATGGGCCCTGTATGAATATAAGTAGTTATTTAGACACAAACTTTCAAAAACATCGAGAGATAGAAGAAAAAAAATCATAATATCCTTGAAGCAATTCAGGAAATCAATTTGTCAGCGCCGAACTTCCTCTAAGTTAATTGTTTTGTTATCAGTTTTGACATGATTTTTTTTTGTTCTTTCCCTCATTTTGTTTTTGTTTTTATGGCCTCAGCCATCTAGAAATAAATGTGCATATGGAACATATTGTTTTTATTATTATTGTGCGTATTTACTTCTTGGAATGTAAGTTAGGCTTAATTACCCGTTATGACCAACTGGAAAGCTCTCAAAATCTGGTTCAAATCTCAGTGCCACCTAAGAACATACATATTACAATGTACAAAAAAAACACAAGAGATACAACTGGATACCAATTTTTACTACAAAATATTTCATCTAAGCCCAAATGAGATTAAAACATTAGTATATATATCTGAATTAAATATTTAATGGAATTCTGGCCCTACTGTGTGTAGAATATTAATATATCCGACTGTAATTTGAATACTGGCTGTAGTTGTGATCTAAACTGCGCTGCATACCCTGCAAAGTTTCTTTTTCACTGTTGTCTTGAAAATGTATGAAATGGTTAATTAATAATCCATTTATTATGTTCATTTAGTATTGTAGCTGCACTATAATAAAGAGCATACCGGTAGCTACTTTACAAATATACATGGACTCACGCTTAATACAAAGTATCATATCATTACTCTGACTGTAGCCTGAGCTGCCATACTGAAACATGTACATCTGACTTTAAGTTGTGACATGATAACAGGTCCCAGTTGTAACCTAAATCATATTATAACCCTAGCGAGTGTCTTTTTATTGAACATTCTCTTCATGCAGGTAGCGTCCTGACAAAAGTGGTCAAAATAACGTACGATGGAGCAAGGAAATGCACCCACCCCGACCCAGGTGAAGAAGACCTAGATAGCTGCCTGGATAGGACCAAGATCTCAAAAGGGGGGCGATACCAGGACCAGGAGGTGGATGACGTGAAGTCCCTAGGGCGTGTCATACCGGTCTTTATACCCATCATCATCTACTGGACCATTTATATCCAGGTGAAGAAAAGAGAAGCAGTGATTGAATGATTGATTGATTGATCGATTTTATTTCATTTCATATAACAATTGTTTGCACAATAAAGAACATAGTTTACGAAGTAAGATCAAAATTATGAAATGAAACAGGAAGCTACTGGAAAGCATAGCTTGTTTTTGTAGGTTCCCAATAATAAATATGATATGGACATTATTTTCATAAATCATTTTAAATTGTCTTAATAATCACAGTAAAATAGATATAATATAAATATAATAACATATTTTCATAAACCCTTTTAAAGTATTTAAATAATCAAAATATACAAAAAGAACAGAATTACAAAACGGGACACAAAGGACAGGAAACTGACATAATGAGATAAGGCAAGACATGACAAAACAATTCAAAACAGGACAAGATAAACAAGACATGACAGGACAAGACAAAACAAGACATGACAGGACAAAACAAGACAAAAACAAGACAAAAACAAGACAAAAACAAGACAAAAACAAAGCTGCATACTACAGAAATTAGATGAAGAGAGAGAGAGAGAGAGATTTTAACAGAGGTTTTCAACCAATAATTGGTAGTAGGCATGACATTTCCTTTACTATGACATGTAAATCCTGAATGACTATCCCTTGGACTACTACTCCCTTACTCTACCACCTTTAAACACCTTACAAAACCTTTGTAAGTCAACTTTCCTTTGCACATCTACCCCTTTAGGGTATTTATTCCCTACAACGGGAGGGAGGGAGGGAGGGGGTGTGGGTTGGTAATCAGATCAGACATAGATGGGTGGTGTCAAGGGTTAGGAATCTGGTGGAGTTGTTTTGGGTGAGTAGTTATGATGTGCAGGTATTTTTATATGGAAGAAATCACTTTTGATGTCATTAATCCTCTTAAAGGTAGTGTATTTCTTATGCAGCCAACATCAAATTCTGTTGAACTTTGCAGGAATTATGAACATGTCATGTATGTCCCATTTGGGAAATTTAAACGTCAGCAGTGTCCTAGTATTCAAATTATGCAAGGAAACCCATTTACTTTCTAGACTTCACTGTCTGACACTATTGAGTGACTGAATTCTTTTTAAATTGGTAATAACATATACAAAATGAGCTTTACAGGGTACATGAGCATTTGTCTACATCAACTACCATCTTCTTGTAATGGCCAAAATTAAACTGATTGAATCTTTGCGCAGCACAAAATGTAAGACCTTTCGGTACAAGGGTCTGAAAATCAGACTATTACTAAAATGATTGCAATTAGTTAATTAAAGTTAATTCAACAACTAATTCTTATTATTTTTTTCCCACAAAAAGACATTTTCAAGCCCCTTTTTTTTTTAGGGAAGTTCTAAATTTATTATCTTTCAAATGCTGTTGGAATTTAACTTTTTTGTTTAAACCTCATTCAGATATGAGGCAGTAAACCGGTAGTATTATTTTTATAATGGCATACATAATTCTAATACATTTCACAGGACATTTGTTGCGCACAGTTGCCATTCATGTACCCGTTATTAAAAGCGTGGCTGTTTATTGCTATCTGAGGAGGCCTTAAGATTTTCTTTTTGCTATTACGAATAGCGGTCCTTATGAATAGCGGTCCTTATGAATAGCGACATTGACCTGTTACTACTGCCATCATTTGATAATCAAACCCATCTCATTTGCATAGATGTCTTCCACCTATGTGCTGCAAGGGATGAGGATGAGACTGGATTATGGAGGATTCACTATACCTGTTGCTGCCCTCAACCTCTTCAATGTGATCATCATCCTCATTCTTATACCCATTATGGACCAATTTGTCTACCCCTGCTTTGAAAGGCACGGCCTGAAGTTGTCAATGCTGAAGAGAATAGGCAAGTTCTTATCTTATCGTAAAGTATAAAATCAGAACATAATATTTAAACCATTGCGATCATGGCATAACAATTCTGTGAATTACCGAAAATTAGTGTTATTAATCTTATGTTTGATAACTTCACTTTAGTTTGTTCTCTTGTCATTTCTCTGTCTAGATTTACTTGTATCAAAATTGTAAAGCGCTTCGATATAAATCTCATATGAAAAGGGCTATATAAGTAGAAGTTATTATTATTATTAATGTTGGGAGGCAATTTTATTTTGCAATGAAACTTTTGCGAACCTGACTGTTTGCAAGATTAGCCAAAGTTGAACCTTTGACAATAACAGTTTTGGAAAATTAGTATTAGCACCAGTATTCAAAAGACTTGCTGTTAAAAATGTTTCATATCGTACTAGTAATGTATCTTAAAATAGGTTCTTGAATTTAGGTTATCTAATTGGTCAAATTTACATCATGCAACCATGCAGTTTTGTTGCCTACGGTCATGACCATATAAAAGCATTTCCCATTAATAAGTGATAAAAGCATGGCAAAAAGTGATAATACATGGTTAAGATCCGCATAGGTGTGCCATTTGAGCATACAAAGTTAAGACACAAGAAAAGCACCTAACATCATATGGCAATTACATAGATACACACGCTGAGATGCACATTATGCTGTTTGGGTATGTTGAGTGTCGTGGTCGAATGGTTTAAGGCGCTTGACTGGAGATGCGAAGGTCGAGGGTTCGAATCCCAACACGGCACTAATATCCTTTGGCAAGATATTTACCTGTTGCATTTATGTATTGGACTTGTTTAAGTAACAACAAGCTGGATAATGAGTAGGCTTAATGAGCTTAATGCGACTTAAAGGTACTATGTCCCATTTGCAGGCCAAAAAAATGAAAAAGTTAAATTCCAACTGCATTTGAAAGATAATACCAATTTAGAACTTCCCTAAAAAAGGTGGGGCTTGAAAATGTCTTCAAGTGGGAAAATAACGATGATTAGTTGTCAAATCGACTTTAGGGCTATAGAGCCCAAAAGTAATAGTCTTGATTTTCAGACAATTGTATAGAATAGTCATACGTTTTATGCTGTGCAAAGATTCAATCAGTTTAATCTTGGCCATCACAAGAAGTGGGTTATTGATGTAGACAAATGCTCATGTTACCCTTTACAACTCTTTTCATGTATGTTATTACCAAAGAAGAAAAAAGCCAGTCAGTCACTCAATAGTGTCTGACAGTGAAGTCTAGCAAGTAAACGGGTTTCCTTGCATAATTTGAATATGAGGACACTGCTAACGTTTAAATTTCACAGATAGGACATACATGACATATTCATAATTCCTGCAAAGTTCTACAGCATTTGAGGTTGGCTGCAAAAGGGACATAGTACCTTTAACTTGCGTTCTATGCATTTTCACTTTATGCACTCACACACATGTACCGTAAATCTCTGTGATAAGATGCACCTGTGTATATAAAGGCGCACCCCTATTTTTGCAATGACGACCTTCGTCATTGCCTTGTTTTCGTTCACATTCTGCCCCATTAATATTCTCCTTATCCTTTTCGTCCGAAAATCCCATTCGTTTTGCACGTAGTGCTTGTCCTTCCTAGTTAGGTACTTTCCTCCAGTCCTTTTCCTTTCAAATTTCTTAGGCATCATCTCTAGCATCTCATCCAGGTCACTACATTCTTCGATTTTCGAAATCACTCATGATTGACCGTCCAGGCGCCATTTTGTCCGTTTCTGGTCCATTTTAAGGCCTTTCTTTCTTCCTTCCTATCTCCACTATCCTAGATCCTACACATTTCTAACAAATTCCTCTAGATAGTCTAAGAGATGTTCTTTTATCTGCGACATATAACCTGACCTTCAAAATGCCATCTTCGTACTCAAAATTCAAATCTGAAACCGACTCGGTCAAAAATCTTTAAAATTCTTGAAAAATGGACCCCTAAAAATCTAAAACTGCCATAACTTTCTCATATAAATTCCGTTTTGTGTTTAAATCTCACATTATCCTTATCTCATAATTGCTCATAGCCATGCCAAATTTCATGCTCCAATGACTATGCAAAACATAAATAGCGCCCTCTAAAGTTCTGGGAATTGGCTTTCTTTCTGTGGCCGTATCTCAATTATGGCTTGGCAAACCCGTACCCTTTTTTGGATTTAGATACTTGAGGATATGCCCTTTCCAGCCATATACAAAATTATATACCCTATCACTGACCAAATTTGGGAAAATTGCCCTCCAAATTCGCCATTTTCAAGAAAATTCCGAAATAACTTCAACTTGCTCTAAAATGGCGATCTTTATATCTACGTCGTTGAAACTTGGCAGACACATGTATCCATATACGTGACAACTGTCTGCCAAGTTTGGTAAATTTTAATAACGTCAGCGCAAAGTTATCGCCAAAAATGATGAATATGCTATGCATTACGTAATAGCGCCTTTAATGCGTGCAGTACATTACGTGCAGATGACAATGGTGTCAAACTGACCGCAATGAAGTGCCCTTTCGAATGATACCAAGTATGGTATATGTTTACACAGAAAATTGTGAGTAAATCGCATTTGAACAAGGGTCACTATACGAATTCAGCCCGATTATAACACTTATCGGCCATGACGTCATTTTTTCAGACTACTTTTCGCCCCCTAAACATCCTTTTTTTTCCTTGAAAATTTGCAATGACATTCCGAGATGCAATACGCAGGGCACCTCGTGGCCGGATTTTTGAAATTAGTCAAGGGGGCCATTTAAGACGCCATTTTGTCCTTTAAATCTATTTTACATCACATGTTTCGATAGGATTATCATAGAAAAAAAGAGAGTAGTTTACAATAACAACCATGAAATTCTCTTTCCAATGATACCATATACGGCCCATAAAGAGACATAAAGAGAGTGTGAAAAAACAATTTAACTCCGGTCATAATACAGATCCTGTACGTTTTCCGCCCATGCATTACACGCATTGTCTATGGGGCAAATCGGGTTCACGCTTTTGACCCCTAGAACGATCTTGATTGCAATGACGAACGTGCAACTAATCCCATTTGTTTTTGCACGCAGTGCTTGCGAGCCCTTTCTAGGTTCTTTCCCCTATCCCAATTTCTTTCAAACATCGTAGGCATAGTCACTACCATCCCATCAAGGTCACTATTGAGGCCTTTCTTTCGCCCTACTTGTCTCCAATATTACAGAAGCTAAGACTTCGTACAAATTGCTCTGGATAGTCCGAGAGAAGCTCTTTCGTTTGACACGTAGAAACACGGCGTCATTGCACGCACATCGTTGTGACACGATTGCATTTCTAGTTTTTAGTTTGTTGTTGTTTTGTTGCCGAAAACCCACGTGGGGAAGGACTTTCATTTAACATTGAGGTGCAGTTGAAGGCGCCGATTTGTGCTTGTGAACTTGTCACAAATAATAGTAAAAATGTCATTTTTAGAAGAATGTGTAAGATCATGAATGTAAATTAAGAGTACCTATGATAGAACCTTGTGGTACGCCATGTGTAATAGAAGAAAAATTTGAGGAATTATTATTATAAACTACATATTGAGATCTATTAGAAAGATTAATTTCAAACCAAGATGACAGACAAATTTGAGTGTTGTTGTAGTTTCCGAGTGGTGAGTCAACACACAGATTACTGAGCTGGGAGACATTGCCAGGCATAGCGCCGGGTGGAGGGGCATAAATTGAAACTTTAATTTTTTTGATTTTTTTGTTGTTGTACCTGTGTATAAGACGCACCCCCAACTTCATATTCAAGTATTTTAGACTTGTCATAATTTACACATCAAAAACATGAAATCTCCTTGATAATAGAAAATATAAATTAACATTAAATGCTTTTTAAAATATATTTTCAATGATGCTAACAGCTTTTCATAATTTTTAAGTCCAACTTGGAGATAAGTTCAACTTAGGATCTTTGTGAAACACCTCCAGGTTGTTAGGCACATTGATAAACAAACCTCCTTTTCCTGACCCCTCCTCTTCGATGTAGGAATCGGGATGGTCTTTGCTTCAGGCTCCATGGTTGTTGCAGCCATAGTTGAGATATGTAGGAAGAACGTCATGAGAGACGGGGGCTATCTACTCCAAACGATCGCAGGAGACACCTACAACTCATCAGATGTCAGCGTCTTTGCCCAGATTCCACAGTATGCATTAATTGGTGCAAGTGAAGTGTTCACAAGCATAACAGGTAAAAGAAGCTTAAAGGCCCACTGTACTTCTTGTAGCTACTTGCTCCCTCTATATAACAAACAATACCTAATCGGTGACCATTGGTCCCCCATGATCCTCTTTTTCTTATGTTAATTGAGAGCTGATTTGATGAGATAACCACCTGTCCAGTGACCTTGCAGGGTGGTATAATCCCTCCTGTACACTAGTACAGATGGGCTTTAATCTGAAGCAGGGCTTAACATAAACAGGGTTCCAGAGCACAAGGGTGCCCTCATTCTAATTTTGTACTCCCCAAAATGGGGAAAATTAATATATGAGCTCAAACAGCCCAGACCATGCATACAAACCTTGACAATTTTAACCCTGTGAAAATAGTTTGTGCTGACCCATGCCTAAGAAAAAGAATTAAATATTATGCTTAAAGTTTGTTCTTTTGATCTTTAGTTATTTCGAGCTAGCGGATTGATAGTACTCTTGGTAGAACAGTTGACTGAGTCATTATTTGTCTATTTATGATTTCAAAGCTCCGACAAAATGTCATGTCAAAAATTGAAAGAAAAGCATTTAGTAAAAAATGTGTGGAAATATTCTAAAATCTTATTCTTTTAGTCCAGTTAGATGTTTACGGTCACAAGGATCAATTGATCAGTTAATGTTAAAGATAAAGTTGAGTACTGGTCATGCGATTGCATTGTAAGAGAAACAGTGTGGAATCGATCAGAAAAGGTTGATCATCTAGCATATTGGTGTGTACTGCAAGGTTCTGGAATCATCAAAATGCTAAGAAATGTGGCCCAGTCTTGGTAAAGTTACAAGCACTATACACAGAAAGATGTATATGGGACTACACAAATGGTGTCGGGGGTTACTTAGCTTGATTTCCTTATCTTTCTATGCTCATTTCTCAGCCAGTATACATTTTCTACCAAAATTGTTTGGCAAATTGTAATCTTGAACATTCAGTGTCAGTTTCATTTGATTCTGTGAGAATTCATTTCCTTTTTTTAAAACCAGAACTCAAGTTTATCTTTAATACCTAAGGCGCATTAGAGATGCAGTCTTTTCAATCTTGTTTTACTCTATGTAATCCTTCTAGGTCTTGAGTTTGCATACTCCCAGTCACCTGACTCCATGCAGGGTGTGGTCATGGGGCTCTTCCTGATGACTACCGGTCTAGGAAGCATATTAGAGATGCAGTCTTTTCAATCTTGTTTTACTCTCTGTCATCCTTCCAGGTCTTGAGTTTGCATACTCCCAGTCACCTGACTCCATGCAGGGTGTGGTCATGGGGCTGTTCCTAATGACTACCGGTCTGGGAAGCATATTAGAGATGCAGTCTTTTCAATCTTGTTTTACTCTATGTATCCTTCCAGGTCTTGAGTTTGCATACTCCCAGTCACCTGACTCCATGCAGGGTGTGGTCATGGGGCTCCTCCTAATGACTACCGGTCTAGGAAGCATATTAGAGATGCAGTCTTTTCAATCTTGTTCTACTCTCTGTCATCCTTCCAGGTCTTGAGTTTGCATACTCCCAGTCACCTGACTCCATGCAGGGTGTGGTCATGGGGCTGTTCCTCATGACTACCGGTCTCGGAAGCTACCTAGGCTCATTACTTCTTGTTATCGTCAATGCTGCATCATCAGGTATGGTACAAAAGTTTGTATGATTATTGAAAATTGATGATTATTAATAATAATAATAGGTTCTTGTATAACGCTAATGTCAGTCAGATTTGACCCTCCTGGGGCTCCCGATTATTACCCTGGCTTTAGCATTTTAAGGAATAAATTCCTACCAGGTACCCATTTACTTCACCAGGGTGGAGTGTGGCAAATGTAGATCAATGTCTTGCCAAAGGACCTTAGTGCGGCGGCGGGACTTGAACCGCGAGACTCGAACCGCGAACCTTATGATTGAAAGTCCGGCGGCGTATCCACTCCACACCTCTACAGATTAGAGATGGGGTGTACAATAGGCCTATAATAATGCTGGGCAAATTTGCCTTTAGTCAATATTTTCAACAAAATGTTCAGAGATTTAAAATATTTGTTAGTCTTACGACCAGGACCACAGAAATATTATGACGAGAGTAATGGTGTGAAGCAGCATATAATTGTGAGGAAAAATGGGTAAGACTAATACTAAAAAAATATATCAAAAATACTGTAGACCCTCTCATGAGAAAGGAAGATTAAAAAGTCCACACAACACTTCTAAAATAGCAGATTAAAATTTTGAAGATAACTTGAGGTATTTGTATGATATAGTTGCAAGAAACAACTTTGGAGTATGCGTCCTTGGCATTGATACACACCCCATCTTAAGTTGGTAATATCTTGCATTGTCACTTCCAGATGACTTTCATACACTGCCATTTCCCATGTAATGTATTTGATGAAATTAGGTTTTAGTTTCTCGTAAATATGCTTTTTGGCTTATCATCGCATTAAATTCATATATTAATCACAATGTCATAATTGATAATTCAATGATTCTAATACGATGATAAAACAGCAGGTTTAAACTTTGGTGAGCCCTCTAAAACTTTCCTTCTCCTGGACATGGTCGTTTGGTACTGCGTAGTTCTGATGGACGTATTGGAAGTTGTGTTGATCATAAAATGGGTTCAAGAATGTAGCCAATGAGAAGCGTCAAAATCGATCATGTGACCGTGCATTATTTTTTACCATATGCACGGGAGTACATTTTGGTGATAACAGCCGTGCAAAAAAGGTGCAACAAAAAGGCATAATGCACGCTGCATACAATTCAATGCATGTTTACGAGGAGTCGCACCATGCACTGCACTGCTGCCACGATCGTCTGTGTGCACACCTTATTTCTAATGAAGGTTGCAGGTTTGCAGTGTTATCGCCTTGCTAAGTAAGATTGTTGACCCATTTTATAAAACAAATAATACACAGGTTTTCGTTCATGACGTGATGGCGATGCAGCGCTATTTGAGTATTTACAATGTCACAAAATACATTCGGCTACACCTCATGAATTTTATTGCACCATAGTGAATACCCTCATGCGCTGCATCGACCATAACGCACTCACACCTGTGTATTATTTGTATAATATCACAGTGTGCAGACCTGGTTTGACAAGGGGGTATATTACCGCCAGACGTATCACATCCTCAGCTTGGGCCATCCTGACCAAAGTAACAGTTGGAGAGGGCATTTTTGTAAGAGTATTAATGCATTTAGTATTAAAAATGGTTGATGTATTTAGATCAATCAATTATATACAAATAGAATGACTGTCGCCTTCTGCAAAATATTTTTATTTACAGTGTCAATTTAGGATCGCATTGTACTTTGGCCTAAATTGCATTTTCTTTACATTCCATACAATACAGACACCTGGCTTCCCGATGAAATCAACGATGGATACTTGGAATATTTCTACTTCCTCCTTGCGGGCATGATGCTGCTTGACTTCGCAGTCTTCCTGGTCATCGCACGCCATTACAAGTATGTAAAGGTCACAGGTCGACCTGCGAGTGTTGACGAGGCATCGGACAGCATGCCTCCACTTGAGGTGGATTATTCTTATCACACAGAGACAGAGGCGCTGCTCCCGAAACCAGTGAAACGTGAAAAGAGTAAAGTAGAGAACGGTTATTCTTTTTCATAGAGGTGTATTTTTAATGTACAATGAGCCTTAATATTTTGTTTTTATTATCCAAACGGGAATTAGTTTGAAGCACTGTAACATGAATATTTAATTCTTGAATCTTTCAAATAATGGAAGTTATGACTTTTTATGCCTCCGTTACGAAGTAGCCGGAGGCATTATGTTTTCGGGTTGTCCGTCCGTCCGTACGTACGTACGTACGTACGTCCGTACGTACGTACGTACGTCCGTACGTCCCGTTCTCGTGATCGCGTTATCTGAAGAACCGATTGATGGATTCCTGCCAAACTTTGGTCATGTATGTATCTTACAGAGCCGGTGAACTGATTAGATTTTGGGGTCACGAGGTCAAAGGTCAAAGGTCCCAGGGCTCATTATGTATGCAAAAACAGCTCGTGATCGCGTTATCTAAAGAACCGATTGATGGATTCCTGCCAAACTTAGGTCATGTATGTTACTTGCAGAGCCGATGAACTGATTAGATTTTGGGGTCATGAGGTCAAGGTCAAAGTTCATGCGGCTCATTATGTATGCAAAAACAGCTTGTGATCGCATTATCATTAGAACAGATTGATGGATTCCTGCCAAACTTAGATCATGTATGTATCTTGCAGAGCCAATGAACTGAGTCGATTCTTGGGTCATGAGGTCATAGGTCAAAGGTCATGGGCTCATTATGTATGCAAAAATAGCTTGTGAACGCATTCTCATTAGAACTGACAGATTGATTACTATTTAACTCTGGACATCTTGCAGAGCCAATGAACTGAGTAGATTTTAGGGTCATGAGGTCAAAGATCAAAGGGTCATATATGTACATGAGAAATTGCTTGTAATCACGATATTCTGAGAACCCATTAATGGATTACAATTGAACTTGAATTTGAAAAATTTCTTCTGTTTTGGTTTGTAAAATTGCTCTATGACGGAGGCATCATTTCGACTGCGCGCAGTTGAAGTTCCATCTAGTTTAGAATATTTTACTTTGAATCTTTCAAATGGTATCAGGGAAAAATAATATTTGTATGCAGTTACTTTTTACTGTATCTAAAGGCATAAATATATGAGCAATAGAACTTTGATTGTTTGATGTTAATCATATACACTAAGAAAATTTTAATATTTGAAAGTAATGATTGATCAGACTCAAATTGGCAACTCTTTGATTAGCCTTGAAAACAACTCTCCATATGATTTATAATGAGCATTATGAACAATGTGTTGTGTGGCAAGAAGACGGGAAAGCATTCTCTCATGTCATGAAGCTTAACTTTCTTCTAATGTTCTGACTGTTCTGTACATGCTATACCAGGTTTTAAGCATGACAATGGTTTCTCTCTTTTTCAACTGGACATGGATTACTTATCTACCTAATTTTAGTAGTTTCATAACAGCAACAAAACATATTTTTCAATACCGACCTTCTGCTAAACAGTGTGTGTCCTTGTTTATCAGAACGTTATAAGGTACTTCCACCATTCTACCAACCAAACAAGGAATGTCCCTCTTGGTTGATTAGTAGAACAGCATAAGGTACCTCCACCATTCGGCCAACCAAACAAGGAATGTCCCTCTTGGTTGTTTAGTAGAATAGCATAAGGTACTTCCTCCATTCTGCCAACCAAAAATGGAATGTCCCTCTTGGTTGTTGAGTAGAACAGCATAAGGTACTTCCACCATTCTGCCAACCAAACAAGGAATGTCCGTCTTGGTTGTTTAGTAGAATAGCATAAGGTACTTCCTCCATTCTGCCAACCAAAAATGGAATGTCCCTCTTGGTTGATTAGTAGAACAGCATAAGGTGCTTCCACCATTCTACCAACCAAACAAGGAATGTCCGTCTTGGTTGTGTAGTAGAACAGCATAAGGTACTTCCACCATTCTGCCAAACAAACAAGGAATGTCCGTCTTGGTTGTTTAGTAGAATAGCATAAGGTACTTCCTCCATTCTGCCAACCAAAAATGGAATGTCCCTCTTGGTTGTTGAGTAGAACAGCATAAGGTACTTCCACCATTCTGCCAATCAAACAAGAAATGTCCCTCTTGGTTGTTTAGTAGAGCAGCATAAGGTACTTCCACCATTCTGCCAACCAAACAAGGAATGTCCCTCTTGGTTGGTTAGTAGAGCAGCATAAGGTGCTTCCACCATTCTGCCAACCAAACAAGGAATATCCCTCTTGGTTGTTTAGCAGAACAGCATAAGGTACTTCCACCATTCTGCCAACCAAACAAGGAATGTCCCTCTTGGTTGGTTAGTAGTGCAGCATAAGGTACTTCCACCATTCTGCCAACCAAACAAGGAATGTCCCTCTTGGTTGGTTAGTAGTGCAGCATAAGGTACTTCCACCATTCTGCCAACCAAACAAGGAATGTCCCTCTTGGTTGTTTAGTAGAACAGCATAAGGTACTTCCACCATTCTGCCAAACAAACAAGGAATGTCCGTCTTGGTTGTTTAGTAGAATAGCATAAGGTACTTCCTCCATTCTGCCAACCAAAAATGGAATGTCCCTCTTGGTTGTTGAGTAGAACAGCATAAGGTACTTCCACCATTCTGCCAATCAAACAAGAAATGTCCCTCTTGGTTGTTTAGTAGAGCAGCATAAGGTACCTCCACCATTCGGCCAACCAAACAAGGAATGTCCCTCTTGGTTGTTTAGTAGAGCAGCATAAGGTACTTCCACCATTCTGCCAACCAAAAAAGGGAATGTCCCTCTTAGTTGTCGGTGAAGGAATAAATCCACATTATTTCACTGAAAACTATGTGTACATGTATATGTCTAATGATGAACCTAGGGCACAGATATGATAAAATGTGATTTCTTTTACAGAAAAATTGAAATTTATTACATTTTAGCTTTAAAGAGAGATGGATAACTGCTTGAAACTGAAATCATGGCATGGTAAGTGTCCCTCTTAGTTGTCAGTGAAGGCATACATTGTATTTCATTTTAGATGTGATAAAACATAAATTCTTGACAGAAAAGTGGAAATTAATGAAATGTTAATAACAAAAAGATATAAAGCTGCATGCAACTTAAATACAGAATTGCCAATTTGTGTATAGTAAAATGCAAGTTTGAAACTTCATTAATTTTCTCTCCTCAAATTTTCAATGATCAGTTCATCACATTTGATGTTATTATGAGAGTGAACTTGATACCAAGAAAATTATATTCCAGTTGATGCACATAGGAGTGAAAGAATACCCTTGCCAACTGGTTAAAATTTAAAGTAGTTTGTGACATGAGATAAAAGTATTTAATGTTAGTACAGAATGATATTAGGCAACTCATGTACGTTTCATACACTGCACTAAAAAAGACATCAACATTTTATCTTGTCAAATAAAATGTTTTGATACAAATGGATTTAGCTTTAGAAGAATAAGAGTCTAGAAGAGAAGATTGTATTAAATGTAGATCTGATGCACTCCACAAAAGAGAAATAAAATTGAATCATGTTGCCTTCCATTTGCCGTGATCGCAGCTGAAAGATTTATTTTTACAATGACACAAAGGAATGTACATATTCATGAGTAGAAGCATAAATAGATTCTTAATTGATGAGTTATCACAAGATTGTGCCTTTGCATTTGACTATAATAGGATTTATATTTTATTATTACGCACAGTCATATACAGTACTCTTTTTGTTACCTCTGGAATTGAAAAAATACATGTACCGTAGTTTTGTTACAAATTTTTATTTAAAATAAAAAAAGATTTGCCTTTTTATCATATATCTGATGCTGAAAACATAGTGATATTAGATATACATGTATATGTTTTTTTATATAACTTTATTTTATTACTTTGCCACTGATTTGTGATTGTACGTATCGGTGACTTTATGCACAGTGGCTGACAAGGGTGTGTGCCTACTGACTATTCCATGCCATGGGCAGCACATTCTACCCACGAAAATCAATAATTTACTGTGCCGTGTTTGGACCAAGGATGGTTAAATTTCTTTTCTTGCCTAAAAACAAGTACATAAATTAGTTGTGAAGGAAGATGTTTTTAGGCCTACACAGGCATTCAATCTGACACAGGATTTTATTATGAAGGAAACATTTAGTTACTATTTCAGGATTAAAACAAAAATTCCAGGAAGAAGAATGACAGAACCATCCTTGACTCTGAGCTTGAAGATGCAGTGCATGTATCCTATAATAGATCTACCCTAAGTTGGCATGTAATCTGATAGAGAAATGAAGAATTATAACTCAAATGTAACTCTTGAAAGTTGAATTTTAAAAGTTTGTAAACTAAGCTATGCAGTTAAGGTGAAATGTATGTATATCTGCCAATTTAGGAACATGTTAGCCTCTGACTAGTATTTGCAAGAAAATATTTTGTAAAAAAGATATATTGTATATGTATTCTGATGGAATGGATACATTTGTTGCAATATGAATTTCCTGGTGTTGGCTTGCCAAAATAAAACAGATAACGGTATTACGCTCATTTAGGCTTTGCTTTAAACGCTTGTACCCACTAATGAAATACATCCTAGTTTATTTCAGTATCTTTTTGTAAAGAGGATTCTCATGAAATCTTGTTTATTAATTCATCTTTGATATTGTTGAATAAGAACTTTAGAATGTCACATACTGGGTACATACATTTAAAAAGCGCATTTTATTACAATTGTGTACTCTAATTTCTTCAGTGTTTTGATTTTAATCAATTTTTTGTTTTTTGTTATTTGTTATTTCCTCTCTTACTTTTGTAAACATTTTTTAATGTTTGATTTACTTGATTTTAACAATATTACCATGAAAAACTTACCAAATACTTAGGTACATGTAAAATAGGGTTATTTGTTATAGAGAATCCTATTGGCTGAGAAGCTATCATGTGACACTCAACAATTTGGTACATTGTATATTGGGCACAAGCATGCAATATAACAACCTTTGTCTGAAAAGTAAAACGCATACCCAAGTGAAGTAGCCTGCGCACCTCTCTTTCCAGCGCTCTCTTCTCATTTTTTGTGTTGTCTTAGCTGCGCACATCTGAAGTGAAGATAGTCTGATTGTAATTGACAAGGCCAGGCTTCAAGAGAGCAAGGCACAAGATTGTAATATGCTCAGTTTTATATTAAAGATATTGCATAGTATGCATACATCGTTGTTCAATGTAACAGACCCGTTATGGTGACCTGTTATGGTGACCATACCTTTTCATCGATTGTTCCCACCCTCTAGACCAAACTCCCACCTCATATTCAAAATGCCCCATCCATTGAATCATTTGAAACCCTTCTCAAAACCCACCTGTTTAATCAGTTATAGTATACTGGAGGTGCACACAAGTAGTTAATTCCATTCAACTCAATTGTATTGTATTGTATTGTATTAGTAATGTTTTATTTTATTTTGTTGCTTTAAGGTATTGAACATGTTGAATAATTATACTAAGTTAGACAGTACCACCTGTGCGCTTAGAAACGCCTGTATAAAGCGCCTTATGAATGTAATTATTATTATTACATTATATTCACCTTTCAGACTTTCAGACTTTCCCTCATGCCAGTACATTTCACAGAGGCCACAGGCCGAGGTTAAAATATAATAGCAATCAGGAAATTCTGAATTTGTTGGTTCATATATTGCCCGAGCATGCAATATATATATAATATTTGTCATGTGCATAACCATCCATAAATGATTTTAATCATTGTATTACTAATATACTTAACAAATGTTTATTTGTATAATATTTGTAATCTGCATAATCATTCATAATGATTTTAATTATTGCATTACTAATATGCTTACCAAATGATTATTTGTATAAAACAGGTTCTAGAATGTAGGCAATCTAATTGGTCAAAAGACAACATGTGACTTTGTATTGTTTTGTCCTACCCGCCTTACGTGCAAAAAAGTACACATCAAAAAGTGACAACTCACAACTAAAAGTGATAATGCATAGCTAAGATGCATATATGCATATCTCTGGCACGTACAAAACCAAGAGGCAATGAAATGTACGCAATTCAAATAGCATTGACATTGATGCCTACAAAGTGCATTGGCTGCACTTATGTGATGTCATTCAATAAAGCAAATGGCGGCCTAAGTGACTGCGTATTTTAATCAGGTTAGTTGCTTTATTTCTTGACTTTATATTAATATTTATATTCATCAATTATTGCATAATAGTTGTCATTTAAATAACCATTCCTGAATGATTTTAATGATTGTATTACTGATACACATACCAAAGATTTACATGTATTTGTTATCTAAATGTCAAAACCATGACACTCATTAATATTCTACTTTTCTACTAGAAGACCAACGTGCTGTTTTAGAAATTCTGTATAATTCATCTATACATGTCTGTATAAGTCATCATCTTCTAGTGAGTTTGACTTTCAGCATTATTTATAATACACTTTTTTCTTCATATTCAGGCTATTCCAAGTAAACAAATGTATTCTTCTATGCTTTTTCAAAATCTGATATGTCATATTATTCAAGGAACTGCAATTGTACATATATAGTTGTTGATATACAGTATGCTTATTATATATGTAGTATATTCAGAATGTTCATAATTGGAATATTTTGTTCTTCAATAATTTTTATTTAAATTTCACAGATGTTTTACTTTGTATAAATCTTGAAAGAATCTATATATGTATAAAGTTATGAACTTGTACTGTGGAAAAATCCTGTGTATTAAGGTTTTACAAAAAATTGTTTTCTACAGTTGATTATTTTGTAAATAGAGCATGATATATTACTCAATGTTGTAACAAATTTACTCAATGTTACTAAAAAATGTAAATGAACAGCAATACACAGTGCGAACAGATATTAATGTATTACTGCACATTCTGGTAATGGTGTAAATTCTGAGAATGTGTTTAATGTGCAATCAATTCTCTGCTACAGTGTTATAATGATGTTCTCTCACAAATGAAAGAGAAAGGATGAGTAACATTTGATTGTTTGTACTTTTATCATGTACCAAACACTTCTTTTGTAAGGAAAAGAGAGAGTAGAATAATTACATAGTTATACTGTATGTGTACATATGCAATTTTATTATTCCATCCAGATTTTCCTTTTAGTTATTACCTTCAGAAAGGCCTTAATAACATCTTTTTTGCACTTTGTAATTGTATTTTTCTTATTACATGTATTTATGTAATTTTAATTTCAATTTACTGTAAGCGTTTTAGGTCTTATGGGAAAAGCGTGGGATAAGTAGTATTATAATAATAGTAATACTAATAATAATATATGTTACCCAGTTTGTATTTCTGTTCACATTGTATACACATGTATTTGTGTAATTTTAATTTCAATTTACTGTAAGCGTTTTGGGTCTTATGGGAAAAGCGTGGGATAAGTAGTATTATAATAATAGTAATAATAATAATAATATATGTTACCCAGTTTGTATTTCTGTTCACATTGTATACACATGTATTTGAATGATCTTATATGTATTTTACAATTAAGTGCAATTTTATAAGGAATATTATAATACACCTAACAATGCTCTTCTAATTCGTTGATGATTTATTTGTACCTTACTCATTCAATTTAATAAATCATATATTTTATGATATAATACAGACCCTCACTCAATTTTGTGTTTATTTTATTGTGATGAGCTTTCCATGATTTATTAGACCAGCATAGGTAAGGAAATTTATGTTAAAAAAATAGACATAGAGATTGACAAACATGAGGGAAGAGAGAGAGAGAGAGGGGGGGGGGGGGGGAGAGAACTACAAAATGTGAGGTAAGAGAAAGAGAGACTTAAAAATATTGGGGGGGGGAGGGAGGGAGGGGGACAGTTAGTTTGGAGAAGCTTTGAAGTAAAAGTATTTTGGCAACACGATTTATTGACCAATCATTAGATTTATAAAACACTTATTCAATATACAATCATGACAGTTTATTTGTATTGGTAATATGTATGTTTGAAAGTTAAACTTTTGCTTTCAAAACAAAACCATTAGCTACAATATATTTAATATTACCACCTATTTCTTAATCACACATATATGTTTACCATATCGCTAATTCTACAATACCTATTATTTAAGTATCAAAGCTAGAAAATTGATCCAGTCACGCCTAAACTAATTTGGAGAAGCTTTGAAGTAAAAGTATTTTGGCAACACGATTTATTGACCATTCATCAGATTTATAAAACACTTATTCAATATACAATCATGACAGTTTATTTGTATTGGTAATATGTATGTTTGAAAGTTAAACTTATACTTTCAAAACAAAACCATTACCTACAGTATATTTAATATTACCATGATTTCTTAAGCCTCGGTCACAAATGCCATTTCGAACGGCTACCAACGACGTGCGAACGATTTTCAGACAATGGAAATTCGGGAAGATAATGGAAAAACAGGGAGATTCGTACGAAATTATCGTTCGTACGAACCTTTGTGACCGTAGCATTAATCACACCTATATGTTTACCATATCGCTAATTCTACAATACCTATTATTTTAGTATCAAAGCTAGAAACATTGATCCAGTCACACCCAAACTTATTTCATCTGAATGAAGGAAAGATGATATAACTTATAATAAAGTATTGTGTTGCCTTTCTAGATGATATTTGTATGAATCATCGCGATGCTTGGATGAATCCCTACAAGGGCCACTCCCACTATCAAAAAGAACGGCGCGAGTAGCTATCGATTACTCTGTAGTCTTTACTGAGGTCGTTTTATGATGCTGTTTGTATTAAACAGCACCTATGTATTTCTTATAATATGAGATGTTGTTTTTTAACCGGCCGATATAAAGTATTTCAAGTTATTCAAGGCAATTCTTATTTAAATAATTCTATTTTAACTGACAAACAAGAAATCTTTAATCATGTAGAAATAATGTGTTTATTAATATTGTTTATTAATATTGCTGACAAAAAAGCATACGGTGAACGTTCATTTGCCTGGCCATGCTGCCCCAAGTTGTGTGGAAGAGTCTCTTGGCAAACATTACTACAATAGGTACCGTAAGTTTAAGTCTGCCATTAAAACACCCTAATTCCAATTTATAATCATGTAAAAGGAACTGAGTAATCTATTTTCTCTTTGCTTTCCCCTTTTCTTCCTTTTCTTCCAAAGCATATTTGGACATATACGTAGGCCTTTAAAAAAAATGTATTATGCGCTCTACAAGAATGGGAAATTATAATTTTTCTTCAAAATAGGGATATGCTCAGCATCACATCGATTAGGCAAAGACTTTTACTCGAGGTGTAGGCCTAATCTTGAGAAAATGTGAAGAAATTGGGTTTTCATAAAGAGTTGTGTGATCAGAAAACTGGACTCGAATAACATTTTCTTGTAGAACATCTACAATATTCCAGTATCCGATTTGACTAACCGTCAGTTATTTTTTCCCCCATAAAAAGCTAATTCCAGGTTCATACAAATCAGAATCAAATCATTTCTGTCTGAATAAAACCTTTTAAAAGAAACATCAATGTTACATTTTGTCTCAAGGCATGAGGAACTAAGGCTATCTCCTGTGTAAATCTGTTACATCAGAACGCACTTTCATATGACAAACGGAGATGTCTTTTTTTTAGTATACTTGTTAATACTAATCAAGAACTTAGTCCTCCACTTGGTGTAACATTTTTTTTTCTCTTCCTGTAAAAATTAACGGACTAATGTATGAACAACTGACTTGCACATAAAAGCACAATCTGACACAAACATAAACCCACAAATCGCACTACAGAACTGATAAGCCTGTATTAACTAAGGATAAAGAAATAAAAGAACAGAAAGAACAAATGCTAATGATAGGAAAATGTTAGTATTTACCTATAGTTTCGTTTGAAGTTTGAGAATTAAGTAAGAAACATGAAAAAACATACACCATTTTTAGACATTGATATAATCATGACGATGTATAGGGTATATATACCCCTACATCGTCATGATTGTGATTATACTACCAGGGATGACATCAATATCTGTTTCCTTCTTTACTGGTACAGGATACTTCTTCAGTTTGGTGTGATGGTCTGTATATTAATTTTCAAGGAATCAAAGCGCCGAGCGAGCACAAAATTTAAGATTTGTGAGGTCCCAGTGCGAAAAATCATCTTAAAAAGAAGACCCCACTAAAACCTGATGAGTGTTAAGCACAATCTAATGAAGAAATATTGAAAAGTTCTTTTATAAGTAACATAATTATAACATCTATAAATGCAAGCGAGCGAGTTCTAGGGAAAATTAAAGAAAAAGGGACTCGCCTTGAATTAGGGGTGTATGTTGTGGAGAAAGGAAAAGTAGGCACTTATCAAGAGGGAAAAGGACAGTTATTAGAAAAGCAAAGGAGCTCTTGTCAAAGTAAAAGGGCAATTATCAGAGGTGAAAAGGGTACTTCTTGCTTCTGTAAAAGAGACACTCAACCAGGATTGGAAAAAGGCACATGTGGAATGGAAATGGGGAATCTATTGAAGGAAAAAGCACCTTTCAGATTTTAATGGGGGCATTTATCAGATATTAAAAGGGGTATTTTGGAAAGGGGGAGAGGCTCATATAAGAAAAGGAAAAGGGGGACTTATCCGAAGGAAATATGGTACTTATTAGAAAGGAAAAGGGGCATGTGTCAAAATAAAAAAGGCACTTATCAGAGGTGAAAAGTGGCATTTAAGAGAAAGAGAAGGGGGTTCCTTCTACGAAGAAAAAGTACACTTATTAAAAAGGAAAAGGGGCACAAGACAAAGTTTAAAAAAAGGGCAAAAATATCAGATGTGAAAAGGGATATTTCTCGCACCTGAAAAGACGTAGGCCTACTCACCAGAGATGAAAAGAGACGAAAAGGATAGTTATTAGAAAAAAAATGGGCACTTGTCCTTTGTAAAAAAAGGGGCTTTTCTTTTTTTTTTTGGGGGGGGTAGGCCTACCTGAAAAAGTGCCCCGCCCCCATCCCGGGAGTTCCGCCTCTGACATAATGGGCAAAATTGAGGAAAAAACCCAGAAAATCATGTCGTTTCAGCAACATTTGTAAACCACTGGTATCGAATTTAGAAATATACCACGGTTGAATTTTATTTGGGAGTCAACGTACTGCCCCCCCCCCCCCCCCCCAAGCCCCCCAGTGTATCAGGATGTGCGGTATAATCGTTGATTCCTAAAGCACATGTCACTTTTACTTAATTTGATTTACTGACTATACCATCACCTTTTAAACAAAACAAAATAATGTCCTAGACAAGTTAAATGAAAAATTTGGGTTGTTATTTTACTCATTTTCTCGAAACGTCTAAAAAGAAACTACACTCAATCGTGGTCACGTCCGAACGCAGCGGTGTGCGGTATACGTTGTGTGATGTGCGATGCGGTGAAAAAGCCCTCTGCTTGATCTAGTAGTCGCGTGCCACTCCACCACCTGTTCCAGATAAATACCAACCGGACCAGTTTTCATTTCGGGATCTGCCCTCTCATTTAGCCGTCTCTTGAAAGGTATGCAAAGCTCTCAGTTTTTATTACATTGACTAACGTGATACCCTTAGACTCTATATGTGAAATATGAAAGGGTGGCATGTACGGAAAAGTGAAATTTGTGATGCTTTTTTATACTACGTGATGCAAATTGCAAGTGACGATGATTCTACTACTTTCTACCGTACATCATACATGATCTACATTGTGCAGGCGCATCGTAACACTAACAGGTGTATTCAACGTGATTTGAGACCCGCGTTTGCATGTCCACATATTCATGAGGATATTTGTTCGACTTCGAAAAATGAGATGCTCTAGTAGCCTACTCATTTTTTATGTACAATTAGGTAGTCCAAGTGTCAGAGTTGTGAAGAATTACAGATTAAATGTAACACTAACAGTTCTTATCCTACTACCCCATCATCATGATCATGATCAGGGGCGGGTTCCTAGAAACCGTCATAACTCTTAACTTCTTGACTATCCCATTGAAATGCGTGTTAATTCTATAACACACGTTTCAATGGGATAGTCAAGAAGTTAGACTTACATGTATGACGGTTTCTAGGAACCCGCCCATGATGATACTGATAGTCATGAATATGTCCAAGTTCTTTTTAAATTATGAGATGTCAAAGTTGTTGTTTATGAGATATATAAAATGGAGATGGGGTGTGTTCTTGACTTTTGTAAAGTCATAATTTAAATTTTGGGATCCTCTCCAGTTTCCCCCAGCTTTTCAGGGGGAGGAGGAAGGGGGAGGGGAAGAGACACATATAGTTAGACAGAAATAACTGTCTGGTATGGGGATTTTTTTTTTTTTTTAATGAAATTCGTCAACCTTCCCACTCACAAAACGGTGGGTTCTGTAAACTAGCGATTTTTGCCGGAATCCGGTGAAAAACTTTCTCTCCAGTTTTTCATTATTTAGATCTAATTATCTGATTCATAAATCACAGACATAAGAAAATATAGATATTTCGGAGCAACTTAAGAATACCCAACCCAGCTACAAGCTTTTGGGGCGGCGGAAGAATAAGCGTGGTGGTGTGAAACTCCCTCCAAATGCGGGAGGGTTGTCAGCCCTGCATTACATTGCAACATCACTAGCTGACACAAACTTCAATGTCAAAACCACATTCTGTGTACTTGACACCTATTCATATTGCGATGGTATGCAGAGAGTTAATTACATACCTGTCCCCTGCAAAGGTCATCAAGTGGGAACCGAAATGTGTCATTCATTCAGAAAACATGACAGCAATTTTTGACAGGAAACCAAGAAGGGGCCAATTTAAATTGGTAACGGAAACAAGGGGAAACTTGCCTATGGCAACCGATCCACCCACACAGAATACAACAAGTGGGACTGGTTGTTACTAAGTCCGAAAAAGAAGGTAGAAAGTATAAAAGACAAATTTCTTTTTTTAATGTTTATAGCATATAATTGTTGTTGTTGTTCACAAGAGCTCCTTTTGGATTTTAGTTTAATTTTATTGAAAGCAATGATAGTATTCACTTAGCTGAGCTAAATAATCTTGTCATTACAGAATAAAGATAGTTAAAAAGGGCCCCCTTTTTCATTTTAGAGCAATCATTTTGTATGTCTCATAAAAAATAAAAATCCTGGGGTGATTTGACATAATTGCTCCTATCTTTAAAAATTCAACTTTGGACCCCAAAACACAGTACATGTTTGTATAACAGTTCATTACCCGTCTGATTTACCCGTCTGATACAGGCTAGAGATCATACTATTTGTTAAAAGGGTTGATACTCTATATTGGCTGATTGTATGGAGATAAAACACTACTTAGCAAGGAGTCAAAATAGGATTGGCCAATTACCAAATAACCTTTAGCTGAGTTAGGTCTAATCATGGTCTAACGGTGTTAAGTGGATCTTCTTCATAGACTTATCAGGACGCTGACTTACTTCTTTTGACCTGCTTTAAGCCAACGTTTCCTCTGGCCAATTAGTAAAGAGAGTAGTGTAACGTATGCTTGGAGAAGGAGAGATGGATTTAACTTTTTCAAAAGAGCTGTGAAAAAAAGGTGTAACATAAATGTTGGCCCGCTCTTTCTTTTGAAATTTTCTAAGAAATAGTTTTCATGAACAAGAAATTGAACGAGTGATTATTAATTGATCTGAAGCTGCATGACAAAGCCTTTTTAAAAGTACAAGTGTATAACGTATAAGATTAATCAATATTTCTTTTTAGTCCCATTGGTTGAAAGGAGGGTGGGATGGCAAAGGAGCTTATACACCCTCTGTCATAATTTAATAGCCAATATTTTTGCGTATAATTTTTTTTCAAAGCTCTGGGTTTAAGAACAAATTCGCAAGTTGTTAGATTGGCGTTAAGCCAGCACCACTGAAAATTAAATACTTTTCATTAATTATCATTCTATTCTTTGGATCATGAACTCATTATTTTTTTTTTAATATAAGTATCATTTGGGGAGAATCAGATGATAATACCTATTGAAGTGCCCAATTACAATCAGTGTTGTTTGAAACTCCAATATGCCGCGTAACCCAGTGACAGCTAGTGCTATATTGCACAGAAGATGTGTGCAACGTGCCACAGTTCTTACATGTACATGTACATCAGCCATTTCGGTATGCAACATTATTTGCTGGAAATATTTTTATGTGTTGGTAAGTTCTCAATCAACTAGTGGTTTGTGGAAGTAACTGTTTTACACAGTAATGTACTCTCCTGCATGTAATATGTTCCTTACTTAATACCCGACACAGTGGAAAAATGCTAGTCAATCCATTATTTGGATTCGATTTGATTTGATTCATACAACAACACTCATTAAAATTGGTTTTCAGATATTTTCCAGGCAAAGGTAGATCCATAAAACTGCAGTATGCAGTAGCTTGGTATTAACTTTGTCTCAGATTCTGAAACAAAATTCTGAATTTAGCTCATGCTGCAATGATAATTATAAACCTTTAGGTCAGTCAGGAACCCCATGACTTTTACATGCTGATCGCCTGTCTGATTATCAAGATATTTATGATTGGAATTAAAAAAATTGAAAACTGTTTGCCAAACGGTTTTCATAACACTACAGTCTATTGGGGAAAACGAGTATGGTAAAACCGGTCACTCAAAGATTTTTACTTTTTTGAGGCACTGCTTGATCATTTTGAAGCACAATTTTTTTAGGGCTTCAATATATTACACCATATCACAAAGACTGATAACATGAAGGGCCGTGTATCTCAGATTTAACATTGTTAAACGATCCCTTTAAATAGAACAGCTTATCAACCTATTCATGAGCCCTACCCTGAGGAGTGGGCAGCATGGTGGCTATCTGCTCCCTCATAGGTGTGGTCCGATCTCTCAGGTACCACATGACTAATGTGTTTATCTTTCAAAGCAGATATGAAACAATTGCCTTATATGGCCATTTGTGTGTGATGTCTGAGTTGTGTGGGAGTAATTTAGCAAGTATTTGCATGTCATCTGTGGGCATGTATGGGGGCTGTGGAATTTCTTTTCAGGTTTTGTGGTTTGTTTATCAATTTGTATTGATTGCCCTCTATCTACAATGTACTTAATTTATTTGCAAAATCTTTTTTGTTTACTTTTGGGTTTAATATTTGATCTCATTTCTTTAAAGGAAACCTCATCCCAAGTACATAACTTTAGTTATTCTGAGAGGTTTATTTTATTCTAAAATATGGAGTCTCCACCAATGAGAGATAAAAAGCAAGGTATTCATAGCATACATGTAGAATACGGTTTCTTCAGCATAATGCATAATATGGGCATCACCATTTTCTTGATAACATGACAATTACATATAGCAAAGTCCTTTATCAATTACATGTTTTCAAATTCATGGATGCTTCCTTCCCAAGTGTGTGTGGTGATGCAGTATTTCATTCACCTGCTATTGTCTTTAGTACTCTAATTGTTAGAATGCAAATACATAAATAAGATTGTTGCACCTCTTGGGTGAACTTGGCATAAATTGAATAGATATAGATTTGTCAACTGTGCGATATTTAATTTTTAGTATTTTATTAAATAAGTGAGTTTTAATTGTTTCCCTGTTTGCATATATTTTCACTAAATATGAATTCTTCTTTGTCAGCTATGATTTTCTTTCATTGAAAAGTAAAGGTCTTGTTATTGAACTAAAAAGTCTTTCCAACTAGGGCTTGCGCTTGGTGCGTATGTGGTACAAGTTTGTCTGGTACAGTGTATGTCACATTATCAAGAAAATGGCTAGGCCCATGTCTGCTGAAAAGCATTACATCATGCCAATAATATCCTCATTTATATATCTCTTGTACATTTTTGTAAGGTATATTGTACATCAAAAGGCGGGAGTAACTCTCATCAATCTCTCAGCATACAGTACCTACACATATTCTTTTGGGCAAGGTTTCCTTTAATGACGAAGAGCTTAACTGGAAAGAAGATGCCAATCTGTTTGCAATCATAAGCAAAAGAAAGGATTTGTAACTTATAATAATGTTATAAAATATTATACTCCTTGAAAACAATGGTAGGCCTAAGTAAATACCGGTAGAACACTGATTGAACTTAGAATGTGTTTGCACTTTCTATATTGACAATATAGTGAATATCCAAGCAATTTGACACTTACATGTAGATGATTTTAAATGTCAAAGCTGTTCTGTATTACTGTGTGCATTTCTTTCTGATGAGCAAGAAAATATGCCAAACACTCAAATTACATGAAATCTATGTTTCGTGAACACCAGCATTAAAATGTAACTACACTGTTATCAGTATAAAAAATTTGTCATTTTATCTATAATTTTGCTTCAAACTGAGAAAATGATATTATTTAGTGTCAAAGAAGGGATTTCTTGTTCCACTCCCAACAAATCATCTATTTTCTTATCATGAAAAGTATACATCTTTTGTGTGAACATTCCAGCTATTTTCATCCATTCCAACCCTGCTCCAAGTCAGTCACTCGAAACCGAACATTGTAATATTCAACAAAAGCTGTTTACCTCACAAGTTTCGCTTTCTTTCAGAGTTATTGAAGCTCAAAAATAACGTCAAATTAGAGAAGCAGGTTATAGAGAAACTTGCCAATTTGAAGGCGATTAGCCTAAATGACGAGCTTGCTTGGCTAACCATGCGGAATGTGTTATCTTGGTCATAATATGAGGTTTGGGTGTTCTCATTTTGATCTGAATTACAATTACGTTTGATTTCATGTTTTAATACCTATGTAGATGATACTACACATAGAAGGGATTGGTTGTACTTATGTAGGTATAGTTTCAAGATTTATTTAGATCAGCCCAGTTTCATTGATTTAGCTTGTTGGAGTAGATTGGTTTGGGTTCAATCTAGACTCCAGCTTGATCGAGACTCCAGCTTGATCGAGACTCCAGCTTGATCTAGACTCCAGCTCAAGACATATGAGCACCCTTTGAATGAGATCATTGTTTCTAATAAAGGTTGCTAATGCCGGATAGTGCTTGATATGAATTACTTAATTGCTTCTCAT
This sequence comes from Strongylocentrotus droebachiensis, assembly GCA_035222895.1. Lineage (NCBI taxonomy): Eukaryota > Metazoa > Echinodermata > Echinoidea > Camarodonta > Strongylocentrotidae > Strongylocentrotus > Strongylocentrotus droebachiensis. The sequence continues at coordinate 136,130 of JAVYIG010002981.1, read as the reverse complement.
TTAGACGGAAGCATAAATATTTTTTACTATAAAGATTCTGTAAAGTTGGATGCTGAGAAACATATGCTTACATATATTGTACAAGGTTCTATACACCCAGGTTCTTGCCATGTTATACCATGTCTGGTGTCAATAATATGCATGCATGGGAACTTATCAAAAATGCCAAGGGCGTATAGATTTTCCTTGATAAGGGTACCAAAAGGATATAAGCATAAAGGCTATACCATCAAAAACTATCCTTATAGAGTGCTGCATCCATGCATGCATGACCATGTCGGTGGACCTTGCATGTATAGGCCCATGTTTTGGATCATAAGAAACATACATCTATAGGCCTATACTATACTTTCAGTTTCCAGGATGATATTTTCTCAAGATGGAGATTTACATTTCCTTCGTCCATATACAATGTCCATTACTGTAGGGTATTTCTTCAAGTGAAAGCTTACATGGGTGTTGCATAATAGTCATGGGTCACTGATTAGAGTAAATGGTTTAAGTATGGCACAATGGTTGAAGTATATTGTGTTTGAATAATAGCATGTAAATTCAAACCAGACTCATGGCTCATGCATGCTGAAAAATCAATGCATATACTCTTTGAGCTTTACAAATACATTCCTCTACACTTAAACAATGGTGTGTAAAAGAAATGCTCATCTTATAGGCTTACAGTGTACACTTGGACTGCAGGGACATGCTAGCACATACATGTAAATAATACAGCTCTTGTTGTTGAAATGAAATAGAGAATGAATTACAAAATTGTCTCTGTATTTCAAATAATAGTAATCAGTTTGTTCTGTAATGATAATTAAGAAAAATGTATTTGTAAACTATTGTTGAAAGAAGAAAAATGCATTAATTGATTCTCTACATTTACAGAATTGTGCATTCATTCTCCATTTGACAGGAAAAGAATGTGGATGAAAAAAGTGATTGCATTCATTGGGCTTATTTCCCAAATCAGAAATAGCAGATTATTTGGCAATCTTGAGCTGATGAAGACATACCTTATTATTCAATCCATTTTGAGAAATAAAATGTAGTATTTAAGCAATGGTGTATATATGAATGCGTTTCATCCTTGTTTTATTGAGCATATAATAAAAATGAATTTGTAAAGCAAATTCTTTAATAGCACACTCTATTAATTTGCTTTCATCACATATCATGCATAAATGTGATATTGCTCCCAAGCGGTGTGTTTGGGTTTATGATCATCAAAATATAATTTTTTTTTACACGCCTCTTGAATTAATTTGGATAGATACGATAGTGAAATGACCTTCACCTGTGTCGAAGGCGTGTTACCATGGACTGAGCCATATTATCATAATAGATGTGATGAGTAGTAGCAACAACTCATGCATGATAATATTGTATACCATTATTAACACCCTCAATAGTTGGACCGCATGTATGCTTCATGCAGTTAATATCAATATATGCATACAAAGTGTAGTCCTACATATGCATGTATAGGCCTATAAATGTTCTAAACAAATTAAAAATGCAACCCTGTCCTGTGATGGTCTATCTTATTAGACACTGTTTTTTTTTATCAAGATAAACAAGTGAAAGGGAACCATAACACAAATGGAAACAAAAAATTGTGTGAAATATTATGATGTGCTTGCAAACTTGGTGGGAAGTCCACCCTCTAATTAAGTTTGTTTTCCTAAAAGCAGAAAAATGAGAGAAACAAAGTTGTGAAAGATTGAGCACTTTTGATGGTGCGATCAATCAAACACAAATTGATGACTCGGTGACATATCTTGAGAGCTCCTCTCCAATTTCTCAAATTTGCTCTGTACATAAAATTATCTAAACTGCATTTTCTTGATTACAGAATATAGATTGTTTTTCTTCATACAGGGGTTTGATAGAAACATATTTGTAATTAATATATTTAGGGTGCATGTATGATTTAACATTTTCTTAAGAGTAAATATGAATTTTTGAAGTTTTTTAGAGGAGAACAGGGCAAATGGGAGGGGAGCTTGCAAGATACGTCACAGAGTTGCCAATTAGGGTTCGGTTGATCGCACCTTCAAAGATTTGTAACTTTCTTATTTTTAATCGTTTTTGCTCTAAAACTTTCACTGACTGCATGGTTTCTCTCATTTTCCTGCTTCTATTTAATCAACTTTATATCAGGGTGAACTTCCCCTTTAATGGATGAGGTTTACTAGGTGTCAGTCCTTTAGGAGGTCTGGAAATGATCTTAGCCTGATAACATTTTAAAAGTTGGGGGCTGGTCCAAACTCCAGAGTGAGATGTAAGTCTCTTTTCACTTGGCCTTCATGTATATGGCAAACTCTACATACAGCGTGTCCACACACAAAACAATTTATCGCGAAACTCTATAACGATACGTCGTATAAAGAATCATCGTATAAATTCCAGGATGTCCACACACAAGAAACGTCGTCACTAAAGAATCATCGTATAAAATGCCCCCTGTCCACACACAACATTTTCCGTGATTCTTTATAGAGTTTCGCGATAGTGATAAGAGGTCTGGTCTCATTTCGCTCGAGGTCACGTTAAGCCCCGCCCAGTTAGTTACACTAGTTACACTCCCCCAGGGGGTCCCCCTGTCCACACACAACATTTCCGTGATTAGGCGTGATTCTTTATTGAGTTTCAGTTCGAAACGATGCCCAAACCTGCGTTTCGTTAGACTAGTTTCGTTATACGACGTATCGTTAGTGAGCGTCCACACCTACAATTTTGGTCGTAAAACTATCGCGAAACGGTATCACTATCGCGAAACGGTATAGCTAATCATGATTAGTCACAGAAAATGTTGTGTGTGGACAGGGGGATACATGTGTCATTATATGATCACAAAAAAGAATTGGCCTTGGCATTTTTGTCTACATGTACTGTCCAATGCCACATCGCTGTGACACTCTGTTCCATAATTCAATTGTTGCTCATGAATTGCATCAATGTTTCTTAATCAGCGTCCTATCGGATGTGAATCATGAGCGCAAAGATTTTTCTCAATTTGATCAGTTTCCAATTTTGAAGAGATTAATTCGATTACATCTTCATCAGCCCCAACGGTATATGCAGCAGTGATGGCATCAGGGAGCCTAATTACTGCTAGAGTAGAGACAATGTCAAGAAAAATTGGAACCACATCTGGACGTATGAGTAAATCTAGTAGTCACTGTTATTAATTAGGACATTGCAAAACTTAACCTTGAAACATAACCATTGGAAGTTTAATGATGAAAAGGAGCTAGTGCCCATAAGTGGTAAATTTGATTTATTTTTGTAGACTCCTTTATTTCATTTCATTTTGTTTCTCTGCCAGTCACTGACAATGACAATGACACTAAAGTCAAGAGGAAAGGGCGGGGCTGGAAGAGTATGCATGGCCATTGGCATCAACCAGTTTTCCACTTGCAGTGATGGATGGGATGTTTTTGCTTTCGGAATATCACCAAGCTTTCTCTGATGGTCTTGGCTTACATTCAATCGTCCCTGCAAAATGTCTCTTCAGCATTTTTGGGGAAACAGGAAGAAATGTTAGTCATTGAGGAAGGATCTTGTATTTGATATTTCCTGGTCTCTTTTCGGTTGTCTGGTAGAAAGCTAGATTACGCTAATTCGAGGAGTTATCCTGCTCAGGACACTGAATACTTTGTGTCAGTAGCTCAGTAGTACAATTTCTTCCATAATCTTCTTTTAAGAATATTTTGTAGAGGTTGACAGGAAATGTGTCCTTCTTTTGCTGGAAATGCAGGAAGCTATCAATTACTCTACTTGATTAAATGACAACAAGTACATTGTAGGAGAACATATAGTTAAACCTGTACTTCATCTTCTACTACTACTACTACTACTACTACTACTACCCACTTTCCACTTTCCATTTTCCCCTTGTTTAGTAGTTTAATACAATTCAATCAACCAGTTGTTAAAAAGATAATGTCTTTAATTTCATAATTTCTATCATACTACAATCTCTTCCTTTGCTCTAAACTACCAAATAGTTATGCTGAATATGTGCACAGTAATAATGTACTAATTGCAATATGATTCCAAAAGTCCCGCAATTGACAACTCAAAAGGATGATAATCAACTGTCTTGCTCAACTTGCTTGTTTGAGACAAGCCTGCCTCTTCAAGTATAAGCGTTGAGTGATGGAAATGAGGAATCCGAAACGTTCGCTAGAGGCATCTTACATCATAAGCCCTTTTCATCTGCCAACATTAGTGTACTATGTAGATGATGCAATTGATATGGAATGCAAAGTTTTAATCAAGAATTATTTCTTTAATTAAATACTTCTCATTAAAAAATGTGCATTAAAATCTACAAATTTGAGAAATAAATTTGTTGTACAGATTACCCCCCCCCCCAAAAAAAAAAAGAAGAAAAGAAACCCAACTTTCATATAAAAATTACTAAAATGAATTTTTTTCTAAATGTATGGAACAGGAGGGTATTCTTTTTAGAGGACCTACATGTAATATAATAATGTTCTATCCAAAATAGATACATCACTGGACTGTGGATCACATTGTTTGCGGTTCGAGATCCGTCACAGCACCAATCTCCTTTGGCAAGCCATTAATCTACATTGACCAATCCCCACCCAGGGGAAGTTAATGGGTAGCAGGTAGAATGAAATGTCCTTGAATGCTTTAATTAACGCCTTATTTTGGTGGCTCAGCTATAACCGGGGGTAGTAATATGACAATTTGTATTAAGCGCAGTAGAGTATATTCATATAGTAGCTGCGCTATATAAATGGACTTATTATTAAAATATAGATTAGTCTATATGAGTATGTCAGGCAAGCCATTGATCCGGATGCTTACAGTCTGTGAACAGCAATTCAAAACTATAGTACTCCTGCACACATAGATGTCAAAATTGGGATTTTATTTTGATGTGTGACATTCATTGTAATCCAGTCTTTGAGTTCTGCCTTTAGTGTTTACCTTTGATACAAAAGTAATTATTAGCTTCTCGTATAAGTGCAACCATTCAACCAAGTATGGTGCTTAATCTTCTGATGTCCATTTAACTGCTTACGGCATTCAGGGATCCTCTCTTCTCACTATGCGCTTAAATACGGCATTCAGGGATCCTCTCTTCTCACTAAGTGCTTAAATACGGCATTCAGGGATCCTCTCTTCTCACTAAGTGCTTAAATACGGCATTCAGGGATCCTCTCTTCTCACTAAGCGCTTAGATACGGCATTCAGGGATCCTCTCTTCTCACTGAGCGCTTAAATACGGCATTCAGGGATCCTCTCTTCTCACTAAGCGCTTAAATACTGCATTCAGGGATCCTCTCTTCTCGCTAAGCGCTTAAATATGGCATTCAGGGATCCTCTCTTCTCACTATGCGCTTAAATACGACTCTACTGGGTGGAGAGTGGCAAATGTAGATTGATGTCTAACAAAAGGACATTTCTTATAAAGATACCATGATGGCTAAGTAGATGCAATGAGAGCTAAATTCTTTGATTTGATAACAGTGTTGAATACTAGTCGACTACACCATGCACACTCAAGCAGTGAAAGATTTGTATACAAAATGTTTAACTCATGGTAAGGTCTGAGTAGAAGCTTGGCTTTGCTTTCATCACATTCTCTGTAGTTGATGACATATCTATGACTCACGTAATAAAATGTCAGTCCTGAACAACCTCACTTTTTGCATCTCATTTCGAGAGGCCATCTGGTGTTCTATTCATATCTCTAGTCATGCATGTACTGGTACTAGGAACTATGACTGGAAAAGTGGTCAGAACATGTTTTGACTGTTAGAACATGTGTTTAGAAAGTATTTCATGTTACGGAGCGAGACAGCTATTCCTGATACCGTAATGCGGTTTTTACCTCCTCTTATACACCCATAAGGCCTGTCTTCACTATCTCGAGATTGCCAAATATCCAGCTAGTTGAACTATTCCGATCGCAAACTATCCAGCTAATTTGCGTCTTCATCAGACCGAAGTAGCAATTAGCGGGATATTTGGTCGGGATTGTCAAATATCCCACTATTTGGAAAAATATCCAGCTATTTGTCCTGTGCGTCTTCACCAGATTTGTAACTTCAGGATTATTTCCCAAATCAGAAATAGCGGGCTATTTGGCAATCTCGAGATGATGAAGACGCGCCTATACTGTCTAGCCATGGAAAGTGCCTTTAGCTTATTGCTGTGAATTACATTAGTGCGCAAAGCTTGCTCTCCTAGAAAGATAAAGCATTTGACTGAGGAGTCTATATTAACCCATTACCTTCTGAAGGTAGGTGTTTTGTGTAGTAAGCCTATAGAAATAAGAGGAATCAGAATCGAATGGGTTAAAGGATATGCCATCTGGCTGTCAGTAGATTAATTTCCATTATTTTGAAAGAAATACACACTTGAAAGATCTTATGAAGTTGTAAGAACTTTGGAAGAGTACTATCTAAATGCACCACAAACAAAATCACTGAAGTCTTTTACAATATGTAAAAAGAGAGACTGACAAATTATAAAGTGAAATCTTTATTGCTCAACATTTCTTCACTGTTCAGTAATTTGAGCAGGATGTTTTGCATAATCATGTACACCAAGCGAAACACCACAGGTAGATAAGTTTCCCCAAAATAAATCGATAGAATATATTACAGCCCGTGAATCATCCCTGAACAGAGTGGGATCAAGTCTCGATGACCTTTTGGCGACCAAAATTAGACAATCCCTTTGGGCATTTTCTTCTTTATATTCTGCGGTTAGTGAGAAAGTGACAGCTTTAGCTGGGCTTTGCTGATAAAGGTGCTCGTTTATCAAGGTTTTACACTTTGCTAACACCCTTGTAACCAAGGTAACAATGTTGTGCTCTGTAATCTATCGTTTTACTAATTTTTCATGGTATTATTTCCCTATTTGTCCCTCCCTGTGTCACAAGTACCCAGTGCACAGTCACTGTTAATGTACAATCTATTTGTCCCAGAGCTGTACAGTGCGTTTATGTAATAGCTAGAAATTGCTAATTAATCAAATTAATAATTGGTTTGCATTTCTGAAAATTCATGCTGCGCATTGCCAGATGATCCCTTCGACACATTTTCTATCACACCTGCGTCCAAATCAGTTAATTCTAAATTAGTTATTTTTGTCCTTACTAAATCATTTGCCCTACTTAGCAATTGACTACCGGTAGCTTCCTTCTATTATTTGTATTAACCCATCGATTACCGAATTCACCCATTCCCATAGGCTTTACACACAAACCATGTGGTTCCTGTAGGCAAAGGGTTATTGAATTGTAAAACAATGTACATCAGTGAAAAAGATATACTGTTTTGTTTATGGGAGCTCCATTTAGATTGCCATATAAAGTTGTATTTTATTGTTGCAGTATATTGTTTTTGTACCTCAGATCTTTCCTTTGTAGTTTTGTTGAGCTCATTTGAAGCTTTTTAGAGCCAAAATCACTCAATGTTTAAATCAAAGTTTTGTCAAGCATATTAAACTACAATACTGATCATTTTACAAATGAGTATTTTCCATATCTTCATTCATAATATTAATTTGTAGGCCTGCATGTCTCTTTCTATATGCAGTGCTTTTCACAAAATATATGAAGAAAATCTAATTCTTTTTAGGTTTCAACCTTTTTGCCCCTTCTTCTCAAGAATGTAAACAATATTATGTATTCTTCATAGATTTATAAAGAATATTTTAAGATAGCTCTTTTAAATGTTATGATTGGGTAGATTCCTGTCACCCCTAGCTATTTTTTCTACCCATCTAAAAGGAGTTAAATCCTTGTACATACTACAGTGTGTAGATTGTCCAAACATATTTGGATGGAAATTAGAATGTGATTGGAATATAAATGAACAAAGGCTTGCACAAACTTGTTGTTCATGTACAAATATAATTCATGTACATGAATACTCTTTTTCTTCTTAAAGTAGTGTATGAGAGATATGGATCAAATTAGGATTGGCATACAGAGGAAAATGCTTGATACTGTTCGGATGAAGAACTCAATTCAATTAGGATGCGCAAAATTGGCATCTGCTATTGCCTGGTTGTGACCCGCCTGGGTAACTAACCAACAACCCTCGTAAACAAAGTTTGCTTAAAATTTGACCTCCCTAGTGACTGAAAGAACTAATTCACCAATTTGTTTTCATTCATAAAAATTATTTCATTTCTTTCTCTATTTTTAAAGTTTTTTTTTAGGGGGTTGGGATTGTTAAGTTAGCCTATTCTAATTCAGGTTACTTTTACCTTCTACATTTATTCTAATGTCCAATCTAAACTTAATTTAAATTAAGTGTATGTGTGTAGTTGTTTTATTTTAATACTCTCTCATATTTGCCATTTTGTGTCCAGAATTTATGGAGTGGTTATGGTCTTCAAAACTGTACTTTCCTGTACTGGTATATTATCATTCTGTAGAGAGTGATTCAATATGAAAATGTGAAAAGATTTGTCAATAAAATAGCGTCATTAAGATACAAGAGGGCTGAGAGGACTTTTGTCCCACTGGTTGAGAAGTGCTGCTTTAGAAGACATAAAGTCTTACTTTAACATGACATTCAAATGATAAAGCTTTATTATAAAGACTTGTAAAAAGGGGAAAATATTGCTTATATCAGGGCCTACATGGAGGGTATACTCCAAAGTTTGTTTCTTTGCCTGAATATTTACGTGTGCACTAACTGCATGGTCTACTCCACTATCTCTTTCACCATCTGAACAGACATAATGTTATTATGATATTTGACCTTGTAATATCTCTTTACAGAACTATAGTATTCAAAGATAATTAATTGGTATACTACATGTAGTATAGAACCCTAAACGTTCAAAGCACATGCACAGATCTTTATTGATTTGCCTCCCTATATAAACAAATAAGTACATAGTATTATAGAGGGTAAAAACTTCTCATGTGCATGTAGGCGTACATCTATGATATTAGCAACATGAATTTAATTTCCACGCACCATTAGCTGCGTTCGATAATTCAATTGCAGTAGTGAGATACAATGCCAAAAAGATATTCATAACAACAGTGGGAAGGGCATGCTTCTCTAATTAATCACTCGTGCAAACGATACTTGTTTCTTGTAAGTTTTCCTTTCAAAAAAAAAATTGTTACCAACTGAAAGCTTTATTAATTATATTTTTGTGTAGGTGGTTAGGTTTTTATGATGTCATTAGAGATATCATGACGTCCCTTCCAGGTGCCTGTAGGTGTGCTAAAATGTGAAAAGATAAATAACTTCTTGTTGTTTTGGTAGTTTTTTGTCTAGATCTGTGGGGTCTTGTCAGACCCACGCACAGAAAGCCATTCAACCCTGCCCAACCTGGTTAGTCTGAATTTTAAGTCCCCTTATTTTGAAGCTGCTATAGATACATGTATATATTGGCAATACATGTATATATTTTTGATATTTCTGACCAGTCACATTGTGATAGTTGCGAAATGGTATTTAGTAGTGCTGTAGTCAAACGTTTAACCGTCCGGTATCCGACCGCCCATGGCGGATTCCGTTTTCAATTGGACGGTTTCGTTTACCCGTTTTTTTTTTTTTTTTTTTTTTTTTTTTTTTTTTTTTTTTTTTTTTTTTAATATTTTTTTTTTTTAAAGTTTCGATTTATGCCCCTACACCTGGCACTATGCCTGGCAATGTCTCCCAGCTCAGTAATCTGTGTGTTGACTCACCACTCTGAAACTAGAACAACACTCCAATTTGTCTGTCATCTTGGTTTGAAAGTAATCTTTGTAATAGATCTCAATATGTAATTTATAATAATAATTCATCCAACTTGAACACATGGCCTACCACAAGGTTCTATCCTAGGTCCTCTACTGTTTTTACTTTACATTAATGATCTTACACATTCCTCTAAAATCGACATTGTTACTATTATTTATGACAAGTTCACAAGCACAAATGAAATTCCTTCCCGCTTTTTCACACGGACCTGGCTTGCTACCGACAGAGTCGGTGAAGAAAAAAAAAAGTTTAAAAAAATTATTAAAAAAAAAAAAAAAAAATCTTTTTTTTTTTTTTTTTTTTTTTTTTTTATTTATAAATAAATCGTTTAACCGAAAACCGTCCGGTTTTGACTGGCGGTTAAACGGAATTGGAGATATCCGTGATGTTACAGCACTAGTATTTAGTAGTATTTATAGTTTCTTTTGAAACCCAGCCTCATGGTAGGCCACATTTATTTGATAAAAAGAGGAAAGTGACCAATGATTTTCTTTTTAAAGAGTAAGAATGAGGGTACCGGTATATACAATGATTGCATGATCTATGTTGTCTGAACAAATGTTGGATGAAAGGTGTTTGCACGAAGGTATGGATAGACAGACTAGAATCATAGAACCAAATACCTGAATGACGTCCAAGCCTACATATTTTCATCACCCACCTGAGTGACTAAGTCTACATGAGAGAGAGAGATAGAGAGAGAGAAAGAGAGAGGGAGAGAGAGAGAAAAGAAAGATAGAGTTTATCATCAATGAAAATTCATCACCCACTTATGTGAATTTAAGGTCAGCCTGACTTAAAGAGAACAAGAGAGAGAGAGAGAGAGAGAAAGAGAAAGAGAAAGAGAAAGACAGAGAGAAGGAAGAAGATAGGGAGGGAAAGGAAAAAAAAGGGAATCGGAGGAAGAGAGGCAAAGAGTAAATGAGAGAGATCAGAGATGGGGAAGAGATAGAGAGGAAGAGTAAGAAAGGAGAAAGAAATATAGATCTTATACAGAGTGACATACAATGAGGCAGGTAGATTGTCAGAGAGAGAAGAGAGAGAGAAAGAGGGAGAGACAGAGAGAGAGAGAGAAAGAGGGAGAGAGAGAGAGAGAGAGAGAGAGAGAGATAAAGAGACTAAATGGAGCTGTACCTTGAACTCTTGAGTGCATTCAGTAATACAGCAGTGGCTGAGTGTTTACAGAGACTATATTTATCAGCAGCAAAATCGTGAGGTTCAAATTCTGAATGAGCTCCGCCCATTATTTCGTCAGGCAGCTACTGTAGACGATTGTATCTTTTTTTTCTCTCCTTTCTGGCATTCACTATCAAGTACCTACCGCTTGTAGTAGTGTGTTCCGATTTGACCAGGATCAACTGTCTGTCGGAGTGGCAAGCCAACCTGTTTGCATAGATTGGTATACATAACATTGTAGAGGTAGTGCAATCAAACAGCGACCAAACCTGTGAAATTGTTATTGATATTTTGTGATTTGATCAGGGGGAAAGTTCATCTGAGATTTTCATTGTTGGTTTTTCGTCATTTGCCAAAGCAATCGAGTGAAGGATTTGATCTGCTTCTTGAAAGTGAGTACTTGTGGAATACTTATTTGTAAATGCTTAAGTGTGTATGTTTTTGTTTCTGGTAGCCCTAAACAAGTCATAATAATAATAATAATATTTGACATTTATGTGGCGCTAGATACAAATGTTTCTTTAAGTGCTGTACTATTATTACCCAAGCGTTACCTGAGTAGTAACATGAACTCTGATAAGGCACACTACTATAGCATCCAAGGAATCTATTCCTACCTGGTACCAATTTAAATCACCTGGGTGGAGAGTGGCAAGTCCAGACTCAAGTGTAGATTCACGTCTTGCCAAAGGATGTTAGTGCCATGATAGGGATTAGAACCCTGTACCTTGTGGTCCATGGTCCAGAGATGTATCCACTAGACCACAACACCTTTACAAATAGACGGAGGAGCCTGATTTTGAGATGCATGCAGCTTCATTTTAAAATCTCGGTTCTGATTCTTTAATTGCAGTAGGCCCACTGGTATATATTCCATTCATCTCTTTCCAAGAATAATTTGCAGGGAGATTGGTTTTCTGGTCAAACTAGTTAGACTGCAAGTGCTCTAAATTGGAAATTTATTGGAGGACTCTTCACATCTAAGTGCTTGCCTCTACTATTGCCTTTTATTTAGAGAACTTGCATTTGATCATTTCCTCTTTGAATGCCTGCATGAATTAATGTAGGTAAGAGTCATTCCAAGTTGGCTTGTTGTACTTACATGCTCAATTGAGAGCCTGCTAAATTAAAACTGTAATTTGCTTTATCAGTGCACTATACAGTACATCAATTTGCTAAGAAACATATTGCTGATTTATATAGCCATGTAATGAAGTGAGCATTTTGATTTGTCTAAATAGAAGAATAATTATAGGATACACATTGAAGGAAAAAAAATGAAAAGAAACATTACAAATATATATTCACTATACTATGACCTACATCTAGACCAAGATCTGTTCACGAGCTGCATATTATGTAACAATTAAATTACTTCCAATTGGAAAGTGGGGCAATTATTTTAGGTTAATTGATTGCTCTTCAAATAATCAAGGACAATTAATGCCATACTTAAAGGTCAACAGCAGTAAATTAAATATCATTCACTTTAAATTGATTAGGTATGTATACATGTACAATGTATGTGCAGGCAAACCATTTTCTAAATACCACAATTCCTTACCCCCTGAAATTGTATTCCTTATCGAAATCTGTAACAAAAAACCTGTATAAATGAAGATCACCTGCTTCTAAAGACCACCTTTCTTGTCTCGCTGTAGTGGTCCTTATACACAGGTTTCAGTATGTAAAGACTAGTGGTCTTTATAAAAACGGTTTTACTACGCTATACCTATACACGTATGCAGTACATGTATTTGAAAACAATACTAAATTACATGAATTGCTGTGTGCATGTACTCTACTAGTATGACAAAGTATGAAATCATGATATATATTTATCTCAACCACCTTGCATTCCCCATCATCATAATTGCATGCTTGCATGTCATCTTCGGTGACACACCACCATCTGGTAAATTCTCGCTGGGAACCGGCCGGCCACGAGACCATGACGGAGAGAAATTACCATCAAGACGGAAGATCGGACAGCGCTCTGTCGTCTTTAACCATGTGCGGTTACCATTGATTAATATTGCAGTGAGTCGAGACGATGATTGGGAGGGGGATATTGTCTTTCCAGATGTCCTGAGAAAAGAAAGTGGAAGAGAGGAATTGGCAAGAGAAATGTTTTTTGGGGGGAGATGTATGTTCTTTTGACAGAGGTGGAAAGTATATAGACACATCTGCTTGTGCATTTGGTGGCTCAGAAGTAGCAAGATGTTCACAGCTCTGGAGGCATCGATCAAACCAAGAGAGTTTATCATAGTGGTTAGAGATGTCTTCAAGAAATGGAGATAGAAGAAGGGTGTCGACCCCCATCTGGTATCACTGAGCAGTTTTACTTCAAAGCTCAAATGAAAGTGGATGTGTTGTGTCTCAATGGAAGGAATGAGGGTTTGAATGAATGAATGAATGAATCCCAATATGCCGTTAATGTCCTTTGGCAAGGCATTAATCCACATTTGCCACTCTCCACCCAGGTGTAAAGGGTATCTGGCAATTGCTGGGCCTGCATGACACTATGAACATGACCGACAAAGAAAGCGGACAAAATATACAGTTCCTCAGGTAGACAAAGGAACACCCCTTCACTGCTATTATGTAAACATGTGTAGGACAGGTGTCACATGCATATTCACCTTTTTACATAATAGCAGTGAAGGGATGCTCCTTTGTCTACCTGAGGAACTGTATATTTTGTCCGCTTTCTTTGTCGTCATGTTTATAGTGTGAAGAGCAGGCGTGGCTACATGTACTGTGTAGCTGCATGTATACCCTGGGTAAATCTCACCATGTGGCTACTGAATTTCCTCATTTTTAAAGGCTTATTAGACAAGACCCACCCAGTTCCGGTTGGCAGTATGCTTGGGTCAATAAGAGATGACTTGGCAAGTGATGGATTCAAAGCAATTGAAATTGACTGTCATAGTAACGTAGATCATATTGGTTGAAGATTTGTGAAAGCATAGTAGTAAAAATCTGAAAGCTGTTGATGCTGGATACACTTGTGCATGTTACAGTTTTAACAGGCCAGCAGTAATTTTTGCATTTGAGTCAATATATATACACAATATGAGTTGGCCTGTCACGAGTTAAATAAAAGTGTCATGATCGACCGGGGTACATGAATATGTTCACTGCGTTATGAAAAAAATATTTTAAAATATCCAATATTATTATCTTGATTGTATTTCAAAGTTGACCAGAAATGGTTGCCTGATTAATATGACTGCTATTCTTAGGTTGAATTGCATAGATTCTTCTTTCTTTACACTATATTTACCAATTCTTGTTGGCCTGGCATGAGTTAAAGTTAAAGTTCACTGGAAATTCTTGCCTGACATATCCATTACCGGGTATGTAAAACAGCCTGCGAGCTGATCAATGTTATCCTGTTTAAAGATGTTTTAATAAATAAATTAATTAAATCTTTGTTAAAATCAAATAGGGAAACAATATTGGCATTTCCACATAACCTGTAAGTGTATGCCCCTATAGTACAAGGCCTACCAGAAGATGATGACGGATAGGTGCTTTAAAGCCAGCGCGCGCGCACTCGATTAATCTCAGAACGGCCTTGAATTGCTTCACTGAAGACAAGATGAGGACGTACTTGGCTTGCTTATTAGCATAATTTCATACTCCACTCCTGCTTAACACATTTCATACAGTGTGTATTTCAAGTAATTGGTGTTTGTGACTTATATGGTACAGCAGTATCAAAAGGGTTAATGCTGGTCATCATGGTATGGGTGATCAATGTAAAAGGCAGATCAGGTCACTGACTGTGACCAGGGACTTGGGATACAAGTCCCTGCTGTGACTGTAGGCAAATTACAGTATGATAGTGGCAGCATATATACATGTATGTGATACGCATGTTTATGAGAGTGGGAAAACCAAGGTTATGTCTTTGTGAAATTGATTTCATGCATTTAAAAGTTAAAGTGTACTCTCTAAAAGTTGTTTTATAAATCCACCATTGAAATACATTTTTTATTCTTTTAGAGTTTTATTTCTCTATTAAATATTTCAGAATCTAGAGATTTCCGAGGTACATATGACATGTACTATAATTTTGCAGTCAATTTAATTACATGCCTCAGGTAAAAGTAGTAGAAACTGTAGTGTGGGTGTGAGTGGGTAGGAGTGGGTGTGAGTGAATGTTGGTGGGTGTAAGTGGTAGTGGTTATTGAGGAGCAATGCTTTTTATACAGGATCATTTTAATCACTGGGTAGGGCAATTGCCAAACACTAAGTCTTCAACATATTACTCATTAAAGTTATAAGTTTCATGGTGCATGCTTAAACGAGCAATGGCTTAAACAAAACATTATACCTAATCCAAACCCTAAACCTAACCTCCTACCTTATTTCTATGCTATACCGCTAACTTTTCATCTTGAAAAATAAAGCTCAGAGCAGTTGTCTTCTGAACAAATGTCAGATCACCAAATCGCTATAGGCCTAATTAATCCCCACTATAGGCCTAATCACCACTAGGCCCAATCGCCACTAGGCCCAATCGCCACTAGGCCCAATCGCCACATTGTCTGTGTGTATCTTGGAGTCTAATGAAGGTCTCGATCTCTTCATTTACTTTGGTTTTGTAATCAGTTATCACTTGGCATTTTGAACTTTGATCGAATATTTAGGAGGACAACAGCCAGGGCTTTAATTGCTATCTTGGGACAATGAATTAATGGAAGAGCTTACACGTTAATTTGTAAATAAACGTGTCTTTTTATAATGAACGTATCATGATTTAGCCAGGGATGAACACAGAGTTAACAACCTTTGGATTCCAAAAGATAAATTATAGTGTTTTAATGTTTTACATCTTGGGCCTTCTTGGCATTATTACCTCTTTTTCATGTCCTTACAAAAAGCTTCTTAAGGTCATTATAATTGCTTGAGTAATGATTGTTTATTCAGCCAGTCTAAGTCTTAATCATTAACTCACTTCTGTAATCTTGCCTACTGATGATACACAACCAAGGTTCATGCATTTTTCTTATGCGTAGAAAATCTATGCAATCAAACATTTGCACTATCATAGATAAGATTGAGGTTCACAGGGCAGCCTGTCAACTTGAAGTTTGGGTTATGGTTTCAAACTTTGCAGTTATCTTAATACTGTAATCATATTGGCCTTATCTGCAAAGAAGTTAGGAAGAGATATAACATGGATATTTAGAACATCCATGTGTTACATGTAGTTAAAGATTAAGTAATATACTATGTGTAATTTAATCTGTCGGAATGTACTGTCTGCACTTTACATTTTATAATTTTTATGTAAATATCCTTATGATTAAAATATGAAGTAACAAGATTTGAACAATACACTTGATCGCTACCTAAGAATTATGTTTTTCATAAAAACTTGTTTTGAGTGAAGAAGTTATAAGCAATTACTCCATGATTATTACCATGAAAATGGTGTAATGTGGATACTTTAGAATTGTTATTTGCCCTTTATGGAGATAAGCCTTTACTGTATATGTGGTGAAGTGGTTCTGACTCCTGTCTTTCAATCATAAGGTCTTGAGTTCAAATCCCACTCCACGACATTAATTTTCTTCAGCAAGAAGTTCATCCACATTCTGCTGCACTCCACCCAGGTGAAGTAAATAGGGTCCTGGTAGTAATTTATTCCTTGAAACACAGAGCGTGTCACAGTTGCTCTGCTAAAGCCATGGTAGTTATGCCGCATTATATTGTAGAGCGCTCAGAGACTTCTGATAAAGTTAGTGTTAGGCACTATATAAGCACATATAATTATTGTTATAAGCATTCTTATAATACTAGGTTACCAATCACCATGCTTGGTCACTCGATACTAGGGCTTCCATACTGGTATCTTGAACTGGATTTAAAATATACACTTCTAGTAGTTTTAAGTGACAATGCAAGACCACTGTGACACTCTCAACAAAAATATAATTTCTAATTCATTATTATCAATATCAATATCATTTTCTTTTGGTTTTGGTCCCAGCTCTTTGAAGTTGCTTCCTTCTCGATTTCTTTTTAAAATGAACAAGACTACAAGTATCATTTTTAGCACATATACAGGTATATGAACTAAGAGTATCTTTTACAGCTCCCCCAATGCAAATACATTGTAGCTACCTGTACATGTAGAGCCTTCAAGTTTATAGCATTTTAATTTTGTAGACATTGGTCTGACCACGTTGTAAAGCTGACGTTAGAATAAGAGTTAAGGCTCTAAGGCTGAAGAGTTTGTTAGAAGTCCTGAATAGGGTAGGTATGTGAGCTGTGCTTCTGACTGTGTAGAATTGGCACTTTACAGGCTATTAACATGTAGTTGAGCACATATAAACGTATATGCAATAATGCAATTCAAAGCCTGTCAACCATGCAGAGAAGTGGCTTTTATTTTGAGAGTTGATCCGTGACATGTCATTATTGTGTAGACCGCTGCTGATGGAGTAACAGACTTCAAAAGTGCATACAAGTGCGGATTAAAGCATTAGGAAAGGCTTAGGAGTTTGTAACACTCTCAAAAGGGGAATGTAGGCGGAACTGAGTACATGTAAGTAATGGGAGAAATTTTTCAACCACAAACATGTTTTTTTTTATACTAATGTTCCATTTATATACAAGGTAAATCTGGTTTGCAAGGGTTCTTACATGTATGCTATTGTTATTGTAGTTATTCCATTGGTTTTGTGGAAAGATGCCTATAGCCACGTCTAATATTTCCAATGTCTCTTTATATCCACTTATAACCCATGCACTTATAGAACAAATCTGGTTTAAAGTATAGCCAGAATAAACTTCAAAACATGGTAGCGTCCTTGCTACTTCAAGAGGATCATTTTAATAAAATAATAGAAATGTGTGAAAATTCAAAAGGATATGAGCATTAGTAATAAAAGTGAATACCATAATAAGTTAATAATGGTAGCTTTGAAGCGTAAAATTGGTATTATTTACTCTACACTGTATGTGGTTCATGGTAGCTAATTCTAGATTTATGGACTTAGTAAAAGTAAAACTTTTGTAACCATTTCTTTCTTTCTTGCTTTGTTTTTTGTAAAAAAAAATCTTTTTACCAGAGCTTTTCTTGCATTTTTGAAAGCTCTTTTAGAAGTTCCTAGAGTTTCTTTCTCACAGGTGTGAAGTACCTATAAATTAAATATATAATCTGTATAGCCTGTGATAGAATCAATGTGCACTTTGTAGCCCTAACCTAATGTGGAGGTTTTACTGTAGAGCACATACAGATTTTTGAAAGGATCCAGGAAAGAGTATGTAAAATCATTTTAGGTGAAAGTTATATGAATTATGAAGACGCCTTAAAACGATGCCAACTTGAACGATAACAAAGAAGGCAAGAAAAATGATGTATCGTTTTTGCTGTATCTCTAATTAAAACCCACAATGCAAAGCCTGGATTCTTGAATGAAAAATTGTTGGCATGTCATTACGAAATAAACAAAAGTATAGTCAATATAAATGCAAGACCTCTCGTTTTAAACATAGCGCAATACTATCTTTTATTGATCTTCTTAATAATTGTTGATTGTTCTAAGCTATGTTTTGTGAATAGATATTCTTTTCTATTTATATGCATCCTCGATGGTTGTAAACATTTTCAGCTTTTTAGCTGCTGCATGTGCATCATTGTATTCTATTTATTTGAAAATAAACCTTGAATTTGATTGAATTTAATTGAAAATGTGCTGCCCCAAGACAACTTCTATAGTGGGCAATTGAATTTTGAGGATAATTGAAAATAAAGTCATCTGCGTTTCCAGCCATGCTGTTCATTGATGGATTCCCCAGCCCACTTTTCCATGCACTCATGGGGGCCCCCTGGTGCCATATATGGAAACCTGTTTGCGTACTCCATCCAAACATTTGCCATCGCCATGGCAATATGATGCCCTCTGTTTGCCTGTTGCGATATGAGTAAGAAAGTTTCACCCCTTACGCTTCCTTCAAGTTCACTTATTCTCTCTCCCTCTCTCTCTCTCTCTCTCTCCTTTCTTCACTCACCCCTCTCTCCATCTCTCTCTCTCTTTCTCTCTCTTTCTCTCTCCCTTTCTTTCATATAATCCTAATTTTATGGGGAAAGGTCGGGAGTGATGACTGAGATTACTGATTTTACAAAACCAAGTTTATTTTCAGGTCTGATCTTTCTACATAATTGATCAAGAACAAGTTGTTTCCTTCCATCTCCATAGCATGTCATTGATGCTATATGACATAAACCTCATGCAATGTTTTCAGAATTATACATCTAATTACTAAAGGGAAATCATGTTTATGATAGTGTTTTGAACATCTCAAATGAGAACAAAAATGATGGCATTTAGTCTGCTGCTCTCTCTCTGTTCATGACCGCGCAGAGAAGTGAGAGTTTTCACACGTCCTGCACAACAACCAACTTGACACTAATGCACCAACTCGGGAATATAATTGCATTCATCAGAACTGTGAATGCATTGGCCTAATCATTACACCTTGGCACCTCTCATGCATGTCCACAGATATTGTGTTAATTTATTTGCAAAAATATAGAGGTACAGTGAAGCATTGGCTGTCTTGCCACCTTCAAAAGATCCCTCAAAACTCACCTTTTCCCCCCAATTATCTACATGTACATGTACATGTATGTGATATACTTCCTGTACTGTACACTTTTGTCCTCTTTTCATATATTTGTATTCGTAAGCACTATGGTACTTATTGTTTTTAGCGCTCCTAAATATTCAATATTATTATTATTTATATATACATGTACTTTGAATCTAACTTTCATTAAACCAATCATCGGTAGAATAGGAGTTTATTAAACGCCATTATAGTTCTCAACAGACAGAATTGCCTGTGTCCAAGGTAATTGCAAACATATTAGTATCCAATGTAATTCAATGACTATGCAAGAGAATTGCTGGTACTGGATACTGATATCAAGTATATAATAAGTCTTTGCTGGGCTGGAATAGATATATGCATACTTGTATTAGTTTACATGAAGAACATAATAATATATGAATATACAGGTACTTGCATTATGGACTTAGCCTTGAGAAATGTAAATAAACAATATTGAGATTTCTTTTATTGTCAGGAGACACTGGATGAAATTGGACCTCTTTATATTGAAGCACTAATGCATTTTGACATCTTGGAGAAAGCTTGGAGAAAGCTTTTCAAAAAAGTTAATGACTTTTGACTCTTGGCGTATAATGTTTCTCCCTTGTGTATTCTACTATGCAAGCTAGCAAACTCTAGGTATGTTTGTCTACATATATGCTGTGTGGAAGAAATGTTATGCTAATATGTGCAACGTACAATGGCCTAAGGCTAAGGCTTGCAGAACACATACGGCACGTCTTCATCATCTCGAGATTGCCAAATAGCCCGCTATTTCTGATTCGGGAAATAATCCAGAAGTTACAAATCGCGTCTTCATCAGCTCGAGATTCGACCTCGAAACTTGAAATTCGACCTTGAGAAATTAGCTCAAGATATTTTGCTCAGCGTTGGCGCATAGTGCAAGTCTTCGGTCTCGTGAAGACGCACCGGACAAATAGCTGGATATTTTGCAAACTATCCCAAGATATCTTGGGATGACAATGCCGACCAAATATCCCACTAATTGCTACTTCGGTCTGGTGAAGACGCAAATAAGCTGGATAGTTTGCGATCAGGATAGTTCAAATAGCTGGATATTTGGCAATCTCAAGATAGTGAAGACAGGCCTATAGTGTACTTGTATGTTTTACACCTCGTCATGCTGTAAGGTGTTGAGACTGGGACATGTGTAATTGTAGGAGCCATAACTGTACAGAAAATTCAGTGCTGGAAAAAGAACTTGGAAATCTCTGAATGTCTATATCTATACATACATTTATTTTCTTAAAGCACAAATAAGAAGAGGTGTTGCAAGCAAATGTCACATGAACTATATAGTGATTATAAAAGAGCACATGGAACAGTTATGATAGTAATATTAGTAATGGTATTAATAAACAATATAATAATAATAATAATGATTATAATAATAATCATAATATTATTAATAATAGTGATCATAATAATAATACATGTAATAATAACAATAATAATGATAATAATCTTAATAATAATAATAATAATAACGATGATGACGATAACAATGATGATAATGATAGTAATAATAATAATTGTTTCTTATTAAGCCCTTTTACAGTATAATGATCAAAGTGCTACATGAAGTACAGCAAAAACCAAAATGTATTTAGAACTACATGTAGAACAGTTTACATATGACACTCTTGACATAATTTATTTAGTTTATTATTATTTTGCTTTGTAAGTTGGGACATATTTCACTACAGCTATCCATAATATTAAATTATGTATTACTTTTAATATTTTTTTTAATCTGGGTGAAATAACTTTTTGGTAAAAGCAAATAAGATGTACACACATTTAAGTATGACTATGCTAGTACAAACCAAATCATTTACTTTTTATTTTTGAAAGAAACTATTATTTGAATAGTAAAGATGAAAAAAAAGGAGTAATATTTATCTAGGTCTAAATTGCTCCATTGTGTTGAGAGACCTATATTTTTGACCCTGGCTACTTGTCAGCAGTCAGGTTTCAATTTAATAGACCTATTCAGACCAAAGAAAATATACACAAAACTTGTATAAGAACGTGGTATGAAAGACTTAATATGTGGTGAAAGGAGCATACAGACTAGAAAACAATATCGTATAAAGAAACTAATTTTGAAGAGGTCAAGAAAGCTTGCCAATCATCAGTGTGTGCTCATAATAAGCTATACCCTGTTATACTATATATAATTTTTGTATGATACGATATTCAGACTCGAGCTTTCATTCAAAAACGATGCTCAATCATGTTTTGTTATAAGAAATTTCTTATTCTGTCATTCAAGCTAGAAAAAAAGGTCATTACTTATCGTATAGCTATACAATCAATCTTAGAAGTCTGAATGCAGGGTTAAAGAAATGTTATTATTTGAAGGGTGCTATTCAGCAGAGGCATAATGGAATATTTTTCTTTCTCATGGCTCAAATATTATTTCTGCTCCAAGGATCTTAATGAAAGGGAGAAGGGAGAGGCAGCAACTACGAAAAAGAGTTCGGGTGAGAGAGAGAGAGAGAGAGAGAGAGAGAGAAAGAGAGAGGGGGAGAGAGGGGGAGTCAGCTACATGTACATGTGTACAAAGGAGAGGGGGGGGGGGGGAAACACTATTTTGGTACTATTTAGCTTCAGTCTTGTGATATCCGAATGCAGATACATGTA
This sequence comes from Strongylocentrotus droebachiensis, assembly GCA_035222895.1. NCBI lineage: Eukaryota > Metazoa > Echinodermata > Echinoidea > Camarodonta > Strongylocentrotidae > Strongylocentrotus > Strongylocentrotus droebachiensis. The sequence continues at coordinate 113,889 of JAVYIG010002981.1, read as the reverse complement.
GTCAGGCCTTCACGTGCACAGGTAGCCTACAGTAGCTTCAAGCAGTACAATACAAAGGCTACTGACAATCAGTTTACAAAATGAAAATGTGTAAGATATAGTTTATGGGAGCTCTTTTTGGATTTTATTGTGATTTTCTCACAGTAATCTTCATGTAAATGAACATTTTTGTTTCAACCATGTTTCCCCTTCAGTTTACCACCTCTCAGTCCTTGGACCACTCCTGTATATATTTCTTCCAGCTGAAACCAAGAGCATTGGTATAATGGAAGTGGTTAAAAGTTTTAAAATTTAAAATTTAAATGAACAGCAATATTTGTTTGAAAAATTGTATTTTCATTGTTTTATATTCTGTTATATGTAATCACGGTCTCGCTGAAAAACAGCTTTTGCTGAATGCGGGCACATTTGTATAATGTTTTTAATCGTGAATAAATGAAATATACCATACCATACCATACCAATAAACTTCACCAATTATAAAATAATTCTTGCCATGTCAGTTGTGATTCAAATATTTTACAGCTTAAAACTCTTGCTTGTGAAACATTCATTTAGCCCAAAGTTTCTTGTTGTAGAGAAGAGACTTGTAGTCTTGTACGTCAATATCTACATGTATATGATCTTCTAATTTCCATGCCACATGTGCTTTTCTGAGAATTTGAAAGGTCAAAAACATTTACTGTCAATCAAACTTGTGATACATCTAGTTTTTGTGATGGTGTAATACAAACCATCAGGCTTTATGAAAGGGTCTTATCTGAAGCAATGGAGATTGTCTTGTGTCTCTTGTCTGCAACAACAAAAAAAATGGATTTTTGAACTGGACTTATTTGATATCTGCACCTCACTGATTATCACTTTTTGAAGATTTTATTTATTTACATCGAATATCAGTTTTTTTAAGAATTTATTTATTTACATGGAAATTTATCTATTTTTGTTGTATAGCATTTCTTTTAAGGCAGTGTTTTGCAGCTGGTATGAATGAGCTTTAGATCAGTAGATCAACAGAGAAGATTGTGAGAGGGAAATGAATGTTCATATTTTAAATTACTATAAATAATAATTTCCTTTCTTCATATTTATCTTCCGATTCAGATCTCTTGAATTTCAACAGTGCACTGACCTGAACACAACATGCAGAAGGCCAAAAAATACGACTGGCAAGACTCAAATCTTGCCCTTTTTGGGTCAGATACAGAAAAGGAGGTAAATCACAGTGGAATTAAGATTGATTTGTTTTCATTCCAGGATTGTATTAATTTCCTTTGTCTTTACTGGGAGCCAGAAACGATGTTTATCCCTAATCTCTTACTCTGTCACCCGTTCTCTCTACATGTATGTGCCTGTGTGAAGCTAGACTTTTTGGGTATAGACCAAATAAAGTTATACGGTCTGGGTATAATAGACCAAATGAAGTTAGATGGTCTGGGTATAATAGACCAAAGGAAGTTAGACCGTCTAGGTATAATAGACCAAATGAAGTTAGATGGTCTGGGTATAATAGACCAAATGAAGTTAGATGGTCTGGGTATAATAGACCAAAGGAAGTTAGACCGTCTAGGTATAATAGACCAAATAAAGTTATACGGTCTGGGTATAATAGACCAAATGAAGTTAGATGGTCTGGGTATAATAGACCAAAGGAAGTTAGACCGTCTGAGTATAATAGACCAAATGAAGTTAGATGATCTGGGTATAATGGACCAAAGGAAGTTAGACGGTTTGGGTCATAGACCAAATGAAGACAGACAATCTGGTTATTGGACCACATGGCTTTGGACCAAATGGCAATAAACCTGAACACTTTGTTTTTCCTTCTTTATCTCCCCCTCCCCTCAAAGAAGAATCCAGAATACGCCACTGGGTCCTATAATAAATTTTGAATATTTTAAAACTTTTTTATCCATCTTTCAGGTGAAGAAGGAGGCAGCAGAATCAGAACCAGCGTGGAAGGGATGCGGTCAGAAGACAGGTGTTCAGATCTGGAGGATCGTCAAATTCAAGGTGGAGAGCTGGAACAAGGAAGAATACGGCAGCTTCTTTGAAGGCGACTCTTACATCCTCCTCAACACCTACGTGAGTTCAAGACACACTCCTAGCATGCAGCTTATATGTATATTGTGTTGTAGTTCTCATAACCCAGAATTAGAATAACCCATTAATATCTTTACAAATCTTGCACACAGGAAAACTCTTGCACCACTTGGATATGACTTCTAAATCTCAAAAGATTGTATACTTCATGATGATGTATTTTTCTTACACCCTGTATTTTTTATAATACCGGTACCCATTTTGTGGTAAAAAGCCTAATGGTGTCACATTTCTGTTATAGATATTTTTCTTCCATGAATATTGAGAATCAATAGAGAAGGGGGATATGGAACCCTATGAAGAAATTATAAATGTTACATAGATAGTTACAAATAATAATGCTTGCAAGGGGGAGGAGGGGGGGCAATGGTAATCAAAGCCCTGTGTGAAATTCCTGGATATTGTATTGGTTAAATACATGTAAGAGGAAAAATGTGAGTCTTATACATGTATGTTTAAGTATTGCCTGCCTAAGGTGTGCCCCCTCATCACACTCACATAATATGAAATGTGTAAACCATATAAATTGCAAGATATACCGTATTTGCCGGCGATAAGGCCGCACCCCCGATTTTGACATTTTAATTTTTTTTTTGTTGTTGTTTTGTTGCCGAAAACCCACGCGGGGAAGGACCTTCATTTAACATCGAGGTGCAGTTAAAGGCGCTGATTTGTGCTTGTAAACTTGTCACAAATAATAGTAAAAATGTTGTTTTTAGAAGAATGTGTAAGATCATTAATGTGAATTAAAACAATAGAGTACTAGGTCCTAGGATAGAACCTTGTGGTACACCATTTGTTATATAAAAAAAATTGAGGAATTATTATTATAAACTACATATTGAGATCTATTTAAAGGCGCTGATTTGTGCTTGTAAACTTGTCACAAATAATAGTAAAAATGTTGTTTTTAGAAGAATGTGTAAGATCATTAATGTGAATTAAAACAATAGAGTACTAGGTCCTAGGATAGAACCTTGTGGTACACCATTTGTTATATAAAAAAAATTGAGGAATTATTATTATAAACTACATATTGAGATCTATTAGAAAGATTACTTTCAAACCAAGATGACAGACAAATTTTAGTGTAGTTGTAGTTTCCGAGTGGTGAGTCATCACACTGATTACTGAGCTGGGAGACATTGCCAGGCATAGCGCCATAAATCCAAAAAAAAAAAAAAAAAAAAAATGTTTTTACTCTTTCGCCGCATGGACTGCCCCCCGACTTTTTGATATTTTCTCTTCCAAAAATACTGCGGCCTTTATGCCGGCAAATCGGTATGCATGACATATGACATGATATTTGAACAATTATTCAACCCAGCTATGCAATATGTAATATGACCTTTAGAATATAAGCCTATATGGACTGTAAATCAATATTCTGTTATCGTGGGGATCAATGGAGGGAAATCTTAATTTCCTGGTTTTCTTTTTATTCTATCCCCTTTTTTCTTCACAACCGATAGCAAGAAAAAGACAGCGAGGAGTTAAATTATGATTTACATTTCTGGATCGGCACTCATTCCACACAGGTAAGCATGATGTAGGTTTCAAACCTTGCTACAGATGTAAGCTAAATGTTTACCAAAGCATTTATGCATGTCAAGTAATTTCATAAATCTAGAAAGATGTTTTGTATTTTCCACATTTTTCATTTATGTTAGGGATCCACCCACTTCCCTCAAGCCATCAGCTTTATCGGGTGCTAATGATCCAGTTCACTTCTCAATGTATATATATTGTATGTGATTTGTTATGAATTAATAAATTTGATTTGATTTTATTTTATTTTATTTCTTCTGCATTCATGTAAACATACAGTTTTTCGATAACAATAATAATATAAAGTACAATAAGTATTTTTCTGACAATGAATCATAAATATGTAAATACATATATATATATATATAAATTGTTATTTTCAAAAACGAAATGATAAACTGTCATAAATACTAAATTTCCTCAAACATTATAAAATTATTTGCGGAAGAAGGACTGTCGATTAAATTGAATTTAATTGAATTGAAAGAGAGGTTACTTAAATAGTGATGTCCTTAGAAATTGGCAGAAATTCACTTTAGATACTCAACAAAAACCCTATCTGAAGTGTAAAATGAAATAGATGAGTTATATATCAACGGAAAGCTTATAAGCCATCAGCAGCAGTTTAGTACAAGTTAACCATTTAAAACCTTTAGAAACTTTTCGTAGATAAGGTTATAAATGTCAACACTTACTTACTTGAAAAGTGTTAGGTACATCCTGGGCCAAAGCATTGAAAGGTTGTTTTCTGGCAACAATTGCTCTAGGGTTTGTTTCATTGAATGTATAGAGATAGGGTTATGGTTGCAAATGCATTGCCAGTTGGGTAAAGTGTTAGGGTTAGGGTTAGGTAAAGAAGGAAAAGTAATGCTTTTTTAATCTGGAAACAAAAACATTTTTGTTCTCTTCTGATTTTCAGGATGAGTATGGAACAGCAGCATACAAAACGGTTGAGTTGGACACATACTTGGACGACAAACCAGTACAACATAGAGAAGTCCAGGGTAATGAATCTGACCTCTTCAAGAGTTACTTCAAGAGCGTTGTGTAAGTAATATGTTCTTTAGAACCTGAAATAGATTCTGACCAGGCTCCCCCCCCCCCTTAAAAAAAAAATTTGGATGGTGGTTTTAAGATGTAGCTCTATAAATGTGCATTTTGGTCAAGATGGTCAAATTTTTACTTTTTTGTATTTCCAGAAGAAGAGTCCTTTCCTCCGTGTAATTTTGAATCCTATTATATCAGAAAGTTGTATTTTGGGCAGCTTTTGTATACCAATATTTTCCTGATCTTGAGTTTGTTCCAGTAATTATATTTTGTTGTGACCCTGACTAGGGGTCTGTTTTTGATCTTTTATAACTATAAGACAGAGTAAGCTGTTGAATGTCAAATAAGGAACGGCATTCTCATTCAGATAGATATCAGCTCTAAAAACTTGGAATTGCAGAACTTTTTGTGAGGATATTACATGTATTGGCGAAGTGTTATTTAGCTGATCAAAGTAACGGAATATCACAAACACATCCATTGGTAGCCTAGCTAGCTAGATTTAGCCAGAGTAATCATTGTTTTTGTTCCTATGTAGGTATATGTCTGGTGGTGCTGACACAGGGTTCAGGCATGTGAAGCCAGAGGAGTACATCCCGAGACTCTTCCACTGCCACGCGGAGGGCAAGGGAAGGAAGGCACGTCTCGAAATCAAAGAGGTAACAATTTGTTATTTTTGACGACAGTAACGATAATAATAATAACAACAACAACGATGACGATGATGATGATGATAATAATAATAATAATAAAAATGATAATAAAAATGAATAACGATAAAAATAATATGGATAATGATAATAATTACAATAATAATGCAGGGGGGTTTAGACCTCCCTGCAAGGTCACCGACAGGTGGTTATCTCATCAAATCAGCTCTCAATTAACGTATGAAAAAGGGGATCATGGTGGACCAACATGCACCGATTAGGCATTGTTTATCATATAGAGGGCGCAAGCAGCTATCAGTAGTGCATTAGGGCTTAAAGGTAAAGACCAGTATTGGAAACGCCCCAATTTCAAAAAATGAAATGGAAGCTCTCATTACCAATCATGTGAAAGAATATGTTTTGACTATAAATACATGATGATAAAAGATTTGCCGGGAAACCGCCTACTAATTGATATATTTGGTGAATTATTATATCTATTTGACTGTAAGAGATATAGGGTAGTCCCATACACATCTTTCTGTGTATAGTGCTTGTAACTTTACGAAGAATAGCCCAAATTTTTTATCATTTTGTTGATTCCAGAACCTAGCAGATGCTAGATGCCAAATGATCAACCTTTTCTGATCGATTCCACAATGTTTCTTTCACAATGCAATCGCATGACCATAACTGGTCTTTACCTTTAAAAGAGAGTGTGGAATGGAATGGCCGACTAGAGAAGAACCCAGTAATCATTGGACACATAGGCATGGAATCAAAGTATCTGCCTGAATATACAAGTCTATGAATGGCAGAAGGCAGTCGTTGACTAGAAAAATATGACGTCAAATAATATCGAATTAAATGAGCGGGGGTCTTTCTCATGTTTTTTTTGTAGCTGAAGGAAATGAGCAGGAGCCCATTGCATTTGAATTTTTCAATTTTATTGAATATTTGAAAAGTCTTGATTCACCTTTAAGAACCAATGATTTCTATTGAATAGCATGTCAAATCAAATTGAAATCATATTAAAGAAATCAAATAAAATCAAATGAAATCAAATTTAATAAGCTATTTTTAGTAGGTCAAGAAAATGAGCAGGATTCTGTTGCCTAGTTGTTGTTTTTAACGAGCTATTTTTTTATCATATTTTTTTTAGATGAAAAAAATGAGCCGGAGTAGCTTGAAGTCTGATGACGTCTATATCTTGGATGCTGGAACAAAGATGTTCATGTGGTCTGGTAGTGGTAGTAGACATGACGAAAAGTTCAAGGTAAGTCCAATAAAAATCAGCAATCAACTACTGTAAAGTGAGAAACTTATAAGCCATTGTCAATTGTTAAAACAATGGTTGATTCAGAAATTATGTGAGGATTTGGGGAAACTTACACCTTTAGAAAGAGAATGTTATAACTATATAGACTATACTTAAAGGTATCACTGTCTACCAGTAGTTGATATGTTACCAGACTGGATTATATGGTTCTAATTTCCTTTGGCAAGACATAAATCTACATTTGCCATTCTCCATACATAGGTGAAGTAAATGGGTACTTGGTAGAACGAAACTCCTTGAAGGCTGTAGCCCTCTATTATGTCAGCTCAGCTATTCAATTCAATTCAGAAATGGCTTTTTACCATTAAATTAGGCATAAAATGTTCTTTTATGAACATAAAATTTACCAAGAAATATCAATTGTTTTGCAATTCATAAAGCATTTAACCCCTACACTCATTTTTCTCTTTTCTTGATGCACCCTGTAGTCTGCTCAAGAGTTCCAGGCTATGACGGCCAAGAGGCCACGTGCCTACAAAGAGAGCCTGGACGAGAGTGAAGTCTCACCTAACCATGAATTCTGGGAATACTTCACCGACGATGATGTCGATGGTGAAGCTGATGACGACGATGATGAGCAAGAGGATGATAGCGAGACATTTGAAAGGGTTCTCTACAGGTGAATTGATATTAATAATAATAATAGTTCAATTCTTGTGTAGCGCATAATACCTTTTGAAATAACATCTCTATGCGCTTCCAAAGAGCTATGAAATTTATTACCCTAGCTTTAGCTCTGGCAGCCTTATCAGCGCACAGTGCATTTCAAGGAATAATCCTACCAGGTACCCATTTACCTCACCTGGGTTGAGTGTGGCAAATGTAGATCAGTGTCTTGCCAAAGGACATTAGTGCCGCGGCGGGATCGACTCGAACCCCGGACCTTGTGACGTATCCACTCGTCCACAACAGCTCTATTAATAAACCTGTCTGTTCAGAGCCAGAAGGACATTATGTCTTTAGAGATGTTCAAGCTTTGGTATATAGAGGGCAGCGCACGGACACCGCCATGATCTCCCGAAGGACACTCAGTGTGTACATTGGATCGGTTTTGGGGTACAGCGCGTAATAGCATAACAATCGTTTCTTTGCCAGGGGGGAGGGCCCTTTTTTACATTTTTTTTTGCCAGGGAGGGGTGGGGGGTGGGCCCATCGAGTCCCCCCGTGAATCTACACCAGAGAGGCAATATTTTCAGGGGAAAAGAAAAATCACCGATGTACATTTTAAAAATGTGAACTGTACTTCCCTTATCTTATAGAAACAGTCATTTACTTGTGTCAAAATATCGATGATGCATCTAAATCGTGTTACGTTATATATCGTGTCTCGAACCAGGTAAAGATTTTTTTTAATTTAAGGCACTAAGCCAGAACTGTCTTTGGGTTGCAAGCTTGAGGGAACGTAATAATAAGATATAATTGTGTGTTATTTTGCAGGCTTTCCAATTCATCTGGCGCTTTGGATTTCACAGAAGTCTCAAAGGCAAGCGGTATCTGCAAATCAGATCTGGACTCGAGTGTAAGTTGATTCATCGATGAGAGGAGACTAGAAAAGGCAGTTGATCCATGTCCTTCAGGAACCCATACCTGCCAACTCTTAGGAATAATCCAGAATATTACGTTTTGCTGGATTTCTAGGACTTGAAAATCCATTATATTCAAATTAAGCTTGTTTTAACATGTGCCGCGATGTGAGAGTTCACGTATTGTTTGCGTTGAATGGCTACATGATTGAGCAGCAAATTTGTATTCGCTTTTTGGTACAGATTTACGGCGTATTGCCAGTTACGCTGCCGCTGCAAGGGCTATTTCTTATTTTCGAAGGCATATATATAATGCAAAAAATTCCTAATTCTTATTTTTAAATGATGGCAGGTATGGGAACCCGATGATCCCGGCCTGTATTAAGTCTATGGGAATGAGAGGATTCAGTAGACGATGGGTTAATGGGGAAGGGATAGGGACAAGGGGTGGTTGTGCTAATTAGGAGCCATGTGAAATCTCGCTTGTGTCATTTGGTCTTTTACATAATGTACATCATCAGATATGATTATAAACCTATACAGATTTTTAAAGTTTTGGACAGGGCTTTAACCGAGTCAGTTTGTCGGTGAAGACAGAGAGCTTACCATACCACTAGACCAACTCGCATGATACTTATTCTAGTGTATACAGTGTAGAAGTTGTAACATATGACTGTTCCCAGATTTACAAATTGCCCTGTTATTGGCCTGTATATCAGAAAGTAATTTATTGAGTAAACATCTCCCTCCTCTAATGAACATTAAAACAAGAAAAAGGTAGATCGCAAATACCCTCTTTTTCAGCATTTTGCAGGGTCTTATAGCTGGGTCATATAGCTGACTTGATGATCTACATCCCAAAAGCATTCAATGATTTTTGTTTGTTTTTTGAATTGTGTATTAGAAGAATAATGAAATTTACCATTTGGTATAAGAAGCTGATCAGATTAATCTCAGCAATCAAAGATTTAAGATTTGTTTTATTCAATGACCCAATGCAGTTAAATATCAAACTTTGTTGACAATTTGTTAATAGTGGCTTATCAAGGTTATTCATGAAGACTGGAAAAACACAAATTTCCAACAATACTTGAAAAAGGTTCATCACTTTTTTACACAGCAGTGTAAATATTACCCCAGTACAACAAGAAAAGGGTTGACCTATGATATATAGATGAAAAGGTCAGCTATGAACCTCCTTATTTGAATGCCTTAGAACTTCAATGCTTTATCTAGTAGTATTTTCAAAACTACTAACTGTATTTATTTTTATTTTCCTGTTCCTTATTCTTTTCTCTTGCTTCTTTACCTCTTTCTCCTCATGCTTCTCCCGTTACTTTTCTCCTCTTCTATCTTTACATTTGCTTTCCCTCTGCTTTTCTTTCACACACATTTAATTTCATTTCCTCAAAATCTTTCTGTTTCTGTGTTTGTTGTTAACTTTCTTTCACTGAATTCCTCTCTTTCTCATCTGTTTCTCCCTTTCATTTCTACTATATAGGATGTGTTTATCTTAGATACCGGCAAAGCCTGCTATGTATGGGCTGGCAAAGATGCAGACCCAGAGGAGAAGAATAATGGCATCCCCTATGCCACGGTAAGCCATGATTCCAGTTTTATTTATTTTATTTTTATTTATTTTATTGAAATATATTTATTCAGGATAACAAGAATCAGATATACATTGTAGATACAAAATCTGTTTTACATCATGGTCCTGAACAGATTTTTTTTTTTTAATAAAAAAATACAAGAATCTATTGAAATGTTGAAAATTAGCTTTTTCTCTTTTAAAATCCCTTCACTGTTTAAAAAAGAAAATTGTGGAATTTATTAAAGACGTTATACCTACATACTTCCAGATGCATAGATCAAATATTTGTTTTCCTTTTCACATGAGGATGTGTGTGTCCGGACATTTGATTTAAAACAGTAATTTGAAGAAGTTTGCATGCAATATTTCAGAAACCTTTGAAACTTTGTTAGACAGTATTATAAAGGACAAGTATTTATGATGGTTTGTGCTTTTTCTTGCATAATTTTCGTGAGTCTAAATGCAAAAGTGACAGTTTTATTTTGTTAAAGTCCGGACACACAGCCCCCATTATATTTCTTGTAAAATTTGGATTTTCTATTGGACATACATAGGTTTGCCTGATAAATCTTTCTTACATCTATGACATACGTCATAGCAGGCTATTTGGCAGTATTTTGGCAGTATAGACAGTATTTGTTATGTATCGGGATTAATTATTCTATATACTTTCTTGCTGTTAACTTACAGGAATACCTGAAGAAGACCAACCACATGAGGGCACAAATTACCAGTCTGAAGGAGGGACAAAAATGCAAACAATTTTCAGAAATCATCGGTTATTAAGTCATCCGCATCTTGACCTCCAAGACATCATGGAAAGATCAAAAACATGTTGACCCTTGACCCAAAGGGTGAACCCAAGCACATGGTTAACCTGGGCGGAGTTTCACAAAACTTGTCATCAGTGACAAATGACAGTTTTTGTTATAAGCTACTGAAATCCTTGCTTCTGATTGGTTATCAGCAGATTTGTCATTGATTTGTGTCATTTGTCATTGAAAAAAGGCTTTGTGAAACGGGTCCCAGGAATGAATGAAGACTGAATACAAAGTACATCACATGCCTTAATGTCATTACTAAGATTTAGGTCATATTTCCTAACGAGCAAAGGCTGTCACATAAAAAAGGCAGAGAAAATGTGACAGCAAAAATAAGATGTTATTGTCTGAGATAAAATATTCTCTAATAGTAGTTAGTCATAAAATTATCATCTTGATAATCTGTCCCTCTTTAAATACCATGCTACGGAAATGTGTGTTGTATAAAAATCAATTCATATTTAATGTGTTAAGAAATATAGTCCTGATATTCAGTAAGTAAGAAAACATATCATACAAACAAAATTCCAAATCAGTATTTTCCTTTTAAGGTGGTGGCAACCGTTAAGTCATTTATTTGTAGGGCATGTTCTAATCCAAAATTTGTATGATGTATCATTATACAAATACTAATTAAGTATGACTGGAAAAAATGTTCACCTATACATGTACCTGTGATACTATTTGAAAACTTTGATGATGCTAACTTATGACATCATGTACAAGTTTTGCTATGATATCCATAAGACCAAACTCTTTGTTTTATGCTTATATTTTCTTGATATTTCTAAGGAATGTATGGACTTGGTTTCTATATTGATTTATAGTTTTAATTTTCATTATTTGTCTTTTCTCCAGTGATCTTTGAAACTATGTAGATAGTTGTTCCTATTATTTTCCTCTATAGAATTTTAAGTTTTGATGAGTGTTGATCTTTCTAATTTTGTATGTAAATAGTTATATATCTGCATGAATTTTCATCAACCACATTGCCCAGTTCTATTTCACTCATTAAATTGTTGGAAATTAATGGAACTAAATCTTGTATTGTATTTGACTCTTAAATAGTGGGGAAAAGTCAGTATGTATCCAAATTGTTTTAGAAGCAGGAACTGCCACACTCATTTATGTGCGTGATTATGGAAAAGCTTTTAAAGACTTGAAATACTGCCAAATTAGCAAGTACAGTACATGGTCTTTCAATTCAAAATGAAATTTGACTCCCAGATGACTAAATAGTACATTTATGCCTGGATGTCTTGAGGTTGTCACACACAAATCATCCTATTTTGTCTCTTATTAATGGGCTGACACTTCTATATCGACTAACAATAATAACATGTTATAGACCAAGATTATAATGTACTGTTCTCTAGAAGATTTTTATTTAAAAATTGTTTAATGAGTTAGATGTATAAATATAACATCAAGTTTTATATAAATATGCTAGAGCTGTGTATAGTGTATTTGAGGTCTCTTAAAAAGGAAATGGGTAATTTAGTTTGGTGTCATGCTCTGTTCATCATTCCATAGTGAAATTACCAACACAGCTATATAGAATTCCACTAAATGCAATTTGAAGATATACCATTCCTATTCATGAAATGTTCCAAATCTGCTTTTGGGTATGAATATGCATTAAAGCATGAATATGAATATATATGTAAAGTATCTGCACACAACTTATGGTAATTTACGGAGGATATCATTGGTTTTGTACTTGCTTAAATACTTCTATGCTTTCTGACAAAATATATTTGTCTTTCAGTCATTAAAAAAGTTTGTCTGTCTGAAAGGAGACTAATTTCTGAAACATTAATGTGCATATCCAGTCATCGTGGCAATTATGGAAATATTTATAAGAAGAGATCATTTGTAATAATTAATATATGAAGTTTGTGAGATTAAAGACATATTATGCTGTGTGAATAATTAATAGTCCAGTATTCAAGTATTGTTACATAAGTTCAGATTTGGGATGGGTACGTTTAAGTCCACTGATTATGGGGTGCCATTTGTCAACCTTTCCAGTCTGTACAAATTGCTATTATTATGTTTCACAGTGAATAAACAAAAATGAAATTATCTTTTCATTTTCATTCACAGTATCATTCACTTTGCATATTAAATTTGTTACCAAAAACCAGTAAATGTTATTATGTGAAAAGGATGAAACTTCAAGCACCAAAAATAAGTCGAGCCAGGTTTAATTGCCTTTATGAATGTAGGCCGTCATTTTGTATTTCTTAGTCTTTTTTTTATAAAGGAATGACAAATGTGTGCTGATAAAACAATGGCCACCCAGGGGAGACAAGAAAACTGGCCTGTAAACAGCTGACCTTTCTAGACAGATTTTACAAAAAAATATGTTTGTTTTGAGAGGGAGACGATAGAGGTGACCACTACAAACAGGTGGCCTTTATAGGGAGGTGGCCTCTAAAACATGTTTATATTCAACACTTATATGGGATTCTTGTGTATAGTTCTAACCAACATGGTCGCCAGTAGAGCACTGCATATGTAAGATATAACATTGTACGATTCATCCTGCGTCCCTAGTAAAAAAGCTGGTCAGTTTTGGTAGACTTTCCAGAGCTGCATGCCTGACATAGTAACACATATCTTCTGTGCTCGAGTACGGAGATCATGATGTTGCCAAGGTGTTTGGTAATTAATGTTGAGATATTAAAGTGGCAAAGATCCACATTCACCATACCTGAATATTGTTAAAGAATGATATATACAAGAAATGAAAGCTGCAAAGAGTAGTAACTCCTATTGTCACCCTTGAGAAATGAATCTTCTGCGAGTCTGCTTAACCTAGAAATTCAATACCACTTATTTCTTTTTACACACTCTCCCGGTTTTTGCTAGCTTTTGTCAGGTAGATTCACAAAAGTTTACTGTAAGTTTTTTTTTTTAAAGATGAAAAGAACTCTTTGTTTTATAAGTACAGAATGAAGACAATATAATCCCACATGTTAATATCAAAACTTTTATTGTAATCATCTGCAACATCAAAATTTCATATTTATTTGCACTTGTATTGTGTCCATATTGTCCATGGTTAAGTCAGTCAGCAGTTTAGGTAAATAATCTCCTTAAATGGGCCATAGCAAGGGATCTACTTGTCAAAATTGTCAATCGAATGTAAACTGTCCTGCAATTTCATCAAAAGCAGCATGGGCAAGTAATCTTCAAGTATGTGGGACTGTAATATGCATTGCGGCTAATGCCATTCATACTGTTAATCATATTAACTTTACATTGGCAATAAAAAATGAATAATAAAACAAAGTGACTTACAATTGAATCTTGTGTTGGCTTTGATTGTATTATACAAGTATTAAGAACTCCAGGTTGTGGAACAAACGTCATGTACAAAGTTGCATTTTAATCTTTGATCTAATATGATTCAAAAAGTGACATTGAAAATACACAGCCTATCATCATGACAGGATTGTTTCGAGTGGTTTTTCTTTTGTTGTATAACCCTTTTTTTGTGGCCCAGTTTCCATCACAGCAATACAAAAGCGGTTGTAGACCAAACAAATCTCGATTACCATCGATATGAGTTCATTGATATGAGTTCATTTGTATGAAGTTAGAAAAATAAGAGAAACAGAATGGCAAAAGTTTGAAAAATATATCGGACCAATAATAAGACTTAAACATTTTTGAAATATGAGATCACATAATCTATACAAATCTCAAATGTGTCAATGTGTTCATTGGATTGTGACGTATACACGAACAACTCTCGGGTTCGTCTTGTACAAAAGTATATTTAATTTCTGTTTTTTACCTTTTGTTCCTAAGGTTGGCATGTGTAGACAATGAATGAAAGATCCCCACCGGTCAAACAAAAATCATTCTTCTAGAACCGCCGCTCTTTGATCAAAGTCATTATCTCGACAAAAATAATTCAAGTTCTAATATCAGTAATGTAATGGAGGGACCTGAATGTACAAAAATATCTTGTTAGAATATCTTACGTGGAATATGTGTAGGGAACGTATCGACAAAATCGTTTAAAAATCACGAATTATACAACTTTTAGGACCAGGGAAAAGGCATATATATATGTACAAAGTTGTTTTTAAGGGAGAGGGGCAAATTAAAGAAAAAAGAGGAGGGAAAAATATTCTGAGAAGCAAATTGAAAGTTACCAGTGCTCTTTCTAAAAGAAATTTGAAAGGGGGCTCATTTGTTTGGCAAACTTGTGTAGTGCCTTATTGATTCTAAATGGGGTGAGTACTGATAAACCAAAGATTAATTCACTGTTTCCGCCAAAAATAAAATTGATCATAATTTCGAACATTTTTGCGTATATCCTTTGTATAAATGTTGAATCAACGTGAAAGCCATGACATAGTCTTTCTATTATTAGAACAGCCTCCTCTCCTAATTCAAATAAATCATTTAATCAGGATAGCTATAATTGTTACATTTATTTTTAATTTCATTGATGAATTCTAAACAGAACTTTCTTTTCCTTCTGGCTCTGCAACCGCACTGTCCCTTATCTCGTTGGAGACGTCAATGATCTTGTAAGCCGATAAGTTCACAAACGGCACCCCATCTTCGGATAGTTTCTTCCGGATGTCGCCGAGAGAACCAAGGACCTCAGGGTACCCTGCAGATCCATCACTTGACACCGGAAGCAGTTCACATCGGAGGATGTATCTGGGAATATAGAAATGAATGTAAATATCACTTTGCAATCTTTTTTCACGGAAAATGTGATGAATCAGAAAGTCCAAAAGAAGTACTAGATTTATACTCAAAGGATGTTTGCATCATTTTACCATATTCATAATCAGGTTGGTCAAGATTTTACCAACAAGTGGACTACCGTAGAAGGGTCATATCTTTGCCCAAATTTTGGTCAAAATACGAAACAATTATACACGTGTGAAGTAGGGTAGGCCTATACCACTGGGCAAAATATTGCCCAATAGATAGTTGGGTTGACTATTGGCACAACGTTGGGCAAAGTGTTGGAAAAATATTGCCCAAACTTTTAACAGTGTAGACATCGAGCCATTACATAGATTTGGCATGTATATTATATCTACCTGAATTGGGTGGGGCCACCTAGTTTCCGGTAGAGTCCCGCTTGGTGAAAGACCACACCCTTAGGTAAGCTCTCTGATAAGACTTTGGCTCCCGACAATGTCTTCCAGTTTTCCTGGAAATCCTCAGGCACATCCTGTGATAGAGACGAATATGAATTTTAAACCTGTACCATGCGATACAATCTAATAATATATAAACACTTTTAGCATTCATATTTATCGTGATAGATGTAATGAAGACACATTCATAAAGTGCATTCGTACCATTACAACTCCGAACAACATTATTTGACGCATATTCAGACAGTTTTCCCCTTGCTTTTTTCAAGATATTGACTATTTACATTATTTTGAGCACGAAGGGAGAGTCATATATTTCCCTCCAACATACAACCATTTAAAAGAATAACAGATCAAAATAAAGTCAGATTGAACAGGAAAACCCACAAAAGCTCGAGAGCTTATTATCAATGGGGTCCCCAACATACATGTACAAAATTAATAAGTTAAAATCGTATTTTTTTAGAGACAGATAAGAAAAAAGTTATAAAGATAATAATGATGATAATAATAATAACAACACTTAAACAATAATGAGAAATGATTATAAGTACAAGAAGAATAAGATTTTTTTCTTTTTTAAAGAAGAAGAAGAAAAGAAACAGAAGGAGGTGAAGAAGAAAAAGAGAAGGAAGAGGAGGAGGAGGTGGAGGAAGAAGAGGAAAATAGTTATAAATATGTTGAATGTCTAAAGCGTACAAAATCATAAGTTTATACAAAATTAAAAAGTATGAACCTGGCAGAGAAAAGAAGATTGTTTTGTAGGCCTGTCCAGGCTATTTCAATCATATAACACGTGGTTTGTTTCTCTCCTCTGTCTCTCAAGTGATAGGTATTCCTTTAATTTCCTCTTAATATATGAGCAAAGTTTTCTATTTCCTCTATATCATTAGGAAGGGAATTCCAATGTGTTATGACAATGTAATAAAACGAATGTCCAATACTACCTGCTCTTTCTGGTATTAAGTTAAAGTTTAATCGGCTATTTCTTGTATTATAATCATGTAAGTCAGTACTAAGAAGATCGAAGCTGGATCGACTATTATGATTCGACCTATAGTATAATATTTATGCACGTGATACAATACGAGTAATATTGATCTTTGTACGGACTTCTAGAAAACCAGTTCTAGAAAGTTCGCTGTATCCAACATGAGTTTTTGGAACAGAACAGTTGATGAATCTCGCCATTTTGTTCTGTATGATTTTCAACTTCTTTTGATCTGACTTGTTTATGTTACTTATATACCATTTAGGGTTTGCATAGTCAAACAAACATTGAATGGGAGCAAAAGAGAGTATACGTCTTGCTTTTAAAACCATACAACTTTGATATCTGTACACAAATTTCAGACAAGAGTTTTTTTTTTAACCACTGATTCTACCAAAGATGAAAATGACTCCTTCCTTCCTTTACTCATTAATTTTCTCTGTCACATGTTTCCATATCTCTTGACACTCGACACTGGGCTTAAACGTTTTGTTAAAAATCGGGTTAAGCAAAGGAACTTAAGTCTGAGGTATAACGTTTTCTTAACATGATTTTAGACTCGGAGAAAGGTTTGACTGATTTAGTAGAATACGGACCTTTGCATTTATTCTTTACTAGAAATTGGAGCACTATTCACCTTAAACATGGAAAGAAGGAAGATGCTGTTGTCAGCTACCCGAGTCGCTGGGCACCACTTCTCACCAGACCAGCTGCCTATCTCTTCAAAACCTCCTAGAACAGACAAAAGCCAACAATTGAATGGTGGTGGTTATTTTACCTGACAGCTAAGAAAGCATAAATGCTTGTAAGTAAGCAACCAGACGGCCGACGGCTTTAGGTCCTATCCGAGGGACCTGGTAATGAGGATTAATGCCTTACCAAAAGGCACTAGCGCATCGCCTTGGTTTCGAACCTGGGTCACCGGATTACGAGACCACTGCTCTACCGACTGAGCTATCGCGCCTCCCAACATGTATGTGAAAAACACTTTTTACTGCGGAATAGTAGAGGGACAAAATCGTGAATAATGATTCGATGAACTCCTGTAGAAATTTGATATGAGGGTGTTCGATCCCGTGAGAAAAAAAATACGAAAGAATGAATGAATTAATGGATGGATGGATGAATGGCTAGTTGGACGAATGAATGAATGAATGGATAGATGGATGAATGAACGATGGCTAGTAGGACGAATAAATGAATGAATGGATAGATGGATGGATGAATGGCTAGTTGGACGAATGAATGAGTGAATGATTGGGTAATTTCTGGGGATGGAGAAAATTAAGAGAAGAAATGTAAGAACGAAGGACAAGGGGAGAGTGACTAGCAGGACGGAGGGAAAGGGGGGGGGGGACGAAATGTTATGAAATTATCATCGTTTGATACCATGGTTAACATGGTTACCATGGTGGATGGTAATTTGTACCAACAAAAACATGGTTACATGGGGGGCGTTGATAACATATTGGGGGTGGTAGGAAAGGGAGGGGATGACAATTAAAGAGGATGGGGCGGCGGCGGAGAAGAGAGAGAGAGGGGGAGGAATATGGATTGAGGAGGAAAAAGGAGTGAGGACGATAAAGGGGAGGAGTAGAGAAAGAGGAAAGGGAGTGTAATTAAAGGGGAAAAGAACTACGGAAGATAAAGGTTGGGGGTAATAAAGGAGGAAACTAAATCAAGCGACTGGTTGCATGGGAGGAAGAGAAAAGAGATAGGAGGCGATCGACAACGAGCAGGAAAATGAAGGATTTAAAACTGCAGGAAGAGCAAGGAAGAAATGCACTCACCCGGGTGTCTGATCTGATGTCCCCATTTGCCATGTCCCTCCTCGATGACTGCAAGCCATTCAGGTGAAGGTTCCCGTTTGAAAGCCTGAAAACTACCGTCGCGGAAACTAGCGTAGTGTGCAAACTTGAAAAGACCTAATTCGTCACAATGAAAATGAATAAATCATTTCAAACATATGGTATAAAATGAACCGTATCGAAGATCCATTGATCTTTGGAACACGGAAAAGCCTTTCTTTCTGCATTTTTAGAACAACCACTGCTAATGTTTTTAAGGTCTTTATGAATACATTTTGCTTGCCTGCATCCCGTTAGAGACCAGGGTCCCCTCCCTTGGCCAAAAGAAGGTTTAAAAAAGATGG
The DNA here is from genome assembly GCA_035222895.1 of Strongylocentrotus droebachiensis. Classification (NCBI taxonomy): domain Eukaryota; kingdom Metazoa; phylum Echinodermata; class Echinoidea; order Camarodonta; family Strongylocentrotidae; genus Strongylocentrotus; species Strongylocentrotus droebachiensis. Next base: position 94,986 of record JAVYIG010002981.1, on the reverse strand, counting down.
AAACGTTAATTTTACCTTTAAAAAAAAGAAGACGGGCCCCTCCCCCCTTGCAAAAATCGAAGAAAAAAGTAATTTCTTTTTTTTATTTGCTCAAAGGGGGAGGGGGGGTTGAGTAAAAAAAAAATAGTGCTCATTCCCCTACCCCCCCCCCCCCCGCTTATTCGGCCGGTCGGCTAAGTCGCCGCTAAAAATGTTCGCCGCCGGCTGGATCCGCCCCTGTCTAAATTTCACACATTTTAGGTTCTAGAATTACCTTCATAGTAATTTTGTATCCTAAAAGGGCACAAGAAATGGCATGAATAAGAATAAGAGCAATAACCATGCAGTTTGAAGGCATTTTCGGTTTTAAACAAGAACTCAACTATCCATTTATTACACTTATCAGGTCACCTTTCCAACGGATAGGCAAATTAATTTCCTTTACAAATCGGAAATAAGGAATAGAAATAAAAACATCGTTCAGCTATTGGGGATAACAAAAACACAACACTTTTGATTATAGATTAATGGATAGATTAATGGATATGTTTACCTTCAGGATCAAGATTCTTGTGAAGCTGACCGACGACAAAGCTGGGATCCTTCTCGACGAAATCGAAAGTGTGCTTTACTCCTTCGAGGAAGGTCTTGAACCCAGGAGCTGGGGGAGTGGTCTCGTACAGGTTGAAGACAGCACGGAATGGCGAGAATTCTTCCATGTTTGTGATCGTCCTCTCGGTAGATGTCGGAATGACTGAATGTAATGATATAATGATCCCTGTAACCCTAAATCAATATGTTTGTATAATATAATAATATATAATAATAATAACGTTTTATTTACCCAGGGTAGCCACTTCAGTTATGAAACTGCTCTTCCAGCGGGCCCTGCATAACATACTATGTTATTACTACCCTTCTCCAATCTAATATGCTAAGCGCCTAGCTAGAAGGTAGAAGGTCCTATTGTTATAAACTTTTGGTATGACTCGGCCGGGGTTCGAACCTACGACCTCCCGTTCATGAGGCGGGAGATCTAACCACTGAACCACCATGCCCGGTCTATCTATCTCTTATCGTGATCAAATTCATCGCTGACACCACCATCAACACTTATAGAACTTGCAGAAGGTCATAACCATTTCTGTCGCCATCACAATCTCCACCACCAATCTGGAACCCAGGGAAGAACAGTTTTGTTATACTAATGGGTTACCCAGCCATTCACTATAGCATCGATTTTTACCATGTACATGCATTTTTAATATTGTGATATGGAAAATAAATACCAATTCCAATACCAATACCACCATCACCATTGATTACACCACCAACCAGCCAAATAGAATAGTTACTAAAAACTTCTGAGTCAAATCGGATCTACATGACGTCCAGTGATAATCATCAGATGAATACAAAAAAGATATATAATCATGCAGTCAAAATTATTTAAAGGGCAACAGAAATCAGGCAATCGAGCTTCCTCTTCTTCTTTGTCTCTTTATCTGTCTGTCTCTCTCAAAACCCCATTTTTAAAATGATAAATGTAAAGAATGCAACAAACCTGGAATGGAATGAGGCTTATCCTTTGAGCTCGGCTATCGGTGACAGCAAATGGTGGTCTGCATAATCTCAATAAGCCTTTTATGTTATAATCAGTTTCAGTATCAGAGTAGTGGTCAATGATTTATTTCTATTTCTGGGCTCATTTCTGGTTGATGTGGGAATTTGCAGGCGAAAGGAAATAGAGAGAAGTGAAAGCATAATCACGTGCGGATACCAAAACAAAATGGTTTCACATTTAATATGGATATTTTCGGGGTCTGAAGATAGAGAGAGGGAGAGAGAGAGATGGGTTGGGGGAGGGGAGGGGGAGCACCCAAAAAGAAAGAAAAAGAGGGAATAGTCTGTCATTTAAGGAAAGGATGATACTTTTGAGGTCTTTATACCAAGGCAGCACCAGTATTGTGTTCAAAAGTGTGCTCTATAATCGCTCTGCTAATGTGGAAACGTATAGGGAAGAACGGTATAATAAGAGTAATACAAATAATGTTAAACATAAAGGGGATATTGCACCTCCCTTTGATAGAAAAGTAAAATCATAAGTAATGGAGATGATTTGCAACTGTCTAGTAATGCCCACACTTTTAGTTTTTCATATTTTCGACCCCATAATCATAAGGTGTTAAGGAATTTTCAAAAGGGTTATAAAATATCCGTTATAAAATTCGATAACCCGATCTTACGTAATTTCAATAAACATGAAGATTGGACAACAAGAGGAATGTGTCTATAGCTCAACAATATCATTAATTCGGCTTATTTGTCCGAAACGAACGAGTTATGGACCACAAATGGGGCATCTTTATTATATTTTAAAAAAATCATTTCATCATTTGCCCCAGGTTTAAGTTAATTATTACAGGCCTTAGCCTGCTTATATCGAAACAAAGTTGGAGTGCCCTCGCTACGCCTTCAATACAATGTTTTTCCTTTCGCATGCTAAAAACCCCATATCGACTTTCAGGAAATCATGCGGGAGAGATTACACACGTCCACAGGAAGAGGCAAGTATTGAATCCCGGATGGTGATGAAACATTCTTGTGGTCTTTGTTGGGGATTTTACGAATTGCTATTAAGTACCCATTACGTATTTCTATTAATGATATACAATGCATCTAAAAATGAAATAGTTGAACATCTTTGTCTGTGTAGTTAAACTATGAGATTAGCCATATTTGTTCTTTGAAAATGAAATTACACATCTAGGCAGATTTTTTATTCTGAATTTCGTTTTGTTTTTGTTTCAGAAGAAGGAGTGATATTCAGACATTTCATTTTGGTCTAGAATCATTCATGTGTTACCGATTAGATTCTATAGGACAATTACCCCCTGCACAATCACACCCCGGCCAATTACTAGCGGGACAATTAGCCCCCAAGAACAATTACCCCACGGATAATCACCACACACCCCCTCCGCGGACAATTAACCCCTCACCCCCTGTACAATTACCCTCCGGAAATCACCCTCTGGGACAACCACCCTCGTGTGTGTGTGTATGTGGGAGGGGGGGGGGGTCGTACATGATATCTTGTCCTGTGACAATTGTCTTAGGGGTAATTGTCCGTGGGGAAGGGTTGGGGGGGGGGGGAGGTCGTCCTGGAGTGGTAATTTTCCTGGGGGTAATTTTCCGGAGGGTCATTGTCCTAGGGGGTGGTTGTCTTTGGGGGTAAATTTCCCAGGGGCAATTGTCCTCGGGGTCCGGGGGGGGGGGGGGGGGGGTGATTGTTTAGGGGGTAATTGTCCTCAAACGTACCGACTCATCTGATTGTAATTTAAATTTGCATAAATATTTTGATGGTATTGCGTCTTCCTTGGGGCAGATATTACTATGTATGCCTACTCCGGAGAAATGCTGGAGACCCATCAAAATCTGCCTAATTTACCGATGTCAATGTACAACGAAGAGTTATTCTCAAAGGGAGAAATTTATTAATTCTACAGTACAACAAAACCCTGGACTCTCACCCCGGACTGTCATCCCGGACATCTGACCCCAAGAAGAACTCCCTTATAGGACAATATCCCCCGGGCAACTTTCCCCTAGCAAATTATACCCCTAGGTTGTTTTTCTACGGGTGGTTGTACGGGGTTGTAGTTCAGGGCCCCGTCTGATAAAGAGTTGATCCAATCGCAACTTATTTGTGATTGATATCAATCGCAACTATGTACATAAGAGATATAGGAGACTGCAAATTTGCGATTGATTGGAGGACTTACGATTGGTTTGGATTAATCGTAACTCTTTATAAGACGGGGCCCAGGGGTAACTGAATGGGAATATCGCAGTAACCCATGGAAGATCTTTATTACATGTATGTTCTCAACGATGGCACTATATCTATCCCTAATAGTTGCACATGTCGTGTAAGACTATGTATTATGTAACTGCAGAGACTCCTTTGAAAACATTGGTTGTGAGTTGTCCGGTTTCTTGAAGGTGAATCTGTGAAGGAGATCCAGGCTAGATACTTTCCCATACACACACGACAACCTGAGAGAGACAGATAGAAGGTGTGTGCGTGAATGTGCGCGCGCTTGCGTGTGTGTGTGTGTGTGTGTGTGTGTGTGTGTGTGCATAGAGAGAGAGAGATATATAGATGTGGGAGAGAGTGGTAAGAGAGAGAGAGAGAAAGAAAGAGATGAAGACCTGAGAGGGCATGATAAAGAGAAGCGCTTTGAGCATGTTTATTTAAAGGCGCTATATAAATATCGATATGTATGTAAGAAAGAAAGAAGGAAAGAATTAAAGTTTAAAAAAGAGGAGAGAAAGAAATGAGAGGGAGTATGGGTGAGAGGAGTAAAGAGGGGGAAGAAAATTCCAGGGTAGGAAAATGAGAGAAAGAAAGAGAGAAAGGAGAAAAGGGAAAGAGAGAGATTAATAGAGAAGGACAAAGGAAAATATAAAGTTAGAGAGCTGACCATGTCTTTAAAGAGAAGGTTGAGTTCTGGGAAGAGGTGAAAAATAATTTGTGAGCGTTATCATTGTATTATGCAAGTCGACGTCAAAGATGTGACGTCATTTCGGCGATTTGCGCATGCGTCGGGTCGTCTGGCGTCGTCAGGCAAAATTTGCGAACCCGTTCATCGGTGATTTGAAGTTCGTCAGAAAACTAGTGCCCGTCGTCAGAATGACGTCATCTTGCTACATCGCAGCGTAAATCAGAAAGTAAAAACAGAAAGAGAAAGTGATAGAATGATTAAAAAAACAAAGAATAACATAAGACAAGGTGATAGATGAGAGAAACAAAGAATAACATAAGGAAAGAGTAAGAGAAAATGATTAAAAAAATAGAAGAAAATGGATAGACAGAAGAGAAGATGTATGATAGGAAAACAAGGAATAAGAAAAGGTGATAGAAGTAAGAAACAAAGAATAATATGAGGAAGATAGAAAGAAAATATGATAGAATGATAACAACAAACTATAACATTACGAAAGACAGAAAGAGAATATGATAAAGAATAGACAACGGAAAGATAGAAGTGAAGATGAAAGAAGGAAAAACACAGAATAACATAAGGAAAATAGAGAGAGAGAAAATGATAGAATAATAAACGAAGAATAACATAAGAAGTGAAAGAAGGAGAAATTTAATAAGCGCGTGCGGGGGCCATTACGTCATCGTGTAGAGAACGGGCGTCGACTAAAAACGAAAATGGTATTAAGCAGGCGCGGATCCAGTATTTCTTAGGGGGGGGGGGGCCAAATTTGAAATTATGCGAGCAAAATATTGGTACGTAATGGTGACACCGGCAGTGGCGAAATGAGCAAAAACGTGTTTGTTTTTTTTTTGGGGGGGGGGGGGGAAGGGGGGGTGAACAAAACAAAATTCGCATCACCCCATTCTTACATGCAGGCCCCGCTGAACGCTTTTCTAAGTAGGTGTTATTTACGATCAAGTAGAGCGTAGCGAAAATTGGCCTGGGGTCTAGGGGCGAAGCCCCGCCGGGGATCAAGGGGTGGAGCCCCCAGAATTTCAGGGGGTATAGGCATTTACTAACGGTCAGGTGAGCATAATCATATAGCTCCGTTTAGTCTCATTTCACAACGCCCCCTATCGCCAGAGTCAGCAGCCATACATGTTAGCCTATGGAATTGTACCAACAAAAACAATCGTTAAAATTCATTTCATGTTTAAACGAAAAGCACATCCACCCCGACTTACGTTATCACTAGCTCTTTCATTTGAACCCTCATGTCCCATTGACTTTTGAAAGTTCAACCACCGTAATTTGATCAAAATAGGTTGCAAGCTCGTCATTGCCTATAATACACATGTGAAACGAGTCGAACTTTGGACTCAGTTTGCCAAGCGATTTTAAGATTATAGGTCAAGCACACGAAGGATAAGAAGCATGAATTATCATAGATCACTTCTGCTTGGTTCATTATGTCCATTTCATCCACCCCCCCCCCCCCCCCACCGTCATTTTTCCATTTAGTAAAAGCAAACATTTTGCCGAGGTAAGCAAAAACATGAATATTCATGAACGGTCAGACAATACAGCCGCTTTTAGTACGTAACGTATAGTGAATGGGAATGGGCGATGATCCGTCCAGGAGGTAGAGGTCAGTGGTTTGTGTTGGCAATGTTCCAGCGAGCGAAAATGAGACAATCGGAGCAATATGTATGTTGATACCTTATTTGTGACACTGGCAGGTCACGAATTGGCGTGGGGTCCAGGGGCGGAGCCCCCGGAAGCTCAGGGGTTTTGGGCAATAAATTACGGTCAGATGAGCATATTTTTATACCTTATTTGTGAGACTGGCAGAACACAAATTCGTCCCTATTTTCACGAAGTGACGGATGAGCGCGCAATTAAAAGAAAGTTAGTTTTGAATATATCGCTTTCAAACTTTCAAACTATAATATCAACCTCTTTGATGTATCAAGGGCAAATAAATGTTATATCCTGAGATAGAACATATCTCAATGTTTAGTTCTATGTTTAAATATTTCTATAATTTCTTATATTTTGGGGGGAAATGAGCTGTAAACATAACCGTCACTTCATGAAAACACGAAATTCAAGGACGCGCTGTAATTTTGTTTTCACGAAGTGACGGCTCGTAGCCGCGCGCGTAAGACATACGGGATTTATCTCTCGTGGATGGAATTCCCGAAATGGACAATGAATACGGCAAAACATTATGTTTAATTGATGTACAGATAAAATAACTCGAACTACGAGATAGAGTACATTTTCCTCTATCTGTAGCTGCTTTTTTATTCCTCTGTTTGAAATTTGAACACAACCGTCATTTCGTGACAACACAAATTACATAGAACGCTTTTATTTTGTTTAGCCCGCGTATAAAACATATAGGATTTTTATTGTGTGAAACAATTTCATGATACTCAACAATGGCAGTAGTGTAGTATAATAAATGTAAAAGTAGGCCTAGTAGTAGAGGTATCTTTCTGCTCCTTATTATCCTGATTATCTTTTAAAGGAATGACAATTGGCAATTTGTCATGAATCATTGTCTTTACGCTTACCATAATATGCATCTGGCTCGAATTTTGCTTAGGTATTTGGTACTGGATGATTTAAATGGTAAAAATGAACTTGTGTCCTATTCATTCTAGTCTTATCCATTTGCCATTATGTTTTATGCATTCAAGTTCCAATGTTTCTGACTGTTTTCAAGACAATATCTTTTTTGTCGATCATAGTTTTATGTAGCTTGATATCTCATGGTAATTTTGAGAGTAAAGCAATCGAAGCAACGATTTCTGAATTGTAGCGACAATCGTTCGCCTTTGCTGCTCTTCAATAATACTATGACAATCAGTATTACTTAATTTTTCAAGGACTCATGATAAATTCGTTTAACAGTTGATTACCCTCGGTTGATTCTTTTGTTCGGATTATTTGGCGGGGAGAGATAGAAGTGAACGATCTCACGCTTAACGACGTTGCATTATTATTCTTATGTGTTCATCGTCTCTACGATGCTCTTTGAAGAAGAAAAAAGCTTTTATTGTTAGGCTTCATGAAAGAAATTTCAATTTTTGTTAAGAAATTTTTGGTTGCACTCTGTAGATTATGATGATGTGTTTGATCTTGCTTTCGATAAGTAGATCAAACACATAATGAAAATCTACTGGGTGCATGCCAATAAGTTCTTTACAACAATAAACAAAAAAAAAGGTACATATAAATTTAAAATATCAAATAATTCATACCACACATACCATCATCAATTATCATCAATACTGTATTGCATTTTGAAACGTACATTTAGGGTTTTGTGGAAAAGACTCATCATGTATACATCCACGGAATACGAAGGTTATTTCAAACATTACACAGTACTTGTAAATATGCTCAAATGTCTTTATCTTTTGCATCATCATCCTTATCACCTGCATAGATTGTTTACTTGAAGACAAAAGAGGTATTCAAAACAATACTGTGTGATATAGTCTCTTTCTTGCACGCCATGGTTATCATGTTCTAGCTGAAAGGTTTATATGTTGATCGTAACGAAACAAGACAGTTCTTGAAAAAAAAGATGGTGGAGTTTTTCATTGGGAAATATGACTAATATAATCATCAACGTTACTTTTTTGTTCATCACTGTTTTTCATAAATGTTTTGTGAGTAGAGTATCAGAAGCAAGTCAGTTTACACAATCTCTTTGTAGGGTATTTCAATAAAATTTAGTACAGTCTCAAACGCTACAAGGTTTACCAATGCTAAAAGGTTATCTTCACCCAGGCGAGCACGTAATCTTTGTCTAAACAATTATCAGCTGAACAATGCATGATAAACATGGAAATATCATTTTGACTAAACAATTTCATTTCTCATCATACAGTTAAATTCATAACAGCAACATTATATTTTATGATTATAGGATACTTTGAAGTACCAAATACAATTATGATGAGAATAACTAGAGAAGTAAAAAATAAAACCATTAAATGTGAACTAGTAACATTGTGTTTTGACAGAAAAGCAAATTGTGGAAATGTAAGTTATATTCATGTTCTAATAAAGGCATCAACCCCTGTAAATAGAAACATTTAAAAGAAATAAACACATTTTTCAATACAAAGATACGATATGAGAATTCATGGAACTGAAATCCAAAACTCTAATATGCATTACTGATTTCTAAAAAAAGAGGTAGGTATACCTGATAAATAGCTGTTCTGAGCTAAACATTTGAATATCAAAGATTTGTGTTTGCAGGAGTTCATTACAATACTGTAACAGAAAACTGACACAGGTACGACCATTCAGTTCATTGTTTCAGAAATCATGGACGATGTTACCAGTTCACTTTAAATCAATCCATTTCATTGCGATTACTCAATTCTACACACAATTAAAATTATGGGTGGAGTTTTCTAAATGATATTCAAAATGTTTACAATTAAACAGTATAAAAGAGAGATTGAGGTTTTGAAACATTGAAGCATTGCCACAACGATCAATACGATTGATTCTAGTTTCTTAAGCATGCTCTTTAACAAAATTTCTTCAAGTTTCTTCACAAGCGATAGTGGTTGAAGCAGCGAAGATTCTTGATCTAGACTGCTTGAAAGCAAAAGGAAATAAGAGAAAGAAAATTCATAATAAAAAAATTCCAAGTCAAAATCAATAGAAAATCATTATCATAATGTCAATTATGAAAGGGAACTTTACAGTGCATTATATTTATGATTAGGTGAAATTATTTTGTGTATTTTTGGTACCAACTTTTAGAGAGGCTCTTAAATTAGATACTTTAATTGGTATAACCTTAGTATTAGCAATTTTTTCTGAAGGATTTAAAACAAACTTAGATGCGGACCTCGATAGGACCACTCATTCCCTTAAACTAAGAGACCTAAACATTAAAAACAATTAATTAGGAATATCTCAAATTTCAACTATTTGGAAACGATCCGCAGGGAAGAAGCTACTTTTTAACTTGTTCACAAGCATAGACAGTGGCTCATCATCAGAATCGCCATCGAAGCCATCCGAACTACTTTGATGTCACCATGCCAAGTCACATCTGCAGCTCTGACTGTATTCAGTGAATTGCTTCTACAATTCCATTCCGCTCCCACTTTGAGGTCACCATGCCAAGTCACATCTGCAGCTCTGTGTTCAGTAAATTATCAAGGACCCATCTAACCAGCATGTCGGTCCCTCTATCCAATCTAATTGTGTAGAATAAAAGAAATAATTACAGTACAAATTATTTTCCTTCTTTTTTTGGCAAGCAAAGGTAAAGAAATACATCTAATATTATCTTTTGTACATCAAATCAATCACTAGGCATAACTGACCCCAAACAGACGTTTTCAATTGCCCCTACCAAACAACTACCACCCCCAATGCACACATGCAGTGAGTGTGCTTGGTACTTGATGATCAAGACTTGACTCTATACACTCTATTTACAACAAATATTCCAATTTTGGTTCATAGAAGTTTTAGCTGAAAATATTATATACCAATGGTCATGTACTTATATAGCCTTCGCCAAAATTAGAAACACGTTCCCTTCCAGCTTTGTACTATGTCTGCTAAGTGCATTACTAATCTGAAAATTTCCTCGTCTGATTTTGATTGGGAAAGTGTTTGGGTGTTTTTGATTGATTGATCCCGTGATTGATTGTCAATAAAGTTGTTTCCTATGTGGTTCCGTTAAGAGTGTGTTGGCATTAAACATATCTTCACCGAAACCATCCATATGCCAATTTAACCCCAACACGAACTCAACTGATTCGTTATGATTCGTCAGAGAGTGAGAAGTGTGTGTTGTTCGTGTTGGTAAATGCTATCACACATTCATTCGTTAAGAATATCTACACCTATAACTTATTTTAAATAACTGCTCTTCACAAATTGTGTAGATATTTAGTCATATATACATGTATTTCATATGGTAGGCTTGCGGTTGCACCATGTGAGAGAGAGGGAGGAGCGGAAGTCCTGAAAAGGACTCTCGGTAATCTTTCTTTCTTGAGTATGTGTAGTCCTGTATTTTGTTTATTTTTTAGGAGTATAACATATGAATGAGATTTTAATCCAAAAATTAAACTTGGCCATATAGTATCACAGGGGATTGTCCACCCTTTTATCAAGTTAGTTTTAATAAAAGCAGAAAAATGAAAAAACATGTCAGTGAAATATTTATTTTGGGGTGTCTTACCTAACAACACGTAATGTATGCAATTCGTATTTGTAAAGAGGCAATTTACAAACATTTGTGCATTAAATTTGATTACATTACGAAAATTACCTATTAAAGGTTCTTTGGCCTGGCACACTGAACTCAACACTAATGTTTATCACGTAGTCTGGCGGTGCGATTAATTTGCCCCTTAAAGATACTATGTCCCTTTTGCAGCCAACATCAAATTATGTAGAGCTTTGCATGAATTATGAATATGTCATGTATGTCCTATCTGTGAAATGTTAACGTTAGCAGTGTCCTAATATTCAAATTATGCAAGGAAACCCATTTACTTCCTAGAATTCACTGTAAGACACTTTTGAGTGACTGACTGGTTTCTTTTCTTCTTTGGTAATACCATACATAAAATGAGCTGTAAAGGGTACATGACCATTTGTCTACATCAATAACCCACTTCTTGTAATGGCCAAGATTAAACTGATTAAATCTTTGCGCAGCATAAAACGTACGACCATTCGGTATACAATTGTCTGAAAATCAGACTATTACTTACTGGCTCTATAGCTCCTAAGTCGATTCGACAACTAATAGTCGTTATTTTCCCATTTAAAGAAGTTTTCAACCCCCCCCCCCCTTTTTTTTTTTTTTAGGGAAGTTCTAAACTAGTATTATCTTTCAAGTGCCATTGGAATTTAACCTTTTCATTTTTTGGCCTGCAAATGGGACACCTTTAAAGCACGTTTATTCACTGGGATTTATAGGGGTGCACTCTGGGGGACTATTCGACTTTTTGAGCCTCAATTATACCTTTTAAAAAGTGATTGTCTGATCCAACCATGACGATGTCTAGTAATATTACAAATATGAAAGCATTATAAGAGAAATATTCATAATTCATATAGTATATTGTACTGCATGGGAAAATCTGTAACCGTGAGAAGATCAAAAGTTTATGCAAACAACATTGACAGGCCGGAGACTGTCGAAAAGTCAATAATTTACAATTCAACCATGCAACTCGATATTCTGTACAATAAAAACAGGTTTTAGGTTTTAGTTGAATCAAGATGACGTAGGCAGTCAATTTCGTTAACTATGTATTTTTTTTAACGGTAATCGTTTTATTTTTTAAAGGCTTCCGTGATTTTGTCACTGAATGGAAAACCACGCCACTGTGCCCTAAGATACTTCAAATTCGAGTTTGCAATGACGTGGTTTGTTTGTCGACCTTAATTACACAAATAAACCACTTCTCATTGAGCATTGCGCTTTTGTGTAATACATATGTTCACTCGCGAAAATTTTGCGCAAACATTGGATACCCCAACTATAACATGCATGACGCTCACGGATTCCTATACATGATATTGATATAATTTACTAAACTTTCGTTCATTATATAAAACAACGACGAAAAGCATATTTTTCATTCGTTCTTTTGAGAGAAAAATCGGTTTTCCCCCTCCGCCCGGCCTCCTTGCAACGAGAAAAAATTATATGACATGTAATTATTTTGCATTATAACGATGTAAATGAGTTCTATTATCATATACACTACGCACATGCAGGACTGCGACTTTTAAAAATTCTTTTATCCGTTTGCGACCAATCTTATCAACTTATATCAACGATTATCGATGTTTAGTGGTCTTTATTGCCCTGGAAACGTCTTTACTGTGATTTTAGTTTGGATTTTGGTGGTGGATATGATCTTCTTGTCTGTTTTTACTTCTACACGATTTGGAGAGAATACAGGCCAAGCAACTTTCATCATAGTCCCATATATGGATGTTTTTACTTTATCATAAACATACAGTGGGTTGCAGACATCATCTAATTTTAGATGAAGTTGAGCTACATCGACGCTCTAGCCAGCCTATGAACATGTGCGCTGAGTGGTCGTCTGCATGTAGCTCCAAACTTTGGTGTTGAAAGACGTGGTTGATGTTGACTCTTTGATGATGGTGGCTAATTTGTAGTTGATTCCATATTGCTTAATTATACGAGCATAGAAGCTGTTCTTGTATGCTTCGGTCCTGGCAGAGTAGTTGATGTACTGGTTTGGTCTTTTACTTCGGGTGACTGGTCTGTTGGGTTTTTTGGCGACTGGGATAAACTTCTCTGGGATGGTAATCGGGAGATCATGAGAGTTAATCTAAAATACATGTGTTAAATGTTGTAAATGTACTTTTTTGGCAGACACTGAAAGTCAGCCATGCTGGAAGTCAGCCATTTTGAAAGTCAGCCATTTGGAATATTTTAAAAGGCAGGTAGCCATCTTGAATTATAATGCAAACAGAATGCATTAACTGTTTCTTTTATAAACATATTTCTAAAGTCAGAAATAATTTGAAATGTTATTAGCATTGTTTACAAAGACTGGTGTGAGATACTGGAAAGGAATTTTCTGTCTTTAGATATGTTAAGGCAAACTGATTTCATGTAATTATTAAGTCAACATCGTATGTATGCTTACATTCTAAGAACATTTGTTAGTGTGTTTTTGTATCAAACTAATATGATGGGATACAATGTTTATTATTGCTTATTAATTATACTACAGACGTTTAGGGTGGATTTTCAACCACACTCCGATGACCCATGGTCTACGACAGACTGATTTCTACTCTCCGCTGGTCAACTCATCACGAGCTATCGAGCCATTCGACCCCGATCTCGTTTAGTTCTGCATGTTGCAACGACCGTCTAACGCAGGGGACACTTTCACAGACGCCAACGGTCACTTGTTGACTGCTTTATCTCTGGTCTAAAACAGTATAGCCTAAACAAGATGTGTCAGCCTCATTGGCGAACATCGATATCATGCAGCCTGGATAATTCCTAGCTTCATACAAACATACCTTGCCAGAGTTAAACTCAGGTATCCTGTACCTGATTGGATCCACACAATAACATCTGATGATCAGGTGCTCATTGTTGCACTTCTGTGGTCACTAACTACATCTTGCGATACGGTTCCAAAGAATCTATATTTATAAGACAACAAAAAGTTAGTAACGTTCAATGCTAGGATCAAATGCATGTACAAGTTATACGTTTATACGTATTTTCATGTCATTTAGAGTTAGACAGAAATACGTATGTCATATGTAGGGTTGAATCCATATTTCTCAACAGCAACAACAACAAAAAAAAAAGAGGGGGTCGCATAAGTCCTGAAAAATCACTTCAAACAAAGTAAATATTAAGATATTAGTAATATAAAAATATAAAAATACATATTTTTTCTAAATATGTTTTTGTAATAAATATTTCAATCAAGGCACAGTACCATAAGAGCACAATCAGGGGGATTGGGAAGCTAGGAGGAGACTTTTTTTGGGTAGATCTAGTGGACATATGGTAGGTGTAGGGAATTGGAGAACACCAAGCTTGAACCCATCACTGTCTGTCCCTGTTGGCTCCAATATTGCTATAGCGCTGTCTGTGGCCTTTAACAACACTACTGCATATATCCAATTCATTTCGAAGACTACAAAATTGACCAAGATGACCAATTTTTATCGTAAAATTTTGCTCTGATATAAAAACACAATTTTCACCGAATGTTGTGGTGTATGCAGATATTTAGGGGTGGCTCTTAAAAAGTAGTTTTAAAGGAAGTTTATGAAGTGCGCCAACCATCACAGAAAACTTATGGCCATTGTGTGTTGTGAATGGGTGTTGCAATGCACATTATGAATGGTGTCTGTTCAGAAATGTGTGTAGGCAATGGGGAACACCAAATCACCATATTCTAATTTGAATGCATTTTATTTTAAGAAGTTGATTCTATGCTGTGAGTTTGATCAATGTAAAAGTCACATTGCTAGAACATTATTCTGAAAGTATTTAAAAATAAATTAAAGCACCTTTATTACTGTAAACAAAAAGCTACAGAAATATTTTGGGCCACATTGTTTTTAAATCGTTTCAAAATTACAGTAAAAAAAGTGTTTGATCTAACTATGACAATCCCATTTTCATTCACATTGTATTTAAAATGTATTGATTTGTAACCGTCCCTTATTACCTACACATGCAGGTAATGAGAGACCTTTGGTGATGAAGTCATTAATCATTGTTATCTTTTTAATCAGTTACATAATGACCACAATTTTGTTACCAAATAAAGAGAAGAAGTTACTGAAGAGAATACAAAACTTTCTGTATGTGTAACATTTTTCATGTTTATGTAAATTATGCAAATGTGCTTAAGGGTCTCCAATTCCCCATACCTACCCTATATCCGAGCTACGCTGAATCAGGACCTGGATCACTATGAGTCGACACCAAGTCATAATTACCCATTATACGGTCAAAGCCACTGGCAATGCCACGTCTGGAAAAATGGACACAGGTTGTACAAATCTACATGGATTAACTTCAAATTCTTCATTGAAATTCCACGATGATCTTCCTAAATCACTCATTTGTTTTCTTTTTAATTAGAATATACGATATACACAGCAATGTTCAAGGTACAGGATTTAATCATAAACATTTCTCTTCCGTGTCTGTCTTTAGATTGTCCTAAGAATAACCATGGGATACGACTGGAATCAGATGTTCACTTTACTTCTGATTTTATTGTGGGGACTAACGGCATATTACATTTCCAGCATCAGCGAAGATGGTGTTCGAAGTAGACTCCGACACTTGGGAGATAGGCCGACTCCGTTTAGAATTGAACCCGACCAGATTATAACACGAAACACAACAGCAAACGCAATAGAGACAGGTAATTCAATCAGATATTCGAATAGATAATAAAATAGGTTTGTTAGTACTAGTCAATTATTTTTCCAGACCAGACCAGACAAACGAATAGACAAAAGTTATAACCATACAAACATTGCGATTTATAATGAGAAAAAGACAGAAGTTGAAATGTTTAAATGGTACAAGCACTGAGTGTAATATAAAATATTCCTTGTACACTCTAGCTTTAAATCTACGTACACTGTCGCTCATAAAGTTTGAATATTTTTGTTTTACCCACATTTATGGGATTATTTTAAAAATAATTTAAAAATAATAGATCTAGATAATAGTATACATTCTCAGATTTTATTGAATAATAGTTTGCCAATGTGTGTTTTGCGTGACTGCTAAAGCATGTGTATGCTACTAATGCTTATCAACTAGGGGACCTACGCTCTTAAGTCGTAAATGACAGTAATGAGGATTAATGCCCCACAAAAGGGAACAAATATAGCACATCGACACGGTTTTGATCCTGGGGCCTCACAGTTACGAGGCCATTGCTTTGTCACTGAACCATGACTGTACGCAGCGGGGGCTAGGGTAGGGGGCACTTTCCATAAATTTAAAAAAAAAACAGAAAATGCAATAAATTTTCAATAATTTATTGCATTTTACCCCGGTTCCCAACATAAAAAATCTTCTGCGTGCCATGCCTTGAGCCATAATGCATGGCCGTCCAGAGGATTTTTTTAATTTGGACTGAGATAACAACATTGTAACGCGTACCAATGACAAGTGAGTATAGGCACAATATCATAATTAACGTGGACAATGGTGGACGTATATAGGAGAAAGAATTTGCATCAAATTTCATCAAATTTGTTTACGGTCAAACTGTATATTGTGTAAAATGGCATCAACTCATTTGGGATAGTATAACATGACTTAATATCCATCACATTATCTGATCATTTCTTTTCTATGTGTGCCACGACAACATATATTATATGTTTAATCAAGAAAAGGTGTTTCAATAAACAGCTTTATGGTGTTTTAAAAACTTTGAAATATGATTAGTTGTAATAACCCCGTATACTGAGTTTCATTCTTTTCATCGTGCCATACATTATGTGTGTAATATCCAACTTTCAAATGTATATCAAACAGGTTTGTAACTTCAAATTCATTGAAAATGATATCAATTGAAAGGTCTTTTTCTCAGATGATACAATTTGTCAAACAAATTAAAATCATGATTTTGGACATTCTTCCAAATTTGGACAAAGAAATGCGTGTGGTACCCTTTCCTATTTTATTCGTTAGTATTTACACACGGGTTTTCGCATGGATGCCATGCATTCCCCCAATATGTCGTCAAAAGTATTACAAAATCGTGTATTGGCTGGTCTACTATACTGGGTTTCCGCACAGTCATAACACGTATTGGCTACGGCGTCATTTTTCGTTCCTTTTTTTCCTTGAAATTTTGCAACCATATTTGGGTGACCAAACGTAGGGCATCTCGAAGCTGGATTTTTTGACAATCCGTCAAGGGGGAGGGGGGAGGGGCATAGACGCCATTTTATATTCTGCATGATTATCTTAGTATGGAAAGCCATTTGGGCCACTGTGCACGCGTCATTACGTGTGATCCATTCCTTCCTTTCTATGTCCTTTCTTCTATCCCGATTCACGTACTGCTTCGTGCCGCTTGTGCGGCCTCTCTTTCTACCAACCTAACCCACTATCATAGATGCTACAGACTTCTAATAAATTCCTCTAAATAGTAAAAGAGACGCTCTTTTGTCTGCCTCGTAGAAACATGGGCGTCAATGCATGCATATCTTTCTAATACGATTGCAGTTCTAGTTTTTATCTTGATATCATTCAATATAAAAACAATACAAATATTTCTTCAAATTACATTTCTTTTTTATCATAACATTATTCAAAATCCTTAATGCATGAATAATCCAGAAATTTCGAGCGAAATTAGTTTTGGAATGAAAAACATTATAAATTTTAAATAAATTACAACCCCCTGCCTAATACTACCCAACCCCAAACAAAACCCATTTGCAACTCACTCATCCTTATACGAACACATGCACACTCACATACGTGTAGACCAAAATAATTACATACACTCACACGGAAGAACACCCCCCCCCCCCCCCACGCCTCCCCACTTTTTATTTTTAACAATTTTGTTTTATTTCTCCAAATGTGTAATACAAACCATAACATACAATTGAATAAAATAAACGTGTTCAATATTGATGCTTTTACATAAACATAATTAAACACAAACTTATTTGCAGTATATATAACTTAGCAACAGTAAACGTATAAGTACCTAAACATAATATGTCAATTGTAAATGTTATTCACTTGTATAAAATTAAAAAAACTTAAACAAATCTGGAGATAATGTTACTGGAACAATCCTGCCCCCTCCCTGCCCCCCTCCATCACACAAATATACTCACCCACCCACACACCCACACTACTCACTCAGTGGATGTCTGCTAACATTCTCAACTCAAGAAAAATATACTAAATATGTTATCAAGGCCGCAAAATAGAGTTACCCTTTTAACAGGCTCACGGTGGAGAAGAAAACAAATCTTAATTAATCTTAAGCTGCTCCCACTTTAAGAAATGTGATCCCAGCTTTCCCATTTTAATTGCTATTTTCTTTTCCATTCAATACTTCTACTAACAATTCATCCAAAGCTGGCCAAAAAGTATAATAAAATTCAACTGTTAACCCATCATTTCCCGGGGTTTTATTCAATTTCATTTCTTTTAAGACTTTCAAACATTCATCTTTAGTTAATTTACCTTCACAGATTTCCTTATTGTCTTCATTTAACTTTGAAATATCATTAAAAAAGAAAGGGTCGTTTTGATTTATATCAGCCCTTAATGAATAAAAATCTTTATAAAATAGTTTAATTTCCTTTAAAATATCCTCCTTATCTCTAGTAGTTTTCCCATTTTCTTTATACACCTCCCTAATTACACTTTTCCTTTTATGAGAAAAATCATACAATTTAATTTATCCCTTTTCTCCTCAATACAATCAACAATATATTTAGTGGGTCCCACTACCAGTTCGCCTTCTAAATCCTTAATTTGTTTCTCTAACAGTTCTATTTCAACCCTCCTTGCTTTTGCCTTTTTCCGCGAGTATGTTATAATGAATTCTCTCATTTTCATCTTTAAAAAATCCCAAAATACTAATTTATTCAAAATCTGTAATGACCATTCAGCTTTTAATTCCTATATTTCCTTATTCATCTCTTCAACAAAATCTTTATCCATACATAAACTACTGTTAAATTTCAAATATGATTTCCCAAAAACAAACTTATCAACCAAATCATTAAATTCTAGCCCAACGCCAGAATGATCTGGCGTAATAGATGTCAAAATCTCACACGTACCCACCAAATTTTCAACACTACAAGGTATAAACCAATAATCTAAACGGCTTTGCACAACCGGCCAACTTTGTCGAAAAGTAAATTGCTTTACATTCGGATTTTTTTTCTCCATATATCTTCTAAATCGTATTTATTTAAAAATTCCTTAATCAAATCAATAACCCGAGATTTCACAGGTGTTTTTGACCCCACATAATCTAATTTTCCATCCAATATACTATTGAAATCACCTCCTAATAAAACTAAATAGTCCCGATCACACTGATCAAAAATACTTTCATCTAACTTCTTCAAAAATTCAATTTGTAAAGTTTCTTTATCTCTTGTTGGAAAATAAACATTAACCAATAGCATTTTAACCCTTTGTATTTCACCTTTAAAAATAATGTATGTCCCCTCTTCATCTACTTTAATTTTTTTCTTCTTCAAAATCTAAATGATTAGAAAATAAAATAAGAACCCCTCTACTATGGTTTGACCCATGACTAAAAAACATTGGCCCTCCCTAATCTTGTTTCCACCGCTCTTCTATCTCTACTGTACTATATGTTTCTTGTAAGAAAATTATACTATTCTTTTTAGTTTTGCACCATTAAAAAATATTCACTCTTTTTAACCTATCTCTTATTCCTCTAACATTTAATGTCATGAAAGATAATTTCACTGCCATGTTATTTTATGTGTAATTGTATCCAAAACCTTACATCCATAAACTCCAAAGAAACTTCCACATAACCTATTTCCACCGTGAACAAATGTACAGAAAAACTATCTGCAGCCACAAACATACATGCATACTTATCGTCGAATTATATTTTTTAAAATGTAAGCAGACTCCACCCCGTACCACACAACCCACCGCATTCATACACACAAGCATATTCACTACACACACAACACCCCCACACAAAACAACCCAAATCTGCTCTTCGGTATACATAATACGTATACATCCGAGAGCAAGAGCCTCCCCCTTTCCCTGTCAACTTAACTAGACCAATGACAGAACTCCTCATCTCAATTCTAAACATTTCTTCTTGCACAAGTCGATGAGAAATACGTTGTATTGTTATACAGTGCGTCCCAGAAAAAACGAAACCGAGAAGTATCGTTGTTCTATCATAACTTAATCACAACTATAATTAATGAATGATACATATTTGGAAAGCTTAGAGTCTCCTCTTTCATGTGATGCTACTCAGATAATGCATATTTTACGCATGTCTGAGTGATTAAAAGCAATTTGAAGGAAGGAAACCAAAAAGACATTTGGCGGGCGGTATCTGAATTTCGAAGAAAAATTCACATTTATAGAAAGTTGAGTTTCTGCCCTTTCATATGACACCTCAATCAGGAAAAATGAGCGAGGAATGACACAGTTCTGTTTGTTTAAAGTAGTGCTTGCATTTCCATAATTTTATTAAACGAATTCGTTTCCACTGGCTACCTGCCGTATCAATAAACGAAATTAACAAAAGACTTAACTCCGTTTCGTTGACAATCAGCCGTAGACGAGAGTCTTCATGCATGGCTGATTGTCAACAAAACGGAGTTAAGTCTTTTGTCATATCTGCTTTTTGCTACGGCAGGCATCCAGTGAAAACGAATTCGTTTGTTAAAATTATGAAAATGTAAGGGCTACTTTAAACAAACAGAACTTTGTTATTCCTGGCTCATTTTTCTTGATTGAGGTATCATATGAAAGGGCAGAAACTCAACTTTCTAGAAATGTGAATTTTTCTTCGAAACTCAGATACCGCCCGCCAAATGTCTTTTTGGTTTCCTTCCTTCAAATTGCTTTTAATCACCCATGCGTGAAA
The DNA here is from genome assembly GCA_035222895.1 of Strongylocentrotus droebachiensis. Taxonomy (NCBI): domain Eukaryota; kingdom Metazoa; phylum Echinodermata; class Echinoidea; order Camarodonta; family Strongylocentrotidae; genus Strongylocentrotus; species Strongylocentrotus droebachiensis. Next base: position 74,318 of record JAVYIG010002981.1, on the reverse strand, counting down.
TATGCATCATCTGAGTAGCATCAACTGAAAGAGGAGACTCTAAGCTTTCCAAATATGTATCATTCATTAATTATGGTTGTGATTAAGTTATGATAAAACATCGATACTTCTCGGTTTCGTTTTTTCTGGGACGCACTGTATATACAGGACCAATATGAAAAACAGCCTTGGTTGATATTGTCATCCTGTATAAATATTTTCAAATAAATAAATAAATATCTTCTTTAACTATAGGAGTGAGAAAATGGTATTGGGGTTAGTTGTGCCTAGGTATTCAGAGAAATGTTTGGCTGAAGGAGGAATACATTCAGCAAAGTTTACCCCTATAGAAAAAAAATCCAAAGGGGGGGGGGGGGGGTTTTAGGGGGGTTTGGGGGGGGGGGGGGGGGTTACACACATAAAAATACCAAAGGGGGGTTTAACCCCCCAACCCCCCCCCCCCCCCCCCCCCCCCTGCGTACGCGCCTGACCATGATTATATTCTTAGTATCCGGAACATTGATTTCGATAAAAAGAGACTCGAGTGGCTCGTTCATTGCATTATTTCGACGCAACCCCATATACCCCAATTAGACATGTTCTTTCTAACCGACTGTACCTACCCTAAATATACGACAGAAAAAGAAAAAGGCTCTTTCTCATACTGTGCAATACAACTGTACAACTCACTATCAATTTTCATTCAAACATCTCCTTCCCTACAAAGTTTTAAAACCAGCCTAAGCCTTTTCCCATCCATCTCTTGATTTTATTATTCATTATACAGTTATTGACTGCCAGGGGGTGTTATATAACATTCTTTGGACCGCTGAAGGGAGTATATTTCCCAAGTGGTTATATTTTCCCGAAGCGCGCAGCGCTGAGGGAAAATATGGTCACGAGGGAAAATATAACTCCCTTCAGGTCCAAAGAATGTTATATACCCCCTGCCAGTCAATAACTGTTATATTAGATAGCCTTGGTTTTTTTTTGTGGGGGGGGGGGGGGTCCATATTTTTTTTTGCCCGAAATTAAAAAAAAAAATCGGGTACAATCAAAAGTACGGAAAAATAATCTGTCGAGATAGTTCAAGAAAGAAAAAAACCTTACAACAAAAAAATTATACAAAAAAAAATTCTTACCTAAAAAAGCATTTTTCGGCAAAAAAGAAATTACCCAAAAAGCATTTTTGGGGAAAAAAAGAAAATGTGGAAAAAATAATTTCAAGGGAGAAAAAAAATTAATGAAAAAAAATCATGAAAAAATACAATGACCCTCGGTAATGGTGTAATTGGTGACATATAGTCCTCAAGAGGGCGACATGCATTGATTAAAAATATATTCATTTCACCAGCCGGTAAAATATAACCAACCAAGAAAATTTAACTAATTTTACTCTAATGTATTTCGTTTTTTCTTTTCCTTTTGCTTTGTATAAATCACCACACATCTTTGGTTGTCCTGGAGGGATTTGACATTCCTGCCTGCATGGTCGCTGACAGGTGGTTATCTCATCGAATCAGCTCTCAATTAACATAAGAAAAGGGGTACCATGGGGACCGACGGGTACCGCTTAGGCATTGTTTGCTATACAGAGGGTGCGAGTAGCTACAAGTAGTGTAGTCCCGCTTAAAGCTGTTGTTATCGTTACCATGTAGTTTTTATATTTAATATTTTATAATGTATTATTTTGTTCATAGCAGGGCTGCCTTGTAAACCAGGCTTTCTGTGGCACTGCTTTTGAAAGATAACAAAATAAATGAATAAATATATCAATATGCACATAATTGTCTTTTTATGCAATGTATCGTTTCACAGGGGCAGGTTTGGTTTTCTGCAATGACACACGACTGATGCCAGAAGGGACATTCCCACCTATAGCGCTGGCCAGCTTTCCCGGGTCAGGTAATACGTGGGTTAGACATCTCATAGAGACTGCAACTGGTTATGCCACAGGAAGTGTGTATATGAGCACAATACTTAGTAGCCGAGGTACGAATAACAACTACTTTCCCCTCTCCCGCCAATCAGCCCGTTGGCCTGTTGTCATCAGCTCGAGTTTGCCAAACAACCTGCCATTTTCAGACTCGGGATATTATCCCGAAGCTCGGAATTGCGTCTTCACCAGACCAATACGCTCATCACAATTTGCTCGGACGGGCGCAAATTACTAGCCCGCTATTTCCCAAATACCGGGATATTTTGGAAACAAGACCAAGATTTCTCTGGATATTTTCTCGACCAAATATCCCGCTGATTGCAATTGCGGACTGATGAAGACGCAAATTAAATGGCTAATTTGAGATCGGAATAGTTCAAATGGTTATTTGGCAAACTAGAGCTAAAGAAAACAGGCCTCATGAGAACTTTTCAGTCTCGTAGGCCTCTTTCTTGTTTCAGAGAGTTCACGAGACCGTCGGCCCATAAGAACAATGGTGTGATGATCCCAAAAATTGTGAGAAATGAACTATTTAAAAACGCAATCCAATGTGAGTCAGGGAGACCCATATTCAAGGCCTGATATTTTATATACAAACCAATATTGTCCTCTTTAATTTATGAGGTTTCTCAACAAAATGCCATCATGAATAATGGCTGACCATTTTGTTTAAATAAAGAACGGTTCAGAATAGCGCGTTTGCCCACATTGAGATGAATTGTGATTAGGAGTTACTCTTTTTTTGTTGAACGAATGCATGTCAACTCGAAAGGAGACCAGGACTTTAAGTTTGACTTAACTATGTCAGGCCTTTCATGCCACTAGTTCCTCTATCCATGCCTGGCATTGGTTTCTCAAAGGGACGTACAAATCGTGGTCACAAATCTACAGAATTTACCTGATTTGATAATTCATTATAGAAGGAAAAAATATCATCTAAATAATGTAGATTATAATTAAGAAACCAATAGTGAGAGCAACCAGTGGTATGAATGGCCTGCCATAGTTAAGTCCAACTTAATCAAAGGAATCAAACCTTAGGTTGATGATCCATTTTAACTAAAACTTTGGCAGAGGCAAATTTAACATGAATGTGGGAAATTACTGTAAACAGTTTAGCTGCTCGAGCGTGGCGAGATTTCAATAATAGGGACTTTTAGATTTGCACGAAGACAAAGGTGGATTACTACGATCGACGTCCTTTTAATGCACTGCCTTGAATGGACGTCACACGTATCAGTCCACGCAAATCTAAAAGTCCCTAATCATGGTGGCCTGCAAACAAACATCATGTGAGGTTATAATGATAATAATTTGGTCTTATTTAGCCGTTGCCACATTTGCTCTTACTGCGGGCCCAGCAACCATTATTACCACATCAATTATCATGTACCCATCTGCATCTGGGAAGAGAGCTTCAAATGTGGACTCTGTCTTGCCAAAGGACTTTTCATTAGGCGGTGTCACACACAGCCCAAAATTCCGGATTTTAGTTATCCGGATTTTAGTTATCCTCTTATTTGGCTATCTGTCATCAATTATCCCTTAAAAATTCCCTTAAAAAATCCCTTAAGAAATCCTCTAACGAAGCAAGATAATTCTCCCTTGAAAGGATTTTTCAAGGGATTTTTTAAGGGATTTTCTGTCTGACACCAATGTTGAAATAATCCCCTTTAAGGTCAGTGTAAGGTCAACGTTTGGCTTGATGATTGGCTCGCATATGGTTTTTAACGCGCTATCATAACCTGCCAAAACATGGGTCGGTTGGAAAAAAAAATTCTCTCCCTCTTTGGGCTGATATTTCTCAGCCTGGAATGCTATAATATTTCTTTCTCTGAAAAACGGTAAAAAAGGATTTTAAGATTTTGGGGTCGGTCGCAAAGAGCAATACAACATCTTTTTATTTTAGGCCTTATGTAAAGATGGGTAATCCCTTGTCAGAGGTTGGATGGGGAGGGGGTGTGCTGGTAAACACATTATCGATATCACCGACTAATTTTATTAGGACCAAGCCCCGAACAAAAATGTCCCATCATGAAAATAATCTAACTTTACTGCAACAAAAATCAATGAAGACCGCAGATTTTTTTTTTCTTAACCGAATCAAATAAATGTGGATGTTCAAGTCTATAAAAGTATTGCATCGGCCAAATTATTTTCAGGTAGAAAAGTGTAGTCAGCAAAGAATAATTGAGACACCTTGTCTCATTTAGGCAATAGAAGATCGAGTTCAGTATTTCAATAAATATGACTTTCAATTCATGCAGGTCCACGCTATATTTGCCAGCCAAAAAGCCTTCTACTGGAGGAATTTTTTAAAAGCCTAGTTATCTTGAAATGCGATTCCGTTACTAGCTAGACTACTATTTAATGATTTATTAAAACATAAATGCTTTCCATTAATTTCGCACATTTTTAACCAATTCACTACAGGTTTTATAGGCGAAATGCAACCACCCCTTTCAGGCAGGGCTCTGACAATCAAGACACACATGTTCAATAAGAATATGGTCGGTGCTATTTTACTTGTACGCAATCCATATCGAGCGATGATATCTGAGTATAACAGGCGGAAAGCTGGCAAGACGGGACATGCCCGTGAAAAAACATTCAAAACAGCAGGTAATCATCTACTACTTCTATTACTACTACCACTACTACTTCTTCTTACTACTGATACTACTACTATTTCTACTATACGACAAAAGTAACAACTACTTTTATACGACTCACTCCCATGCAGATCCTTATCAAATGATTGGTCATGCGCGGTCACGTGTGATTCATTTACTTAGACTATTGCACGTTTTTTTCATGAAAAGGCGTGCAATAGTTTCCAGTACTATTGCACGCCCTTTTTTTAGTGCGTGTACATGATGCGCAGTAGTGCGCGTATAGGTTAGGGCGCATATATTGCGTATGGGCCTGTTCTTGCGCAGCACTATGCGTAAATGCGTATAGATCTAGAGGTAAGTGCACTTATCTATGTGTGCGCACTAAATTAAGCCTATTAAAGTTGAGATTTCAGAATTGAGATTTGAGATTTTATTTCTAAGCCACGAAACAATCTTGCATGAAATCTTTTTACATCAAATAACAAGGATCTAGGAGTTTCGTTGTATAAAACAAATGATGCATGTTTTCGGTTGTTCATTATACGATCTAACCGCCCCCGTTGACGATGTGTGTATCGCACTCAGCCTAACGGCTCCGTGCGATAGTAAGCAAATAATTACCGTTGGTGAAGGTGATGGGACAAACTATATCACTTCCGAGGCGATCTGGATGTAGCTATCTTTCCGAAGCGAAGCTGAGGAAAGGTACCGTATATACATTCAGATCGCCGAGGAAGTGATAGTTTGGCATCGCCTGAAACCGAAAGGTGATTTTTTGCTTTATATTCCACATCGGAAACATTGCACTCCTTCCGTCATGTTAGAGGAACAAATCGTCCATTAACAAGCCAGCAAACGGTGTACGACACGTACAGTGCATGCAGTACTTACGTAGGCCCACGTACGGATTACGCAACGTATACAAAAAAGTGCGTTGCACTGTGTAGATAGTACTATTATCTACACAATGCAACGAACTTCTGTTCTCCCATCAATGATGGGTGAACTATCTTTCATCACGTGATTTACTTTTGACCAACCGTAGCGCAAGGTTCTTTGTATGTGGAATATAAATACACACAGCCTCAACTCGAGTGCGGATAGATAGTATAATGAACTCATGCGCATGCATCATTTGTATACTATTAACTACGACCACTACCACTGTTAGTATAATACAACTGCTCCTGCTCATATTGCTCCGGTTGTCTCATTTTCACTCGCTGGAACATCGCCAGCACAAACCACTGACCTCTACCTCCTGGACGCATCATCGCCCATTCCCGCCCGTGATAACGCTTGAAGTGGGCTCGCACGCGCGGCGGCCATTTTACACTTCCAAGAGCGATACGGCTCACTATACGTTACGTACTAAAAGGCTGTATTGTCTGACCGATCATGAATATTCATGTTTTTGCTTACCTCGGCAAAATGCTTGCCTTTACTAAATTACGGTGGGGTGTTGGATGAAATGGACATAATGAACAAATCAGAACTGATCTATGATAATTCATGCTTCTTATCCTTCGTGTGCTTGACTTATAACCTTACAATCGCGTGGTAAATTGAGTCCAAAGTTCGACTTGCTGTACATGTGTTATATAGGCAATGACGAGCATGCGACCTATTTTTATGAAAATACGGTGGGTGAACTTTCAAAAATCAATGAGACATGAGGGTTCCAATGAAAGAGCTAGTGATAACGTACGTCGGGTGGATGTGCTTTTCGTTTAAACAAAAAATTAATTTTTAACGATTTTTGGGGTAAAAGTCCATAGGCTAACATGCTAGGCTGCTGACTCTGACGATAGGGGGCGTTGTCAAATGAGACTAAACGGTGCTATATGATTACATTTACTACGACTACTACAACTACTACTTCTTTACTACATCGACCACCATTACTACTACTAATATCACTTCTACTACTGCACTACAGGGAGTTAGGTAATTCCATTCTTACCACTAATACTACTTCTAATATATATACTACTTCTACTACTACTTCTATTACTACTGTACAACTACCACTTTTCTTTCAACTACGACTGTATTGCTACTACTACTACTACTACTATTGTACTACTAATAATACTCTTACTGCTCCTAAAACTACTACTACTACTACTACAAACTACTACTTAAATACTACTACTACTGACACTACTGACTACTGATATTGTACTACTACTACTACTGCTTCTAAAACTACTACTACTACTGTTGTAATACTACTACTACGACTGCTCCTAAAACTCCTAAATTTACTACAACAGGAAGTAACATTATAATAATGCTCCTACAACAACAACTACTACTACTACGTACGACAACAACAACGACAGCCACAACACCAACTTCTACTCCTATGACTACTACCACTTAAATAACGACTACGACGACTACTACTGCTACTTTTTGCTATTTTTTTTTTTTTTTACGGTTAATAATAATTCCATACAAAATTACAATAATAGTTATGGCTATTCAATTCTCTTCTACTTTCCTATAGAGTGGCGTAAATATGTCAGCGAAAACTCTCGTCGTTGGCTCGAGCTATATAGAGCTTTCATCTCCAAATGTCATCATTCGGGCAACACCTGCAAGTCGACGTTGATCGTGTATTACGAGCAACTCCAACTGCATCTCAAGGACGAACTACGACGAATCCTTGAATACTTGCGTATAACCATAGATGAAGAAAGGCTTGCATGTGCAGTAACTCATGCAGAGGGTCAGTTTCATAGACCAAAGAGAAATACAACCTTGGATCCATTCTCAAATGAAGACAGGAGTTTGGTGGACACATCTTTGAATTTGTATCGCGATTTGATTGACCTGGAAGGATTAGAGGAACCACCGTCATCGCTTAGTTCATATCCGAGTGATTTATAGAGTAAGTCCCACTAATTGACTTAGATTTAATTATTTTTGTTTCGATACTGTAAGTATTCCTGTATAATCATTCATCTTTTGACACGATAAATCATGATTATCCTTTTATACCAATTTTTTCATTTTGGTATTAGAGGAAGAGCTAAGGAGTGGTACATTGTGGAACTATGTAACAGGTATTTAATACCTATTAGGTATTAGCATATTAGTAATATGCTTTTATTATAGCTGCGAATCTCACATGGAAGAGATCACATGTGGCGTAACACAAGGATCACTACTAGTTCCCCTACTATTCGTTTAGTATATAAACAATGTTAAAGTATCTTCTAACATGTTATCATTCATTGCCATAATTATGCATGAGTATTGATCCTAACGAAGATAGTTTTGTTTTATTACTCATGCGTGACTAGCATCAACGGACCGTCTATGAGACATGACGGCTGGCCAGTGAACCAAGGGGATATTTGTATGATTGTGCATTATTTCAGCCAGATACTTGCTCTGTGCTACTGGTATGCCCTAGAGCAGGGATGAATTTAGAAAATGCTGTAGAAACTGTTTGCCCTGCTGACCTTTGCTAGAAAGTGGTATTTTGGGCGGGAATGAAAGAATACGTTTCGGGAAAGAATAAAAATAATATTAGGTTCTTCATATATTAGACAATGAATTTCTTTAGGGGTGATGCGCTTGTTGAGAAACTTATAATATTGTCAGACTGTTTAGTAGTAGTATGGGATTGGTTGATGTAATATTGTAATTGAAGACCTGCATAATCACAGTGTAAAACTCATTATATCATTGTTTGTTAGAAATAAAAATTCAGGCTAAATGTTATCGTGAATTATATTTTTTTCTCTCTCTCTTTGTATTGTTTACCACCTTCTCTTTCACTCTTAGATTACTTTGTATGTAAACATCAGATTATTAAATTTAGTAAACTATTGTCTGTTAATTAGATAGAATATGAAATCGATGTACATGTATGTATATAGATGAGATTACAGTAAGAGGAAATCATAACTGTTTCTAAGTTCACTAGTACTATACAGTAATTAGTGCAGACAACAAGGACTACTTGCTAGTCATGTGAATATTGTAAGGAGTTTAGAATATAAGTTGTTAAAGATGTGTCTTTTCAAGCTCAGTAATCTCGCTGGAAAAGGAAGTATTGAATCAAAGCGATGCAGATGATTATTGTTTAATATATGAATAATTTAGGAAGTGTTATGAGTTTATACAGTATAATTGTGAGTACCTGAGGCTGAGACAAGACATGACTTGTTAATTCATGGATTAGTGAAGCCTCAGTCTCGGAGCGTAAAGTATAGGAACCTCAAAAGACAATAGTATGGGGATGATTATGCTAACATTCTTGTATCATATCTATATGATTCTTAATGGAGACGCTAAGTGATGGGTTATATAATAAGAAGCTATGGTAAATTGAATGATATATCAATGTTATAGACATTCCTTGGTTAAGTTATTTGTAGCCAAGTAATTATTATGAGATACAAGAAGAGTGATAAAGCGCTTGTAAATAAAGCAAGGAAGTAAGGAAAGTTTCCCAGATGATGTTCGTAGTGATATATTTCAGAAAGAGAACCACAGAGAGCTAAAGCTTTGGCGTCAAAATATTGAGTTCGATTCGATTAGGGGATCATGGTCTAAAGTCCGATTTAATTTGAAGACTGCAAAATCTGCCATTATGGTTTCTACTTGTACGCGCTATCTCCCATTGAGTTTGTGTTATATTTCTGTCATGGATAGTCATTTATGAATGATATTTGATATGCATGAACTTGACGTCAAGGGTAAACTTCTGGTTACAGCCATGCCCGTGCGCGCGTCATGGGAGACTGAATTTTTTGATATGCGTGTAATATAAACGGAATGTGAGCATTTTGTTTTAAAGGCACACTGTCCTACTTGTAGCTACTTGCTCCCTCTATATAGAAAACTTCCCCAATCGGTGCCTGTTGGTCACCCATGATCCTCTTTTTATTATGTTAAATAAGAGCTGAGTTAATGAGATAGCCACCTGTCGCAGTGACCTCGCTGGCTCGCTGTGTGTTCTAATCCCTTCTGGCTGAAGTAGTAAAGTCTGCCTTTAAAGACCAAATCTCCCAATGCGTTTCTGCATGTGCTATGTCTCGATCAAAGCGGAAGATCACCTAATTCGCGTCCGTGATGAATTCAATGTTTAGTTTATATTGTTCCTTTTCTGTATTCATTCGAGCATATAAAATTAAATAAATTCAAATTTAATTTCAAATCTGTTTATTGTATAAACATTTATTTTTGCTTCATTTGTTTTGTATAAAACAGTGTACACGTACTTCTCTTAGTAATAAAACTGTACTTCTGACACGTCTGAGAGGCCCTATGTACACATTACATATTTCAAAACAAGAAAACATTGAAATACAAACGTAAACGTGCACATATTTCTTTAAATAAACAAGACAAATAATAATTGTATCATTTGTATGTCTCCACATCAGTTTTGAATTGATATGTTCTACCGTATACATGTAATCTATCATGCGCCTCTGGAGTGAGGAGTTTTGAAAAGCCGGTCGTAACTCCACCGGTTTTCGCAGTGTAAATGCTCGCACTAAAAAAAAATACAGGTGAACTATTCCTCGTTTCCCCGAGACCGAATGCAGAGCAGCGACAGGTGGCGCATGCGCACAACTCACCAAGAAATCGACGGTTTTTATGGGGTTTTCCAGTAGTATTAATGGAAGTTTTAAAAGACACGATGGCTTTCCAAATGTGTTTTTCTGCAATATAAATGGACCTCATAGAATATTCGCATCTAATCGGGTTATTTGGACAATCGATCTAGCTCGATCCCAAGAATCATGTGCAAGTTTTATCTAGTCCCAAAATCTAATCCAGATTAAGTCTATAGGATGGTTTTGTTATTTCCATATTCATCATCCCACATTATATAAATGTTTACATGACATGACAAAACATCATACAAAGCGTATCTGGAGACCTACCCCCTCAGGCGCGAGGTTTTTTCAATAGGGGGGGGGGGGCTGGAAATTTGAAAATCGCGCTGACCGTTTTTTGCAACTCAAGATACCAATACTGACAAGGTCATGTCAGAAACACCGTAGGTACCTACAACGGGCACAATTTTAGAAAGTGTGCAGGGCTTTGGGGTAGAGTCACGTCGCATCTCATGTTCCCCGTTTTTAAGTTATGCTCGTGGGTAAAGCGTGCGAGCAAACTTGTTGACATGTTCATCATTGCTGAAGAGGAGGACCACTAATTTTTATTTTAAAAAAAGGGTGGGAGGAGGTGAAGCGCCATTTTTACATTACTTTCGTTTTAACTATCACTTTCACCTATCCCAGATAACCCTAAGTTTTTTGTTGCTGTTACCTATGGAGTTGATAATGCATGATTAAAATAAATAGAGAGAGAGAGAGAGAGAAAGAGAGAGAGAGAGAACCACCATCATTATGCAATGGTTCAGGGTTTGTGTAATGTACATTTGAAACCATTTCTTAGCGTCTCAACCCTAAAAAAATAGCGAAACTATTTTTGAGGAAAAGCATTATACTGAACTGAATAAAGAATAATAGCTTTATATTGGCTCATACTAATACTGATACGAGCTAAAGACAATGTGGTATCGGTGAAGTAAGATGGGGTACTTTTTATAAAGGTACTCCAAAATGACATTCTGATAATCAACATTTTGTTCTGTATTCATATGTATATATACGCATAATACAACTGATCTTTATGATTTCTTAACGTGACATAGCTTCTTCTCCCCCTGTAAACGAAAAAGAAAACAAATATTATTTAATAAAAGGATCTTGAGACAAATAATCAATGTGATTCAAATGATGCAAAGATTTTTTTGAATAAGCAATGGTTTTCACCAGAATCTTCTTTGTAAAGACTTTTACAATTACAACTTTTACAATTCTCAGCCATGCAATTCTGCCACTGTGCTGTAAGATCAATTTCAGATTAGGAGAAGTGTATTCTTTAATGGGTATTTTAAATTGAATGGAACGTCTCAACTCAGAAAGCATGGCTGAGATTTGTAAAAGTTGTTTTTACATGGAAGATTCTGGTGATTAGCAGTGCTTATTCAACCAAATATTTGCACAATTTGAATCACAATCATTATTTGTCGCTTAATCCCTTTAATGACCTTGTTTTCTTTCTCGTTTGCAAGGGGAGAAGAAGCTACGTTAAAGACATCATAAAGATCGGTGTTTTATGGGTATGCACAGGCCCCGCGGAACGTCTATCAAAGTGGGGGGGGGGGGGGCCTAAAGTATTTACGATCAGGTAGAGGGTAGCGAGCGAAGCGTAAATTGGTGTGGGGGTTCAGGGTCAGAAAGCTCAGGAGTTTTAGGCATTTAATTACGGTCAGAGAAGAACAAATATTTTGATGCCACATTATTTTGTGTCACTGGCATGTTACAATATTTTTGTTGAATGACGTAAATCATCGTCTGAAGCAATTTTTAATTCAAATAAGACAGTTACTAAAGACTAACAAATGTAATGTTGACCATTTATTTTCATAAGTACATTTTATAGGTGAAAATACAATTTCTGTCTAAAATATAATACTAGCGATCGAGTACCGTATCATCTCTTCCTCTCACATAATATTTCTAAAGTTTGTGGCAGATTTGTTTTGTAGAGCAATATAAACATGTATAAGCAAGTGTCGCTGAAAGTTGCGCAGTGCGTCCTGGACTCACCAAATAACCAAATCTCACGCACGCAACAAAAATTCCCAGGTTGGTATCCGGAAGTTGGAGAAGAATCCTTTTCGCATCGTATATAACTGGTTATAATTTCCATGATTTTTCCAATCTGTCATATAGTGTAACAGGAACAAACCATCTTTGAGTAACCAAGGGCGGATCCAGCCGCCGGCAAGAGGGGGGGGGGGGGGGGGGGGCAAATCTTGAGAAAATATTTAGCGGCGAATTAGCCAGCCGGCGAACGGTGAATTATTTTGGGGGATGGGGGGGAGGGGGGGGGGGCAAAATGTTATTTTTTAGGGGGTCAGGGGGGTCAGGGGGCCACTTTTGTCTTTAGTTTTAAAAAAGGTAAAATTTACGTGACTATCCCATTTTTGTTACCGGCTTGGGGGGGCTAGGGGGGCCCCGGGCCGGTAGAATCGGCCCGTGGATCCGCGCCTGTATAAGGTAGGGAACAGGACGGGTGTCTGACGCCAATTCGCATCGTTGAGGACGGGAACGCCGTCCTCGTCCACACAAACGAAAAGCCCCTAATGTGACTTAGTGGACAAGTCCATCGATAGTGCAAAGAATGTCTTCATGAAATAACCCCCGGTCCTCTCTCACAGCTAATATACAAGGCCTTATTAAAAAAGAATGTTGTATTCCCTTTAGGTGCCAGAACCTGGGTCGGTCAGAAAACCGTCTTTGCCAAGCTACACGAGCGACAACTTCCCCGACAAAAAACTTGTCGCGACCACTGGACTAAAACGCTACCTAGTTTTGGAGTTCCGAGCCTGTTTCTCGAAACCGTCAGAACATGATAAGTCGACTATATCAGCGTTAGAAAGCTACTTATCCGCTCAGGGGCGGGTCTAGACGGGGGAGGGGGCACGTACAATTCGTGAGAATTTTTTAGCGGCAATAAGCGGGGGAGGGGGGGAGAGTTTGCTAAAAAGGTAAAATTGTGGTTACCAGCTTGTTTACCCTTTTTGGCCAAGGGTGGGAGCTTGTGCCCCCTGGATTCACCCCTGTGTCCACTACATGTTTCACGAAGCCCCCTTTTCCAAGATCAATGACAACATCCTGACTATTTGGTTATGACGCCTCCGACCCTGTGATATCTCTGTCATAACTATTTAGTCGATGGGCAGCGCCATCACATGTCATTTATTGGGCAGGCTATGGAAATTTAAAGAAAATATGCCATGATACCACTGACCTCTACATGTTACTCAGATATATTTTGGACGGGGATGTGCCGCTCAAGCCTCGAAACCCCTACCCACCCATGTTCGGGGTCTAGGGGACGGAGCCCTCAGAAGCTCAAGGGTTCAGGCATTACATTACGATCAGATGAGCATCCAGGGGCCTTGGTGGGGTCCAGAGTGCAGAGCTCTCCAGAAGCTCAGGGGTTTTAGGCATTTACTTACGGTCAGATGAGCATTCAGGGGCCTTGGTGGGGTCCAGGGGCCGGGGCCCCCGGAAGCTCAAGTAAAAATCATGCTATTCCAGTAACATTTGTAAATCACTGCTGTCGAATTAGAAATAAATTTACTTTATGCATTATTATGTCATGTAGAAGAAAAAAGAGTGTTTCTGCTTTATATCATTTTCCTTCTGCTTTGCTATATACACTGCATTGTAAATTGATTTATGTTATGTTTACAAACAGAATATTGACTTGTTAGATTACATTGCAAACTGATTTATTATGTCTATAAACAGAATATTGATGTACATGAAGTTTAAAACAATTCGATACGTGTTGGTGTCCGCTTAGACTAAGGAACGTTGCTAACCGAAAGAAGGGAGTTGTTTATGGGGGGTAGGGTATGAAAAGTCTGCATGCACAGACTCTAATTGGATTCTTTACCGAAATTCCTAAAGCCTTGCGCAGAGCCTAGCCTAGCCATGTCAGTAGTATTCGGCGTTGTGGCGTGCGCCTGTAATCCAGCTAACAATTGAAGTTACAAACTAATTCAGCCGAGGACGCAGCTTCTAAACTGAGTCACGTCTTTCGGATGGTGACGTTAAACTTAAAGGGGCACGTTCCCGCCAGTGTAGTTATCGCTGCTCTAGTCATCGCCATCTTGGTTCCGAAGATCGACTTCTAATTTGCATACAGCTGTCAATCAAAGAACGCGCGGCCTGGCCTGCCTTCGCCAAGCCAGCTGATCGCTGCCGGTCGTTACGTCACGAAAGTGGGTGGAAACAGCAGCCGAATCTTAGAGCCGAACTGCGATTGGTATTACTTCGGCACATGTATGCGATTATCGGCATTGTGCGGGCATTCGGAACATGCCATCTGCGTAAGAGCCGTATTCTGTTTGTGTTAATAGGAAGCTAGCACCGTCCGCCAGCGGGTACGTATTTTGAACGCCCTCTGGAATAAGGGGAACATGCCCCTTTAAGGTCGGTCCCCAGACGTAAATAATCATATCTGATTGATACACATCTGTAAAAACACAATACACACACACGCACACACACAAACAATACACACTACCCCTCACGATCTAGCTCTCTCTCTTATATCTTTTTCTCTATCTCTTCCTCTCTTGCTTTTCCCTTCGAAATACGCTTCTTTTGTGTATTCTTATTCACACCTTTATAATTATGTCTTCTTCATATTTTTTAAACTAAATTTTCCTTGAGGAAACGACAACAAAATTAACAGGTTATTAAGTCACTGAATTATAAAGGATTGTGTTTACTTTCACAAACTTTATTATAGATACGTGCGTGGTGTTAAGCTTCTTCGGGTTCAAGATTTGGTCCGTATTTTGTATTCATCAATCCTCTTTTAATCAGTATAGAGCTACGTAAGTTGATATGATCCTTGATCAATTATTCTGTGAGAAATACCTCTGATACCGCTAATAAATTCTTGAACCTGTGCTCCGTCGTCCATATGACCGTAAAGGACCCTTTTCAGGGAGCGGTGTGATGAGTACAAGGAAGATTCGAATACTTTGGAAGACGAGTGACGCTGGAGAATAATTGCTTTTAATCAGAAAGATTTCAGATTATCTTTGTTTCTGTGTTTCTTTGATTCTTTGTTTTCTTCCTTTCTTTGTTCCTTTGTTTCCTGTATTCTTTTTAAAAATTCTTTTTGATTTATCGGTTTATTTACTTTTCTTTCTTTTTCCTTTCTTTCCTTCCTTTTCTATTCTCGTTTAGCTTTCTGTCTAAGATGCTGATTGGTTTTCCTTTGTATTGCAATAGTGACGATTTCCATCCAAGTCAATGTAACATGGGGCGGCAATAAATTCAACTTCCGTTTTCACCAATCTTGTTCGATATTGGCTATAACTACCATTCCCATGCGACGATAGTCAAAGTGAGTGTTGGAGCAGTTGCTTCCCCCTTTTTTTGGTTTTCTGTATTTTCCACTTTGTTTAATTATTTTACGAGACTGAGGATGATGGAGGTTTCTGTCTCGACTGTGGCCAATAGTTGGCCGATGAAGTAGGGGCTTCTGGGATGGAAGACCATCTAACAACCGTCATGAGTTGTTATGTGAAGGCACATCTTTAAATGATGATTGCAAGATGAAGACAGTCTCTTGATGGTTCTTACAGATGTGGTCTTCTTACTGTGGTCAATAGTTGACCGATGAAGTACTGGCTTCGGGGGATGGAAGACCATTTAACAACCACGATGAGTTGTTATGTGAAGGCACATCTTTAAATGATGATTGCAAGATGAAGACAGTCTCTTGATGATTCTTACAGCTGTGGTCTTCTTACTGCTGCCAATAGTTGGCCGATGATGTAGGAGCTTCGGTGATGGAAGACCATCTAACAACCACGATGAGTTGTTATGTGAAGGCACATCTTTAAATGATGATTGCAAGATGAAGACAGTCTCTTGATGGTTCTTACAGCTGTGGTCTTCTTACTGTGACCAATAGATGGCCGATAAAGTAGGGGCTTCGGGGATGGAAGACCATCTAACAACCACGATGAGTTGTTATGTGAAGGCACATCTTTAAATGATGATTGCAAGATGAAGACAGTCTCTTGATGGTTCTCACAGCTGTGGTCTTCTTACTGTGGCCAATAGTTGGCCGATGAAGTGGGAGCTTCGGGGATAGAAGACCATCTAACAACGACCATGAGTTGTTATGTGAAGGCACATCTTTAAATGATGATTGCAAGATGAAGACAGTCTCTTGATGGTTCTCACAGCTGTGGTCTTCTTACTGTGGCCAATAGTTGGCCGATGAAGTGGGAGCTTCGGGGATAGAAGACCATCTAACAACGACCATGAGTTGTTATGTGAAGGCACATCTTTAAATGATGATCGCAAGAGGAAGACAGTTTCTTGATGGTCCTTACAGCTGTAGTGTTCGCACTATTCTTGATCCATCCAGAATCTGAAACCAACGTCCTGGCGAATGAGTGATGCCTCGACCACTCCTACTCCCCGCCCCCGTCCCCTAGCCTCTTCAGTAGTAGGAAGCTCTGATCGCTTCCATCTTGAGGAGGATTTCCTGCATGCTGTGCGGCCTCTTGAGTGGATCTTGCTCGGTGCAGTCCTCTGCCAGTTCCGCCACCTCGCTAATCTTGATCTTCCTAGCGATGGACTCGAGGATGACTCCGAAAGAGTAGATGTCAGAGGCCACTGAGTTGCGCTTTCCATACAGGACAACTTCAGGGGCCATGTAAGTGTAAATTTTTCTCGATCTGTACTCAGCCCTTCTCTTGTCGGAGAATCGCCTCTGTTTGGCGTAAGCCATTGTACTGGCCAATCCGAGGTCGATGATGATGGCGTGCCACCGCTGGACTCGCGTTTCCAGCAAGATGTTGTTTGATTTCAGGTCATTATGCAGGTATCCTTCCCGATGGAGCTCCATGATGCCTTTGATGATATCCTCACAGACCTGAAGCATGTTAATTAGGCTGAGCTTTGGGTTGGACTTGAACCGGCGCGTCAGGGCTCGGTAGAGAGGGTACGTCCTGCCAGTCTTCTTGTTGCCGATGAAATCCATCACTGTGCAGAGGTCATCACCGATGGTAACCATCCCAATCATCTTGGGGAAGTAGGGTGACCCTGACAGCAATTGCTGCACCATGGACTCCTTCGTGGCTCTTTCATTCATCAGCAGCTTCTCTTGCTGCAGCATGTCCCTGCGGTAGTCTGAATGCAACACTGGCTGCTTGATGGCGATGGGTCGGAGGTCATCACCATGGCGACCAAGGTACACCTTGCCGTAGGTGCCTTTGCCGAGGACAGGCATGTTGCTAAGGTCACCTGGTTTCTGGTTACCTGAGAAAGGCAGGATGTCATTGATATCTAGGACCTCGCATTTGATGGTTGGCATTGAGGCAACGGTCGCATGATCAGCCGCGTTCCTCGCTTGGAACCGAGTAGCGCCCCCGTTTTTGTTCAAGCAGTTCTTCTGCAGGCTGTATTGCAAGAGAAAATGAAAAAATAATGACTTTTCTCATTAAGATGAATATTAATCTCTTTGAAATGTTTTGTTTCTTTGTTTGCTTTTTGACATTTATCTTTAACTTTGGCTATGACGGGAATACAAATTAGGTTGTAATTTCTCTTAAAAATGAAGGCAGATTTTCTCAATGGGAAACACTTGCCTATTATACTTGAAGCAATTTGCTTTTTATTGAAAGATACCTTTCGGGGTGTGAGGTCATACTTGATACATTGTAAATGACAATTTAACAGAGCTTAGCAAGACGTTTGACCAGATCTTATTCTAGACACCTGAGGATTGTTTAAAAAAAAAAAAAAATATCATATTGGCTTACGTTTCGACAAGGTCCCGGAGACTTTGAATTAGGGTCTCTTTCTTTTGGTTGTCAAATTGTAGGAGTTTGACGTCGTTTTGGAGCTCAGCCCTGGAAGCCTTCTGTCTTTCTAGACAATCTTTCTCCTTCTTCATCTGAATAGCATGCAGTATGGTCATCTTGGCCTCGAGAAGACTGTAGACAAAGTTGTGGTGAAAGTGTGATGAAGAGTTTTAAGGGAGATGAGAAAATGAAAAAGACCGGGTTCAAGAGTATGGAACAACATAGTTAAGCAAGTAAAGAAAATGAAATAAGAGAGAGAGAGAGAGAGAGAGAGAGGGAGAGGGGGGCTGTAAAATAGAAATATTGCATTGAACGAAATGGGATAAGATCTTGAAACAATGATTATCATAAACATGATTATGTTAATATATTATTATTCCCCATATTGTATCTAAAATAAGATAAAGTCAATTTGAACTCAACACAAAATAAACTTACCTCATGGTTGTCTTCTGTTTGATGAGAGCTTCCTGCAACTTCTCAAGATAACTGTTGGGCTCCTGTCACGTGATAAGAAAATGACCAATCACAATAAACGTTCACAACATGTATTTCATCTCATACAAATTATCTACTTTATAGATTTAACCCAGTTTCAGAAGAAAAACTCGTTGGTATAATGTTAGAGATATATAACTTGTAATAAACCTATGCTTCGATTTCGATCCGAAAAAAGAACAATCTGAACATATAGAAACTCCCAATCAAAATGATTATCATTAATCCTTGAGCTCTCTTTACAGAAAATCATGATTACCTTATAATGAGTTATTTTTTATTGATTCATTTTCATGGTTTAATAGAACGCGAGGTAGATTATTCGGCTATTTCTCTGTAGTAAATGTTCATTCGTAATAACATTCATGTTTCTTATTCAAGTGCATAACTTTAGCAATTGCCTAATTCATTTGGCAATTTTCATGTTTTATATCGAACTACCACACCAGATTGAATCACCTATAACTATTAAAGTATTTCAATTAGTTACTCATTATCATTATGACTGATGTGGACTGCGGGGGGGGGGGGGGGGGACTGACCCATACCTCTTGTTGTTCAGGCGCCCTCTTCCACCATTTCAGGCGCAGTTTCTTGTTCCTCTTCTTGCCTTTCTTCTTGGGCTCGGCAGCAAGGAGGGGTTGGAGGTCCTCCATGGATGACGTCAGAGCCTTCAGCTTGAGCAGAAGATCCTATAAGGTTTCAAGAGCAAGAGAATCAGTCAAAATTTGCCCATTTGCTACATATTTAATCCTCAATGTATTTTATTTTGGATTACAATGCGTATTGAATGAAATGACTTGCGAGACTGCATTTTTAAAGTTTGATATTGATTAAGAAAAAATACATTCTACGCATTTTATAAATTTTAAACGTCTGCATTTCCTTTACATCTCTGTCGTTTTCGACTTTCTCCTCATCATTGTCTGTTTCCTAAATTGCCCTCGTTTTAATTATACCATCCACTCATTTACTAATACTATCTATATAGGTCATCATTGAAATTAAGTTCTATTTTGATAATACGTGTAGTATAATGGTATTATTATTAGTTCTTATATAGCGCTTTTCAGGACCAAAGGCCTTCTAAAAGCGCTTTACAGATATTTATATTATTACCCCGGTCATCGGATTCAGGCTTATCCGCACACAATGTATGCACTTTCTCCATTCCATGGGGAGTAGATCTTATCTTATTTTTTCTGTTTTATTACCTTGACCTGCTCTTCTTGTGCCGCGATCAAATCACGTGATTCACGCAGTTGCTGATCACGGTCTTGCATCTCCTTCTGGAGGTCGTCGAAAGACCACCTGAGCTCGACGACGACATCGGAGTGGTTGGTGTCGGGTGCGAGGCAGACGCCGACATCGGTGGCGAGGCACTGATAAGGACAATATTAAGACTGATGATACTATTTCAAAAATGACATTGCTGATTATGAAAGTGAATTTATATTTCAAGATTAAATGTATATGTTTGTATTATACAAACGCGATTAGTGCTGTGATTCGTTTATTTTGTGGCATTAAGCTTTCGCGAATCTGGAACCTTCCCGAATGTCACCAAAGTTTTCTAGTTTATGTCTTCATTATTAAATTTGTGAGAAATTAAAATGTTTAAGCACTGGCATGTGTTCGCGAAATTATTGAAGCTATATATTAATAACATTATGCACTGAAGTATAGAATTTGTTTTCATTCAAATGTTTGTCAATACAATGTGGATCTAATTTACCTTGACGTCCTGTACTTGAGCTTCCAATCTCAACTCAAGTTGTTTGGTCCAATCGGTGGCCGTCTGAAATAGATAAGTAACGAGCAATATAACTATTAGGGACACTTTAGTGGGTGGAGCAGTGAACGTTTTGCTGATGAAGGGATAAGCTTGCGCAAGTCAATGGCGATTGTACGATCTCAATTTAATCACTAAGAATTTTAGAGACGGCTCGTGCAATAATTGTTTTGTTATGATTTGTGTTTCTTTCATTTAACAGGAAAATAGACTTAGCAGACATTTGAATGAATTTCACTAACAAATTGTTGTGTTGGCGATTGCAATTTGGTATTATGCTTTTTCTTATAGAGTTTCTTTACATTTTCACTATTTTTGTAATTCAGATTCATTTGTTTATCGGATGTGCAAAGAATAAAATTGACCTGAATTGAAAATTGAGATAGCCTTACCATCAAATTTAGTTCAAGTTCGTCATTCTGAGCCTGGACCTGGTCCCAAGCTTGTCTGAGGTTCTGGGCCAGGACCTTTGGGGACTGGATAGCATCCATGCTATCTGTGATCAGCTTGATTGGATTGGCCAAGGTCTAAAGGTGGAGGAAGAGGAGGAGGAGATGGGGAGAAGGAAAATGAAAAAGGGGAAAGGACAGAGAGGGGAATGAGAACATAGGTACGAGGACATGAAGAATAGGAAAAAAAGACGGTGGACACGGTGGAATGAGGGAGATGGAGAGAAATAAAAGGAAGAGAAAGGGGGAGAGAGGGAGAGAGAAAGAGAGAGAGAGAGAGAGGGAGAGAGAGAGAGAGAGAGAGAGAGAGAAAGAAATAGAGAGAGATAGAGATAGAGAAGGGGCATATGGCGAATAATAGAATAACTCAAGAACTGCAGTAGAATGAAAAAGAGAGAGAGAGAGATAGAGAGATAGAGAAGGGTCATATGGCGAATAATAGAATAGCTCAAGAACTGCAGTAGAATGAAAAAGAGAGGAAGATGTTCAGGATAATTTTGAAAAATAATAAAGAAAATGTAATAAAGAAGATAGGAGATGAAAAAGATGAGGTATAAAAACTGACATAACTAAAAGAGGTATGACAAAAAGAGTTGAAGGTTTATGGTCAGCAGAGATACAGTGAAAGAAATGAAGGGACGGTGAAGGTTGAGGGGGAGGGGCTGATAAAGATAAATTTCATAAGAAAAATTATTATTAGATGTGAATATAACTAAATACTAATTACGGTCGCGTTTAATTATGAAGAGAGTTTAAAATTGTAAAAACGGAACAAATAAGAGGATAATATAAAAGTTTAAAGAAAGATGTTGTAAACTAATATTAAAATGTTTCTAATTATAATGACGCCATTGAATGTTTGGCATAGTAAAATGTCATATCAGGCTTTTGTAAACTTTTCACTAATCATTTTGTATATGAAAAAAAAACATAAAATATTGCCTCCATAAAAGGAAAGCAAAAAAGGCAAAGCAAAAATGAATAAAGAAAAGCCCGTTATAGTTCAGACGCGCTGTACTGTTTTTGCTTTAAAAATCTTACAAGCATCACAAAAGATAATTCATCACCTTGATCTGGAGGTCCATTTTGTTTTTCATGGTCCTACATCTCTCTCTCCAAGTTGCAGTGCTCTCGGAACGCCGAACGTCGAGAACCTGTCGGGCCTCGAGGAGCTTCTCAGCCGCATCCGCTGGGGTGGAGTCCTCCGTTGCCTCGGAGATGGAACAAGCCGCGGTGATCAAGTTCTGGAGAGAGAGATGTGTAAGGAAATGGAATTCAAAGAGAACATGGCATATACTTATAAAATGAAAACTGACGAGGTATTTTATTGAGAAAAAAAATAGCAAAAGTCATATTAATTTGATTGAAATATAATGCTAGAAGTCATAAAAAGTAAGAATTGACATGTGGTAGAAAATGTGTTCTAAACATTGCAGTTTCGATTAATTTGGGCGTGGTCAAATCGCTACTTTTAATTTTTATCTAGAAAAGAGATCATTATGATTTTGAACATTATTGCTGTTTCTTGTGGTTAAATGTTTACGAAGAGTTTACATTTCATGAAGATGTAAAATTCAAATAAACTATACGGGGAATTTGATTGAGATTATCTTTATTAAGAATTAACTGTACCTTAACTTGGGCCTGTGCCGTGGTCTTTTCCTCATCAGTGCTTATGAGATCTTCTCTGAGGCGCTGGGTCTCTGCCTCCTTCTCTTGCCAGCGTTCCAGAAGAATCATAGCCAGGACTTCAGGGGAGTTATTAGCTGATACTCCGCAGATTGCGCTAACTACTTTTAGCAAGGTATTGGAATGCTGTAATGATATCGTTAAAGTCGATGAATAAGTTAATAAAAACTATTAATTTATTTTTTTAAAATGTGATCTGTGAATTATAAAATATTATTGTCCTAACATGGAATTCAGTGTGCAGGCAATGGCAATTGAATACACTCTCGTTATAATACTCAACGGCAACATTTTTCCTATTCTGATCATAAGATAAAGATTCAACACTTCCAACTCATTTGCCATAGTGTATGTTAGTTAGTTAGTTAAATTGTTTGTTTTTGTTTGTTTACTTCTCTCTCACGCCCCTCTCTTTCTCTCTGACTATGCCCTCCACTCTTCCTCATGTCACATCAGAAAAGACAAAATTCAGAATCAACGTACCTTCTGCTTTTCCATGTGATCTTGAGTCTGAAACTCAGTGTCTCCGGACTGGGTCGGGGCGTCAATCAATGACGCTTTCTCCGGGGTCTGAATTTCTTCATCTCCACGTGGAGTCGGGGGCTCAGCCTCGGTCTTCTGAGTGCGAGCCTCTGTTGAGACTGTATCAGACTGAGTCTGTTCTTCCACAGGCTCATAAGTGAGAGTCTCTGTTTTGAGCCCAGCCTGAGTTTGGCAGTCTCCGCGTTGAGTAGGGGGCTCAGCCTCGAGCTGAATGTGGACCACGGCTGAATCCATATCACACTGAGTTTGCTCATCTACAGGCTCGTGAGTGAGAGTCTCTGTGTTGAGTTCATTCTGGGTTTGCCAGTCTCCATTTTGAGTAGGGGTATCAGCCTCGATCTTTTGAGTGAGATTAAGTGAAACCTCCATGGTAGACATTTTGGTACATCCACAAGCTCAAAAATGAGAGTCTCTGTGAGTAAGGATTGTTCCAAAGTCTGGGTATTTCAATCTCCTGCTCAGAGCAGGAATGTCGTTCAGTTATTCACTGGAATGATAACCGAAGTTCCCAACTTCTGAAATCAAATATAGATTATAATGATTACCGTGATTTTGGAAATTTTAAAGATACAATATGCTATAAGGGTGTTTGAATGTCTTACATTAGCTACATTGTACGAGTGACATTGTAAAGGACTAAAAATGATATACATTATGCAGACTATGTTTGGGCAAGGAATTTAACAAATAATGCAATCAAATTGAATTATGTTATGTTTGAAATTATCATGATTATCGTTTACCTGAACAAATAGTAAAGTTTCCGACAGACAGACGCTAGTATACTGATGAAATAGATTTCCCAGACACATGCAGGCGTAAAAATTGTGGAAATCCTCGTAAAATCTCCGAAATTGCAATGAGCTAGCTCCTAATCAAACAGGCACGGCGGAGCACCCCAATTTGCATATCATTAGCGGCCCGTTCTATTTGAATAACCAACGGACATCTGCGTGAATCCGAACATGTGTGTGCTAGAATGTCAAATCTTAAAATTCGCGTTGCGCCTTTATTACTGCCAATATCGCTATGAAACTTTCCATACTAACTAAAATTATTATGAATTTGATGTCAGTGAAATAAATACGAAATTCCATGGAATAAAACTCGAGATATTAATGTGTTTTGAGCTTCGCCCCTCGAAAAACACGACGTCTACTTTTTAAGTTCATGACCCTATCAAGCAATGCACGAAGAAGAGACTTGGTATGAATATTCATTAGGGTTGAATCCATACATGGGCGAAATTTTCGCTTCTCCGCTGTATTTTTTTTGGTTATAACGTTCTTTTTCATGGGGCTTCATTTTTAAAAGTTGTAGTCAGCGAACTCGTTGAACATGACGTCATCGATCTCAGCGATGTACTGCGCATGCGTCTTAGGCCCGGTGCAGGCCAGATCGAAACAGCTGAGCCATTAGCGTGCACGTGTGCAGTCGGCTGGCAAGACATGTACAGCCAACGCACACGCGAGGTTCAGACATGACACACATTTGAATGTATGGGACTGGTCAAACAATTTTGCGACAACGAAGGATTATTTTTGTTCGATGAGATTCGGACATTGGGGTATGTTTTTCTCTGTTACGACCCTATCAAGCATTTATGAAAAGAGATATTTCACAAGGATTGAGATTATTAAATTTTTTTTCTGTTCATACGATGCAATTCTTTCTCGCTCTAAAAGAAATGGTGAATTTTACGGTGATTTTGTATCTCATTTTTTTCGTTTTTGTTCGTCAAAACTATCCCTTAAATTTCACATTTTCTGTGCATCAATAACTCTTTTTATACACATGAGTGTCTTGCAAATTTATTAAATATTCAATTTAGTAGCTTTGATTGGTGATATTCATCACATTAATGAAGAATTTGTCTTCGAAATTTGTTTACTTTTTTTCGCATCGATCGGTACACAATTGTTGATTTTATGCAAATGATGTTTACTGGACGAGAGTCGATCGCACGGTAATCGGGGTGCTCCACTGTGCCTGCAAAGAGATAAGACAAGAATGAGCGTTTGTTGATGCGAAGCTAGCATACTACAGTGGTGCGCATGCGCGATCACCATGACATAAACTTTCGACCAACCGCGCACAAGGATAGGGCAGTTATATGAATATACATATGTGTGTATCATGTGCGCAGAGCTCTTGACGTAACAATGGCCTACGCGCAATATGTTGGAGATTTGGAGCTACGCAACAATCAATATTCATGCATCATAAAGTATTCAAGACAGGGGTCGTTAATTGTGTACCAAATTAGTTTGTAAACACCCACGGAAATGAATACTGGACATGGGGTAATCAAAGTTATGTGATAATCATTATTCATGAAGCTTCTCCATCACTTTGAGAGATTGGCTCTTCTAAAATTTACTCTATGTTTAAAAGCTCTGTGGCCATTTTTACCAAGGATTTAGGAGAGCAGCTGTCCTAACTCTTTGTTTTAACAAACTTACTACAACATTGTATTGGTTATTGAATTAACAATTTGTGCTGTTCAAAGTACTTTAAAATCGAAACGTTCACGTGTATAAAAATGTCATATATTTTGTTTATAATGGGAGTGCTGTAGAGAAACAGCAAGTTTTATGCGACGAGAAATATTTCATGATTTTTCGCAAGTTCATGGTATTTTTCTTCGCTTTTGATATCTATTTAATCTCTTCTTATCTACCTTTTTTGTTTTGGGTCTATGTTCATCCATCTTTCTGTTCATATTTCTTTCCATTTACCACAATTTACCCTAATTTTTCTCTCCTTCATATTTTCAATGTCTGTCTCTGACTCTCCGTATCTGTCTGCTCCCTCTCTTCTATATTTCTCTCTTCTCCATCTGCCTTTCTACCCCTCTCTTAAATTTTGTTTTCTCTCTCTCTCTCTTTCTCTCTCACGCTACCTTTCTATCACATCTCTTCCCTCTCTTTTCTCTTTCCAACTTTCCAACTTTTTAACGCCATTCTCTTTCTCTCAATCTCTCTCTCTTTCTCATTCCCTTCTCATAATTTGGATCCCTACTCCCTAGTGACTCTTCCCTGGACGCCTGTCCGCTGCTTCTGAGCTTAAAATGTATAAGTTTTTTTTCTTCACATTAATTGATTCGAAAAGATACTTTTTAGATATCCATTAACTTCAGAACACTCTAATCCATAATGCTCCATACAGGGATTAATCGGCCCCTGAAGGCAATCATTAAAAACAAATGGGGGAAGGGGGGGGGGGGGTCGTCAGGTACGACAGAAAACATATTATATCAACCAAAGCCATTAAAAGTATCATCTTTGGTCCCAGACCATCTTGAATGGACACGAAATGCATAAATACTACAATGATTAGCCAATCAACGCTGTATAATAAATTTAAGAGGCATACTAGTTCATCTGGTAAAAGATCTTTGAATAAGAAGATAGAGAATGCATGTCAAATGCGAAATGATGATTAAAGGAAACACAGTTATAGCATGCGTGAATATCACTTTTAATGACATTCGTTTTATTCCAAATTATCAGTGGTCAAGTTTGTGGCCAATTCTGTGAAAGTCTGATGAGCACCTACAGATGAATGCCCTATTGTGTAGAGATGTCGTGGTGTGGTGGATAAATCACCAGACTATGGACAAATGGTTCCCGGTTCGAGTTCCGTTCACTAAGACATTAGTCATTTGGTAAGATATTAATCTACGTTTACCACTCTCTACCGAGGTGTAGGTAAAAAGGAAAAAGAAGAATTTATGATATTAACAGCGTTCTTTCAGATGAGTACGAAAGAGTTATAATTCATAATTTGGTGACATCATAACTGAGTATACAGTGAAAATTAATAAACATTACTACTTTGGAGAAAGTTAATTATCAAGAAATATCAAATTACAGAGTTATGAAGAATTTACACAAAATAGCACAATTTCCCCAACATTCAACTTTATTACGTAAACTTGACCTATTTAGCTTACGATGTAAAGCACACAAAGGTACCTTTTACAGCAAGAACTAAATTGATTTGATAATCTTTCCCTGAGCGAAGTCTGGGGGGGGGGGAGCTTTATGGTCTTCAGACCGTCACAACCCACCATTAACGTCCAGTATTCATTGCAGTGGCAATTCATGATACAGGGAATAATGGTATTTTACACGAAATGTTGTTTCACTATAGGTTCACCATACTTTGCCCCATCACATTTTGCCCGTCCATTCTCGATTGCTCGTTGCACATGAGATGACCTTGTATTGCCAGTTGCACGCAAGGCGCTATTTTGATTGCGTCATTACATGCGCTAATTAAACCTACTAAGGCAAGTAGCTTATTCGCCAGTATTTCAAAGTGGTGGGTGCACTTCCCATTTTGTATTTATTGTGTACGATGCCTCTCGCATGGCGCCGCACATACCCCACCAGTCAGTCTTGCGTCAGACTATAATGGCGCATACTGTGCAGCGGGCATTAGTGTCTGTCCAGATCTTTGATCTCATACAAAAAGGGTGAGTGCGAAGAAACAGTTCAATTACTGGGGTGTGGACGAATGGCCTTCACAAGCTTAACAAGCGCAGGTATAATGGCGCAATCGAAAAAACGCCTCGTGTGCAACGGGAGTGCCATGGGTTTGTATCTTGTAGGCCTTCATCGATAAGTTTCTATACATGGAAAATGGTTACTCTTCCAGGAGTGTCAAGCATGAAAGACATTAGTGCAATACTAGAATCCAGTGTTATCATTTCTATTAAGGCCGGGGGGGCCATTATGCCCCCCCCCCCTCCGCGATTTTTTTTTTCCCCCCTGATTGTTCGGGAACGCACACGGATCGATGGCGCCCCGTCGCTTGGTGACTTTCTTTCGAGTCTTGCGCATCTTTTAAAACATTTTTTTGAAAATCGGGCGAACAGTTACAAAGTCACGTGACCTTTTGTCTTTGCATGTCAGCCCGAAATTCGCTCATTTTCGTGATTTGTGTACAAAACATATGGAAATGTCATTTTTCCTAAAAAGATATAAAACATTGGTTATTGGGTCTTGTTTAAAGTTTAGGTGTTTGTTTCGGGAGTCACAATAGTTGAATTGTAGTTAGAAATTAAAAAAAAAAAAAAAAATACATAAGTTGAAAAAACAATGAAAAAAATAAGTTGAAAAAACAATGAAAAAAATAAGTTGAAAAAACAATGAAATACATAAGAAATTATCAAAACAAGAGATAACATAAGGAATGACCTAGCTCTTCCAAGTTTTTTGTCGTATTATTCTTTCAAATGGTCTAACGAATACATGTAGTAAAAGAAATTCTTAAATATAAATAATATATGATTTACGGGTAGAAAGATGAATTTTATGACCGTATCAAGGACCTCAAATAGCCCGGCCTTTTTAGGGTTAAGTTACAGAATGATACGACAAATAATTTAGTTACAAGCTGAATTTTGGTTACGATTCATTTACAGGTTCTTGTGAATAGTTTACGGATGGCTACGTGTTGTTGTGAGTGGTTTACGATTGGTTTACGATACGTATGGATTGTTACAATATCTTTACGGAAGGTTAATCTGTGGACAGGCAATCGTAAAGAGATTTTTGACATGTCAACAAATTTTCTTATCCTTTCACGGATTCTTAAGAGTGTCTGCGAGTTGCGACGAGTTATTTACGGATACCAGCGGGTTATTTATGGGGCTTGCGATATTTTAAAGAATGTTTATCTGTGATAAACACATTTTCAGTTTCTTTGATAGGACTTATTGAAATCTGGTTACACGCAACTTATCCTCCAATATTCAATATTGAGAATTATGAATTCATATATTAAGACCGTAAAAATGGAAAGGGGTGAGGTGTCGCTTTTTATACTCGTAATGATGTACAGTGTAAAATAAGACATGATATTCAATTTTAAGGAATAGATACATTTTTAAAAGAAATTATTGATGATAAACATAAAGAGTAAAATCGTTGGGGCAATGTATAGACCACCTAACAATGTAGCTGACACATTTTTTGGATAACTTAGAATCATGACTTGAATTTACTTCTAGAGAAAATAAATATATTCATATATCATGCAGACTTTAATATCGATATGTCATTACCTATAACTGTTCTTGGCCAACACTTTACTGATTTGTTATCTTTATTTTCTTTCAAACCTCTTATTGATAAGCCAACTAGGATTACAAACTTAACACATACTATAATTGATAATATTTTCCCACACGTATTAGATAATAAACAAAACGGACTAAAATACTATATTTCAGACCATTTACCCATAATTATGTACGATATGCCCGAACGATAAGCACTTATTAAAAATTCCCAATAAAGAATAAACAAAGCGTAATGATCATTAAAGATATACCAAGTCGGGAAGGCTTATTTGGCCTCATTTATCTTGATTCTTTTACTTACCTCGATACTTTCAAGTTTTCAATTATATGCATTGTCATGTGTGTGTATTTCAGTTGTAACTCTTTATGTAAATCAATTTTATTATATACTATCATTGTTATTTGAATGTTTTGTAATTGATTTATTAATAAATGCAGAAACATCTGCTGAAAAAGGTTATTTATACATCTGATGCCTTTTTCACACCAATATTTAAAGAAGGCAGATTGTTGTTCATTTAGTATCGAGCTATTTCTCCACAACGGATAAGTAAACCAATCTTCTTCTCCTTCTTCTTCCTCTTTGGGTTAAGTCTATACCTCAATCTCTTAGAATAAGTTAAGTTATTTATTGGGGAGAGGTTTCCTTTAACACGAACTAAATATAAAGAAACACACAAAGGCACACCGATACGAAATAACAGCTACGGTTATTTTCATTTTTAATTCAAAGTACAAAATATCCCCATAAATCAAGGCATACCATTGTTTGATTTCCCCGAAACCCATAGTAGCATATATCTGGAATGAACCAGCTGGAATGAACATAGCTTACACATGTTGCCTTTCAAGAAGCATTATAAGGCGAATCTCATCTGAACATGATGATAACAAGGGCCTACGGCTCCGTGAATAATCGTTTCGTTTCACAGAAATAGTGCCTTTAAAAGGATGAAAGTAAAATAAAAATTCACCGCCATTATGTACAAAAAGTATCCCCTTTCGCCAAAATATACACATACATAATAAGCATATACACATAGTCACGTTGTAATGCAAGTAGTGCATATACACATCGGTAAAGTTTTGTGCGATTTTAAATATAAATCTATTTATCCAACTACAACATGCATACTGCGCAAGAAAACATGAATAGAGGATACATGCATCATAACGCGTAATAAATTATTTGAAGTTTTGGAAGAGAGTTTAACGTGTACATGACTTCTTTACCCAAACATAATTTGTTTAAAAACATTTCAAGTGTTGACTTGTATACTCATAATCATATTAGACGATATTTTTCTTAAACGCAAAATAGGTGGATTGTAATGCGCATCCCACCCCCTTCATTCATATTCTTTTAGCCCACTACATTTCGAGAATTATTTGCAAAAGCCTGTAGTCCAAAAAGGGGAAAATGGTAAGTTTATTTTGGATAATGAGTTAAATAAGTACATGCAAACGGTTTGAGGTATGGTATGATGTTTGTTTGATAAAACAAAACATGCAGAAGGGGAGAGACGAAGAAAGATACACAGAGAGAAAGGTGGACAAAGAGAGAAAGAGACAGATAGACAGACAGAAACAGGAAGGGACAGACAGAGTGAGAGAGAGAGGAAGGGGTGGGCGGTAAGAAGGGGGAACCGATAAATTATTACACCACCAATATTGCCCGGTACAACATACTTAAATGTATCTACTTTTGTTCGACATACAATGGATCCCACTTTCATTTAAATCAACTTTTACAATATGCGTTGATCATCCGTACCAATATAAAAAGTGAAAGAAAAAAGTGAAAGAACTGGAAGAGTATTACATAAATCATGAAATATTTGTTTCAATATAACTATGAAAATGAGAATAAGTAAAATATCTAACAGTTTTTCAACAACAAAATTTATACGAGGTAGAGGTAATGCATATTCATGATGAACTTACAGAATATCGTTCTTTTATTAGACCGTCCTGTGTGCTTGTCCCAAAATCATTTACATAATACATTGTCTGTTCCTAAACCCTTATATACAATTTATTACCAGAAGCACACAGAACGTGATATCTTTAAGTCGTCATAAAACTTAATAAGTGCAATATCAATATGAAAAAGAAAACATGAATAAACATGCATGAATACATTCATTTCTCCATTTAGCAGCCTATGTTACATGATATTCGAGAAATGCTTGCCATAGAGTACCGAAGTTTAACATCATACTGGCCAAGTTGACAAGGTTGCTGGTTCCAATTTATTTGATGGCTAAACGATGGTGTGAGGATCACACCAGCTCAAAACACTAAATTTGCCCGGCTCCAATCCGTTGCTTGGACGATTTCGCGGGAAACTTCATGCGCATGCTCAGTTGTTTTGAACCAATGACCTGCATGGACGAGCGGTTATGATGTTAGCACTTAAATACTCTGTAGCTCGTTAGTTAATAGTACCACTCATGCATGTTTCAATGTCCCATATATTCCAAAATATATTAAACAATTAGAGTATAAGAAAACGCGTAAAGATAACAAATATTCAAATACTTTCAAAAGTAAAAATATACACCAGTGCTTTCTTGTTCAGCCATCTAATCTAATTTTGGTTTATGTTAACGTAGCACCAAATAATGATTTTCACGAATATAACTAATAATAGAAACGTAAAAATGTGAAAACCTTTTGACTTTCATTGCGCCATATTCTACAGCAAAATGCATAAAGTGAATAAATTTATCAAACTGTCTATTTTTTACCATTGCATGGAAACAGGCGCGGATCTACGGGGGGGGGTTTAGGGGGTTTAAACCCCCCCCTTGGGCGGCCCAAAAAAAAAAAAAAAAAAAAAAAAAAGGGGAAAAAAAAGAGAAAAAAAAGAAAAAAAGAAAGAAAAAAGAACGCACGCTGGAGAGAAACCCTTTCAAGTGCAAATATTGTGAGAAGATATTCAACTCATCTGGTAACTTAACCAAACACATGATAACTCTGGATATAACTGTGTATTTAACTGTTACTTGATTTAAAAAGACGTTATCATGCACTGCTTTTTATGGTCTCCATTGTGTTAATAGATGCCAGGAAAACATCACTTACGGGGTTCAAATAAACACCCAAAAAAAAAATCGGCTCGCCGCTTCGCGGCTCGTGGACGATGCTCCGCATCGTCATTATTTTATTTAACTGTTAGTTGATTTAAAAAGACGTTATCATGCACTGCTTTTTATGGTCTCCATTGTGTTAATAGATGCCAGGAAAACATCACTTACGGGGTTCAAATAAACACCCACAAAAAAATCGGCTCGCCGCTTCGCGGCTCGTGGACGATGCTCCACATCGTCATTATTTTGGTCAAACCCCCCCCCTTAGCAAAAAGCTAGATCCGCCCCTGAAGATCGTTTGATGGAATAATGCAAAGCAAAATCAACAACTTATTGAGAAATCATGTAGATTTTTAGGGAGTACTGAAATTGTAATAAAATGCATGAACGTAAGGTAATATAATTGGAAAATCAGACAGTTGTTTCTTTAGTCAGAAATGTTTATATCACATGTCTTCTCTATTACTTATGCAAACATTTGTATTTTTTTCAAAAAGTTTCCTTTACATGAAACTCATTTCGGTTGACCGTCATACTTAATGGAATGTTGATACCTTTTGAAAGAAAATGTTGACCACAAACCAGTACTGAAAGATATAGTTTGAATCTAAAGCTGCAATGGATACAATGTACTGAATATACAAATATTTTGCCATAAAATGGTGAAAAGACATCAGTAATATAACTACACATCCAACATACTTATTTTTAGGACTGCCATTTTTTCATAACATATTCCATGCATCAGTAAACAGAAATAAACACGTTTTTCTCAATAGGGTCTCACATGCCTCAAGGCCCATGGAAATCAATATATTATTACAACTGAAATAAGGTAGGAATAAATTCACCCTCTTTTTCCTCACAATTATTATCAATTTACAATCAGAAATTCCACCTTTTGTTAATCTTAGATTAATTTTCTAGAAGAGAAACAAACTAGTAACTTCGAATATTAGCTTGAAAGACAATCTTTAGAAGAGAGCTGCTTTAGAAAAGCACCGTTTGAATTCGTATGAATTGGGAAAGACGTATGAAGAAAAAAAATCAACATTACTGAAATTAAATAAAAGAAACTTTAAAAGATAAAGATTTGTTAAATGTTATCTCTTCTGATTCCAATCTCAGCTTGGCATCCACTGATGTAGTCATTGAATGTGGCCCATTGGTGTGCTGGCAATAACACGCTTCTACTACACTGGATTTCAATGTTGCACGCGAGGTGTTTGATTTGCCTGACGTTAGGACTGCGTCAGCCACTGTTGCGTGATGTGCCAGACGTTAGGACTACGTCAGCTACTGTTGCGTGATTTGCCTCACGTCATGACTGCGTCAGCCACTGTTGCGGTCTTTCCACAACTTTAGAACGGCATCGTACCAAAACAAAATGAATGCGAAAGGAATAGTGGAAACGTTGCGTTGAACTACTGGCTAATATTAGCATAGGAAATTAGGAAATTAGGAAATTAGCGCATTCGAATTAACGACTTGTGAGTACTGGGCATTATTGTTTTCCTATATACATAATTAATCTTACATCGCATAGCTCACAGTACTATTTCCACCTTCTTACTTTCCAGATTCAGTTTTACATCATTATAAATCCATCTTTGAATATATTCCATAAGGTCTTCTGTTAAAAAGAAACTCTCTCATATAAAACTAAATTGTTATCTTCAGATAATTGATATAAATGTATTCTGTTAAAAGCAGCAAAAGGTATAACACTCTGTTTAAGCCTTGTTCGACAATATATGGTAAGCCTCTACTATGGTAATGCAATAAATGAGAAAGACCGGTGAATGCATATAAACTTTACTCTCTTACTTTCTAAACCTCATAAAATGTGTGATGAAAGCACTAGTAGAAATAGTCACACCGAAAACCAGGACATCGAACATAATACACTGATCACCCAAGCGTTTTGAAACATTTAGAAAGGCGTTCTTGCATAAACCTGAAAGTAACACATTTAAAAGAAATATAATTACATACTTTTATCCCCAACATTTGTCAAAAAATACCTCTGCTGGTGTTGGAATTGATAAACCATCACATTAAATAAAAGGTCATGAATACATTATAATTTTGTGTCATCAGAAGAAAAACTGGAATTCGGACAAACCAAGAGGTAACATTCAAGGAATTAATCGTATATAATCAAATAAAAAATACAAAATAATTAAAATCATCAAATATTGTCTATACAGCAGCAGATCCTGCACCAAAATAAACTATACAAAAAAAAAAAAAAAAAAATTAAATGTATTACCAGTAACTGAAATACAAAATTTAAAAAGTTATACTTGATGCTATAATGCAGACGAATTAATAAAATAAAATCAAAAGCAAAATTATAGATAATATTGTATTACATTGAACATACTAACAAATATATAACTATTTTCTTGCAAGAAGCAAGATGTGTTCTTCGTTTGATGCATAGGTTTTGGAAGTGACCTTTTCAGTTTTG
This sequence comes from Strongylocentrotus droebachiensis, assembly GCA_035222895.1. NCBI lineage: Eukaryota > Metazoa > Echinodermata > Echinoidea > Camarodonta > Strongylocentrotidae > Strongylocentrotus > Strongylocentrotus droebachiensis. The sequence goes on along the minus strand of JAVYIG010002981.1, from coordinate 39,705 downwards.
TCATCAGTTCTGTATCTAGGCGATGGGAGACAGGTATTATGATGACGCGGCTGTAAATTAAGGAGACAAAAGGGAGAAACCAAGAAGAAAACAAATATTATTTTCATATTTATACTTTCCATAAGATAATCAAATGTAATGACAATGTTTGTTGTCATTAAAAACGCGAGTAATCAAAATGGTTAAAAGATAAATTCGCCCTTTTTCAATTAATTTCATAGTAAAAATTAATGTCATATTGAAATTAATGTTAAGGAGTAGTACTTAATCAAATTGTGGTATTACTCAGTACGTTAACTAATTTTGTTTATAAAAAGTAAATAAAGATAGGGAAGTGTGACAGAGAGGGAGAGAAGGCGAGAAAGAGGAGAGAAAGGGGAAAGAAAAAGGAGAAGAAGGAGGAAGAAGAGGAAAATGAGAAGGAGAAGAAGAAGAAGAAGAAAGGAGGATGAGATAAAAGGAAGGTTGGCCCTTTTCATAATACAAGAGAAACAGATGGAGCGCGAGGAAGAAATGTTGGGGGGGGGGGGGGGTGGAGCGAGAAAATGCTGAATGTGTCACCGATCACAGAATATAAGCATGAAGCATGAACGAAGCAAATGTTGTGAAGCAGTAAGCATTAGAACAGGAGATATTAAAGGAAATTTAAAATGCAATTAATTATTAAACATGGTTAAAACTATAACTAAATGCAATAACATCAAGCTGAAACAAAGATGCGAGTATAATAATAATAAAATAGTTATGCAAATGCAAGAAAGCAAGAAGTAGCACGTCAACAGATCTCTCATAGCAAGAAAAATATAAAGGGAATGGGATGGAATTTGGTGAATATTTGCTTGGCCTGTTGACAAGACACAAATAATTGTCGACAGCTTAGTGAATCATTTTGTCCATATATTTATACTTTTTTTGGCAAGGTAAAAATGTTCTAAACTAAAAAAACGTGTATTGCACACATACGGTATACACGTGAAATTGTCACTCATGGTACAATAATATGTTTTTATGATTTAATCATAATGATGAAAAGAAGAAACCGGGGCGAAGTTGAGTGAATTAAATGAAGAGGAGGATGGTGAAAAAAAAAGAAAAGGAACAAATAGAAGAAACTAAAAAAGGATATATGATAAGGATTCCCAAAAGGGAAAAGAGCAATGGGCAAAACAAAAATCATTAATATACTGGGCGTAGCAAAGGTCCAGCCCATGGAAAATACAAATCATTTGACACCTTTCTTGATATGAGAGCTCTGATATGTACGTGCAAGGCAGAAAGAAAGAAACAAATCATATGGAGTTGCGTGCGAAATTCACCTCAAAATGAAAAACAGTGAAACACATAAAGATATTCATGCAGGGTGTGAAGAGACAAGACTCGGTCGAGCGGGCCACGGGTTGTTTGGGGAAGAAATGTCGAGGGGGATTCCATCTTGCATTTGTTGACGATGCTCATGTTGCAGCAGGAGATGGTGCTGCTCTTGTTGTTGCCGGTGGGCCAGGGCTAGGCTGGCTTGTTGTAGGTGATGGATTTGGGCAGCGTAGTCTACAAAGACCAGATTGCAGGGCCGCAGTGGGTGGGGGAATGAAGGAGGAAGGAATTATGAGTAAAAGAAAATTGCACTATAAACTAAAAGCACGGCAAAAAGAATGTTAGGGATTTATCAATTAACAAACAGAGGCATGCAAACGAAAGAATGAAATGAATAGAAAGGCTATTTGTTACTGGTTGCAAATGCTTTGTGAGACAGGCATACAGTGTTGTTGATGCAAAATAAAAAAGTTGCTTTAAATGACTCGACGATTAGCCAAAAGCGTATAGAAAATTGACATGACTGACACTGAGTATTCGAAAAATGATTTTCATATCAGCATCGATTATCAGAAATGTGTGGATCCACTTACTACCCTCTCTCCATGTTCATTATTTTTAATTGAAAACATGTTATGCATGATTAAAAAAGAATGCCTTATATACTAGAATAAATATATTCGTGAGGGTGAAAAACAGGGCGATTTACGAAGAAAATGAATTCTTATCAACGAGTGAAAAAGGACACACAGAAATAATAAAGCAATAAAGTGAAGGAACAAGAAATAATGAAACCTGGTCGCAAACATGCATGTAATATCGCTAAAAACCACATGCAACAATTAAGAGCATGCTACAATATCCCTACAAATGTCCAACAAAATTATATTTTTTAGGAGATTGGTATCGATATGGTATTGAGATTGACAAACTGGTGGTTTTAAAAAGACATCTTATTAATAAGGTGTGAACAACGAGGCGAACAATGCAATTACAAGAACTGATTTGGGATTTGATACTTGCATTTTAATCTACAAAAACGCAAAAAACTACCATGAACGCGATCGTAACTACTTTCGAGAAATCAACTCAAGGGCAGTGTCCTACAGAAATCAGATTTAGATTCCGTAATATATCCAGGGGCGGATCTAAGGGGGGTTCGGCGGTTTAACCCCCCCCCCCCCCCCCCCCCCCCTTGGGCGGCCAAGTGAAGAAAAACAAGTAAAAGGGTAAAACGGCGCGATTTTTGGAATATTTTTTTGGTCAAACTTTTAAAATCATGGAGAAGTGATGTTTTTACACATACACAATAGTGAACACCCTAGGATTAAAGTGTTCAAACTGAATAGAAAATCGCATTTACGGAGCATGGAGAGGGTGGGGTTAGGATGGTGTTAGGGTGGGGTTAGGGCGGGGTCCTACCTGCTTTCACTGACGCTGTGGTGGTGTTGGGCAAGAAAGTCGCTAATGAGGCAGTGGTGATCCCGGTGATCCCGGTGGTCTGGCCGGCTGTCGTGAATGTGGTTCCATTCGCATCTGTGAAGCATTATGAGCAAGATGAGAGAAATACGAGGGGAAGAGAGATAGTCTTAACTAAGTCTAAAGAAGGAAAAGAAGGTGCACGGCAAATGGGAGGAGAGCTCCCAAGATGCGTCACAGCGTTGCCAATTTGTATTTGATTGATCGTACCCTTGAAAGTTCATAACTTATTTTCTATCGATTTTTGCTCAATTTTTCACTAACATATTTTTCTCATGTTTTTTGCATCTATTAAAGGTACTATGTCCCATTTGCAGGCCAAAAAAATGAAAAAGTTAAATTCCAACTGCATTTGAAAGATAATACTAATTTAGAACTTCCCTAAAAAAGGTGGGGCTTGAAAATGTCTTCAAGTAGGAAAATAACGACTATTAGTTGTCAAATCGACTTTAGGGCTATAGAGCCCAAAAGTAATAGTCTTGATTTTCAGACAATAATATTGTACCGAATGGTCATACGTTTTATGCTGCGCAAAGATTAAATCAGTTTAATCTTGGCCATCACAAGAAGTGGGTTATTGATGTAGACAAATGCTCATGTACCCTTTACAACTCTTTCCATGTATGTTATTACTAAAGAAGAAAAAAGCCACTCAGTCACTCAACAGTGTCTGACAGTGAAGTCTAGCAAGTAAACGGGTCTCCTTGCAATTGCATAATTTGAATATGAGGACACTGCTAACGTTTAAATTTCACAGATAAAACATACATAACATATTCATAATTCCTGCAAAGTTCTACAGCATTTGAGGTTGGCTGCAAAAGGGACATAGTACCTTTAAAACAAACTTAATATCAGGGTGGAAATCCCCTTTGAGAAAAAAAATAAGCATAAATTATGTACAAACTAGTCGAGTGTCGTTGCACTGAACAACAAATTAAATCACCCCCCCCCCCCTTCTAATTTCATCTGATAAAATCATACTTACTTTGAATGGGAGGTTGCGCAGTCGGGTAAACTTCTTGATAACCGAGAACACTGGCGGGCTTCAGCTCTGTGAAGGTGGCATTGTCAGCTACTCCAGGGCTACCGGCGCTTAGGACAGGGGTGCCTGCTTGTCGGACTACAATGGTCATGAAGGGTATTTAGAAATGGTGTTTGAATTTTGTATCGTTGTTTTCTTCCCCTCAAATTAAAAAAAATCTCACCCCAAGAAATGAGTTAGTTATTCTGAGAGATTTAATATATTCTTGCCCATTAATCTACAAGATTCCCCACGAAAGATTAAGAGAGAGAGATAAGCAAGGATATGCAGTTCCTCAGTTTGACATAGCCATCGCCGGCCATCTCCGGCCATCTCCATTTTCTTGATAGCGTGATGAAGTCGTTTATGAAGTAAATGTATTAAAATTTATTGGTGCTTCGTTCACAGGTGTGTGTGATGATTTCATCCACTTGTTATCAGCGACTCTTAGATTTGCACGTCGACATAGTAGACTGCTACGTGTGGCGTTCTTTTAAGGCACTGCCGCACTGGCAGTGCCTTATTAAAAGAACATCACAGTGCCTTAAAAGTACGTCACACGTAGCAGTCCACTATGTCGACGTGAAATCGCGAAGTCCCTACTATCCACGCTGAAACACACTTCTCCTCCACACATAAGCACGAGCCAACGGTAGCGTTTCAAGAAGGGGAGGGGGGCTCTAACCATTCCCATTCAAAATAACAAATCGTGATGCCTTCCTCCCGACTTTTCTTACTTAAAATTAAAATTTAGGCACGGCACATGTAGAAAATGAGTTAAAATAACCCTTAACCACCCCCCCCCCCCCCCAAAAAAAAAAAAAAAAAAAAAATCATGTTTCTGGAACCGCGTCTGCAATCCAGGATTTAGCAATATCATAATTAAATGTAGACCGTCGAACCCCCCCCCCCCCCCTCCCTAACGTGTTGACCTCTAGTTTAAACAATATCCCAACCATGCCGCTAACAAGATCAACCATACCTTGGGGCAGGGGCGGTGGCGAGGGTGGGGGGCCCGAGAAAATATATTTAGAGGCGACTCAACCGACCGGCCAAGTAGGCGGGGGGAAGGGGTACGGAGTTTTTTTTTTTTTTTAAATCAACACCACTCCCTCCCCCCCGTTTGAGAATATTTTTTTTTTCAAAATTATTTTCGCCAGGGGAGGGGTGACGTTTTTTTGTTTAACCTAGCTAGTTGTCTTTTTTTGCCAGGGGAGGCCCCCCCCCCCCCAGATCCGCCACTGCCATATGGTCCCCGTCTCTGTATACCTCATAATTATGTACCATTCTTCATCAAACACCACTTTCAAAACGGCAATCAGCAAACGTTCACATTAACATTTTCCAAAAATGCAAGAAAAACCCGTGACTGCCCATAAGAAGCCAATGTTTCACTAACATCTTGTATATCATAATTAGTTCGTCGGTCCCAGCTTCAGTCCTACTGCTCCTATAATGCCGTCACGGGATGTGAATCTAGCACAGTTGATTTTCATGCATTTTAAGATCAAACTAAGAGGCAGATTTGGTACTCTGGTAGGATTCCTCCAAAAGACGCCGTAAATGTGTTTAAATGCGGCCACCAACTTAGGGTGCTGGTTTTAAGTTGGTCTTAAGCGCAGATTTAAAAGTATTTAAGATTCATGATAAGTTGTCCGGGAGTTGGGGATGGGGCATAATAACAACGTATGAAGTACATGAAAGATTTCTTTTCAGGCGGCAATCGCTACCATGCACAAATTTGGCCCGCTACAGTATTTTTAGCTTTTATATAGCGCTTAATACAATGTCTCTAAGCGATTTAAAAATATACTTTTACCCCGGCCATTGGATTCAGTTCTTGCCCGCACAAACTGTGTGCACAATCTCCACTCCCTGGGGAGCATTCCAGTAGCAATCCTAATTCGTAACTCTGAACGCATCCTGTACAACTCATCATCATCACCCCTCTTTTATTATCAAAATAAGTGTACACACGAGAAGAAAGTTTTAAATACATATATAGTGCTAAATCTCAAAGTGCAAAGTTCATTCAGAAAAAAATAACTGTCGGTTTCTTCGAAATCACAATTACAGGCAAGAACATACCACATTTCATAGAAATTCAAAGAGGAGGATGAGTGGAAAATGACAACCGTCATTAACTGGTTCTATAGAATCTCTGTACTATGACACAATACATGACATCACCATAGACTTATTACTTACTATTTCCGACTTCTGTAGTAAATCTATGATTTCTTTTTAAACGATTTTTTGGTCAATTAGCCGATGCTATAATAAGTGTTATATACATGTATAATAATAAGTCACCTGTTGACAACAAAGTTGGAATTCCTTTCTTTCCCTCAAAAAGGGAAAATTAAGATTTTAGAGAACATTTATCTACTTCAATTCAAAACAGTTCCCTTTCTTCATATGCTTTTAGATCAAAACGACATTATCAAGTCATTTTCATTTATTCAATTCCTAAAATATTAATAAATTCCATTTGATACAAATTGATGAATTTGTTGTAGGTTTACATAAACCGGCAATGGTGTAATAGTTGCAGACTGGTCCAGGACTGCCCAAAAAGGGTTGTGGTATTCTACGCATGAATGTAAATTCCATATCAAGAGGGCGTGGCAGATTTTTCTCCCATACGCGGATCGTCCTCGGTATAGTATCCAATCCAATTTTTACATATCCTGGGCCATGTTTCATTAAACTATTTTTCAATAAAAAAGCGTCACTTTTCTATACTAAATTTGCGCACAGCCAATGAAATGCAACGATATCAGTAGGTTATATCCCCTGTCCGTGATTGTACTTAGTTATTGAAAAGAAGCTTTATGAAATGGGGCCCAAGTTCAACGCTCAAAAATCCCCTCAACCACCTCTAACCCAAAGAATACAAGTCACAATGAAACGACACCACGATATAAACTAAAAACAGAAATGTTCATATTCACCTCGTGCTAATCTCATTTCTTCCGCTTTGGGACTATCAACCACTCGCGTATAAGCGCCCCTTACGTTCGTATCACTCTGCACAGGTGTCAATGTGTGCAACCCTGCCGACTCGGATAATGGAATCTGACGAAAAATGGAAGCACAAAAGTGGGGAGAGTTTCATGAGTTTTGGGTATTTTGAAGGCCTCTCTGTCCAAAGAATATCAAATGTGGTTAATAAAAAACCCAACTCCTGAAGTTTGTTAGAGAATTTGGTAAATGATCACAAAGTGCAGAGAAAAAGAGGACACTTTTGTCATTTTTTTTAGACGAATGATGGAGAGTGCCGATCACAAGAATTTATCTTGAAGTGAGCAGGAAAGTATCTACAGTTTGGTTAGGAATTAATCGATGTGCTATGAAAAATGATACCAAAAATCCAGAAATTACCAGAGTATATCAAATTAGTGTTTTCCTGAGAAAATATGAAAAGAGAATGGAAAGTTGGATGAATATGCGATTTGAGAAAGATATTTCAAGGAGAAATAAAGTGCTTTAATAGAATATCCGAGAAGGAAAGATCCACAACAATTGACTACCCAGTGTGTTAGTAGACCCAAGAAGAGACTATGATGTTGTTAGACACTTATCCACCACATTGCACAAAGAAATTGTAGAGAGATAAACGAGCAAACATTTCATTTTCAACATAAGCATGGGGAGTGTTTCACAAAGACTAAGTCATCCCCTGAGAGAACATTGCCAGTATTATGGTGAGAGCAACCAGTGGCATGAATGGCCTGCCATATTTAAGTCCAACTTAAAGTCAATCTTAGTCTTTGTGAAACACTCCACTGCATTAAGAAATATTATCAGACCGCAGTTATAAGAAGCAGATTGGCAAGGCTTTAACCACGTTCCAATGCTAACTACTCGTGAAACAGTTAAAGTTAAAATAAAATGTTTGTCGTTATATTCCAGTGTTTGTTGTACATTAATTAGTAACACAAAGCAAATACATCAGAAAGAATCTACATATAAGTACATGTATGCTACAAAACTGGTCCTTTCTGGTCACATAATTTGTAACACATACTCCCACATGGAAGGAAATTAAAATGGTTTCATGCCCACAAAGCATCTGATGACAGTATTCTCTGGAGATAAACATGTTTGGAAACTTTAATACGGAAATATAATGCCAATATGCACAAAAAGAATTACCACTTTAAGTGGACCACAATTTCTTATAATGGCACCTTTATTGTTGGTCTTATACTCTTGGATTAGGTTTATAGCTCAGTTGACCACATACGGCCCACAAGAGGCAAAGTATGACTTGTAAGCCTCCTGAAGAAAAAAATCTAAGGGCTCAGGAAAGCAACTAACTATAAGACTAACAGGACGTGGACCAACATGTGGACCTTCTGAAAGTATTTCTGGGGCCGTCTGCCTCGTTGAACGTCACTCTTGTTTGCTGTCAGTCAAACGAAATGACCCCTCATTAAATTGACAGACATACATTCAAATGGTTAATGGAATGTTATATAGATTGTGCATCTTCACCAACTACTTCAGATTACATTAGATGAGAAGTATTACGATATACTACATATATTGGGTTAGTGTGCCTCAACCATGAGTTACAAGATTATAAGATACAACAAGTATGACCATAAAAATTAGGAGAATATGATTGCATGGAAATATGCGATAGTGTCATCAATCGGAAGGAAAGATATACAAAATATTATGTGATAACATATAAAATTTGCGTTATTTAAGAAATAAAATGTAATCATTATTTCAATTGGCATTTACATGATTAAATCATTAGACAGAAACATATGTTCACGTCGGAAATCAAAATAACAGATAATAAAAGTTAAAAAAAGAAGAAAATAAAAGCGCAAGCGTTCGTTATTTCAGTTAAAGAATAACATACTATCTAACGTATGCGGGAAATTTAAAAGCATTCACAAAATCTGTGCATAACAACGCCACTACCTTTGACATTGACCCGATATTGCACTTAATAATTATGGCAGAAAAGAGAAATGTGAATTTAAGGCATTATACATACAACCAATGTTTTTGAGGGAAAATTTCCATTGCGAAGATGTGAAAAATCAAATGTGCTTGTGATTTTTGTCAACTATCCTATCTTTCAAACTGGCCCTGACTACCGGTAGCCCTTAAATGGAACCATCATAAATAAACATAACATGCGACTGTATATTCAAATTGATATCGAATTGATTATCATTACGATGATTTAATTTCATGATGACATGTGTTTTCTTTTGAGTTGTTATCAAGATCATCATTATTTTCATTCGACTTGCTCTCTTTTCTTTCTATCTTGTCAATCGATTTCAAAGAATAGTCTCTAATGACATCATCTGGATCTAACACAACAACGTCTTGTGATAAATTTTGCCCATGAAATGAGTTTGCAGAACTTGCTTTGGTTGGAGCTACCCCAACAGAAATTTCATTTACTTTGACAGTAGTTGCTAGATCAGTATTATTTAGTCCCTTTGGAATGTTTTTCCTTTTGGATACTGTCAAGTCTTTTGCTACCATCGATGAGCTTTTCGGTCTCGTCGACAAATCTGTTGGCATGATCGTAGTGACCTTTACTTTAGTTGATAGATCTGTAGGCTGAACAGAAGCGACGGTCACTTTTGTGGACAGATCGGTCGGGATCACAGACGCATTTGTGACCTTTGGCGCAAGGCATCTTGCTTTAGGGGCTCTAATTTTCATAAAAGGTTGATCGATCCGTTTATTTTTCAAAGGTAAATTAGAGGTAATCTTTAATACCACGAGTCGCTGCTCCTGGGACGGAATGGCTCCGGCACTCATGGCTAGCTCCCTGGCGAAGCTCTCGTAGTAACCTTTCAAACTGCTGGCCCGGGCGTTGGCATTGGCATCGGTGTCAGGTTGCTCTGTCTTGATGGCGACGCCGGTGAAAGCGGTCATCTGCGCGGGAGTGATGGCTGTCAGAGATTGGTTGGCGGTGACGGCTGTTCTGACCTGGTTCGGCTGGTTTGGTCTGGTGGGAACGGCCAATTGGACGGTGCGGACGTGGGCCATAGGTTCAGCCATCTGCACACCCTCTACTCCTTTGGCCGGGGACAGCTGGGCCATCGTCGGCCTGGTCTGAGGACTGACGCCGTTACGCTGGGCAAACGCTTGCGCATCTGTAGAGCAGTAAAAAACATCGAGAAATTAAAACATGAACAGCTTCTTCGAGTCCCTTCAGCCATTTCAGGACATAGAACATTTAAACTTGCCAATTTACTAACTACCTCAAATGACATTGTTTGATGACAGAAGTGACTTTTTTAAAATCTTACTTGTATATTAAGAACTTCATTTTTATACCAGTTTATTTCATCACAGGTATTTTTTTGATATATTGATTAACAGCACTTTTTTGACATTTCAACATTTTTGTCATCGTAAAACCAATCACTAAAATTGTTAATGAAATAAATTTTAAGAATTAATAGGCGAGGCAAATGAAAACAATCACACAAAAAAGATATCAAGTCAAAATAAATATGAAGATGAGAGATGTATGACGAATACTAAACAATTATGAAATTAGTACATGCAGCTTCATTCACATATACACACAAAGTTAGGCTTGTATTAGATAGTAGCATGGATTTGCAATTTTAGTTTAAGTTTCTAAATAAACTTGTTGCACAGAAGTACGATTTTGATTCATCTCTAACGCCATAACGTCATGTTTCACGCAATTTCTGAAAACATCTGCCGAAGCTTCTCAGCAAGAAACAACCATTGGCGATTTCTATCCACCTGACTCCGATGTATAATTTTTTGTGAAATATGTTTACATATTTTTCAAAAAATGTCTTGAATACGTCCATAAAATAAGTTAAATGAGAATGTCTAAATATATCTGGGTAAATTAAGTTAATACTGTCAAATCAGCAATAGAAATCATTGTGAAATATGTCCACATATTTCTCAAAAATTGTCTAAATACGTTGATTAAATGGTAAAATGGTAATTAGATGAAGAAGAAAAATACAACGGAACAACACTAGCACACACATACTATTTACTAAGAAATGAAGAAAAATAAATGAAGAATGAATACAGAACAGATATTATAACATCATTAACATGCACATTTTCTATTTTCTAATTCTACATTTCAGTATCTAGTGGATCGCCAGCAATTAAGCTTGATTTTTGAAGGCACAAATATTGCATTCAAAATATGACGTTGCAAACTTTGGCAAGTATTGAAATCATCCCGTAATTCCACCAAAAGGCGTTAACATAATCAAAAAGGTTTAAGCCATGAATATACCATCATCATGATTGGTTACTGACATCCCCAAAAGCCCACATGACTCCGGGCGACCAAATGAATACTAAAAACACATGGCAAAAATATGTATGGACAATTTGTTAAAGTCGCGCTATATCTGATTTTGTGGATTACGTTTCATCCCAACTTTTCATGAAACAGTTTCCTGTCTTATAAAAAGTGGTGATTGATCTGATCCGATCACATCTAACTTCAGATAAAATAATACCTGGTGCAAGTCTGTAGATTATATACTAAACCAGATATGCCAACATTTACATTTAGCTTTGAGGAAGGATTCATTCAAAAATCAGGGAGGTTTCTATTAATTGCATACAGCATAACAGGAATAATCTTACAGTAGACTTGCGGAATAATCTTTCATATAATCAGGGAGACATTAAAACTTGTGTGGAGTGAGGTTGATTTATTGTTTAATTCAGGGAACCTCCCTGAAAATCAGGGAGGGTTGGCATCTCTTTTTAAGAATGGGTGCAATTTTCAATATTAATATATAGATGAGGTGTCGTGGTCAAGTGGATACGTCGCCGGACTGTCGATCACAAGGTCCGCGGTTCGAGTCCCGCCGCCGCACTGATGCCCTTTGGCAAGACATTGATCTACATTTGCCACACTCCACCCAGGTGAAGTAAATGGGTACCTGGTAGGAATTTATTCCTTCAAATGCTAGAGCGCTGTATGGAAGCCGTGCTAAAGCCAGGGTAATAATCAGGAGCGCTAGGAGGGTCAAATCTGACTGACATGAGCGCTATACAAGAACCCATTATTATTATTATTATTATTATCCAATTTATGGCCGACATAATTAGAGTGAAGGCCGATGCTTTTAACGACCCTGGATGCAAAACATGGATATAACTAAACTAAGACAAATACAAGAAAATAAGATTGGGCATGCGAATGAGTTGAAGAGGTGGGAAATACCTTCTTCTACATTTTTCTCCTTCTTAATGAGCTGAGGGTTGAAGTGAGCCTGCACCACCACCACCTGCTTACCCAAGAGTTCCTTTATGGTGTAGGCCGGGGGGAGCCTGACGGTGGCACCACTAGGGGCTACCGTGGGCGCCGCCCCTGCTTGGGGGGACGTCGTCGGGACATGGATGGGATACCCGCCAGCCTGCGGACTCTGTTGCTGGAGGCTGCTGTAGTATTGCGCGAACTGGGCAGGAGTGATGGTCGTGGGTTGCTGAGAGTTGTGAGCCATAAGCTGCTGCGGGGTCGGGCGCTGGATGGTGACTTGAGTTGGAAGGGCTTCATCGGGAAGGTCAAGTTCGGCGATCTGCTGTTTCTTTCTGGTCAGTGTCGCTTCTTCCATGACGTAACCGTTCACAATCTTATTCCGCAATATCCTATGAATAAAATATAAGATACATGGAAAGAAGATATTCAATGTTGGATTTGGAATAACAATCTTATTCCGTAATATCCTATGAATAAAATATAAAATACATGGAAAGAAGACATTCAATGTTGGATTTGGAATAACAAAAAGTGTGGTGTCTGTGCTGATTAAAAAATACAAATAGAAATGAAAATGTTTAGTCTGTTGAACTAATGCGACCTCAAATCAATATTTAATTCCACAAAGATGTAATGGTTATTTCTGAAGTTTTACAACCTATGGTGGTTATGTATCTACGGGGGAGGGGGGGGGGGGGTCTATTTACAGTTGCTGTGACCAAAGTTGCACAGGATGGACATGGAAAGTTGGTAACAGGAACAACAAAAATGAAGAATTGGAAACAACCGATATTGGGTACAGCGAAGACAGATTTGACTTTCAAAATGACTTTAAAGAATCGCTTCAAGAGCTTCACAATAAACATTACCTGTTGATGGAGCTGACGCTTGGAACTGTCTCCTTGCCGCAAATGCTTTCTGAAAGTAACCTGTCGCGGATTTCCCAGGCGAAGATGGTTGGGTTATCGCGTTTGTAGTCTGCGATCTTATCGACAACGTCTCTGGTGGCCACCTTTGGTTTACTGCCACCAATGACGCCTGGCTTGATGGACCCTGTCTCGTAGAATCTGATAGAGAGAAAAGCCATGTGCATCATGGTAAAGAGGTTATGCTAGGTTAGAGGCCTACTTCGATCTTCCTGATTATTTTGTCCCCTCCCAAATTAAGTAAACCGTTAGAACATATGAATACGTAAATCAAGCATGCAATATATATCGCGTTGAATAATTCTTTTTTAAACCATTGATAATTAAATCCCATTTTGTGTTTAGACTGATCTATGTAGCCTTTTTCTTTTCGATCATCATAGAGATGAACTTGGAAGGAACAGCAGATTCTTTTATGTTCTTGCTCTTTTCGGTTGCTTAACTTTGAAGACGATTTTGTTATGACATGTAACTTTTCTTGAGCTCCGCACTTCGCACCATCCAACATAAGAAAAAGAGGATCATGGGGGACCAATGGTCACCGGTTAGGCATTCTTTTCTATATAGAGGGAGCAAGTAGCTACAAGTAGGACAGTGTGGCTTTAACTTGTTTCAGACATACCTGACAAGGATCTTGCTGACACACCCATGTGACACTTTGAGCTGTCTGGAGATGTCACATGGTCGGACTCCTTCCCGTGCCAACTCCACGATCTGTGTGCGAATCGTTGTTGGGAGAGGGCGGCCATTGGCGAAGCATCCTCCTAACTGGTTTACTCCCTCGGCATCTAACAAAATGTAAAACATGAAAATATATTTTTTATAAATGCAATGCTTCCTGGGTGAAATTTCAATTATTTAAACACATTTGTGGCTTACACCCAGTAAATAAGATTGATTGATCGATCTGTATTGAAAAAAAAACGAGTCAGAACATTTTTGGGACCAGCGGGACTTGAACCTGCATCTACTGCTTGTCGGGGAGCGACTCTACCACCAGGCCATCACTGGTCCATGGCACAGTCACGATGAACTAGAAACAAATACCCAAGCTCTCCTGATTCATTCTGACTGATTAATATTCATTAGTCCGCCATAGGACAATAACTTTTATAAATGTAATGCTTCCTGGGAGAAATAAATAAATAAATAAATGAAAATATAGTTAGGTAAAGGTATGTGGTTTATACTGACTGAATACACCAGTAAGTACCAGTGAGAGAGTTTATACTGAAAGAACAAGGTGATCAATATTAAAGAAAACCTCACCACAAGAAATCACTTATTTCTGAGAGAGTAATTATATTCTTGCCCATTAATCTACAAGATTCCCCACCAAAGTGTGTGAGAGAGAGGTATAAAGCAAGATTTTCTGAGCATAATGTACAGTTTCTTGACACGACATGGGCATAGCCATTTTCTTGATAACTATCAGGGGCGGATCCATGAAAAAAAATCGGAACGACTCAGCCAGGCGCTGAATAAGCGGGGGGGGGGGGGGGGGGGGGGGGGGGGGGGTAAGAGGACAATTTTTTTTTTTGGTTACAACATTTTTTAATTTGACATTTTCCAACCGTTAGGGGGGGGGGGGCGTTAGGGGGTGGGGGGGTATGTCTCCTTTTTAGTTCAGCCATTGGCATATATATATTTATTTTTTTTAATTATTTTTTTTATAAATTTGTTTTGGCCGGAGGAGGGGGGGGGGGGGGGGGGCACGCCCCAGTTTTTCGGAACATTTTGGGCAAATTAAGGGCTGATTTTAACATATTTTTTTTTGGCCGGGGGCACATGCCCCCTGTGCCCCCCATCCCCCCTGGATCCGCCACTGACTATGTGTACTATGCGAAGTCAGAAAGGCAAAACTAGACCTAAACCCAGACCTAAACACTGTAGCAATGTGCCTGATGTTTCTGTTTTAAAAGGGTATGGAGACCAGGATCATAAATATGAACGCCTGTGTTTTTTTGTGATTTCCGTATATATATTACAATTTCAGTTGAATTAATAATTTACATAGAGCATAACAAACATAAAGAGAGAATGGGTAAGAAAAAAAAGAGGGTAAGAAAAAAAAAGGGTAAGAAAAAAAAAGGGTAAGAAAAAAAAGAGGGTAGAGAAAACGAGATAAAGTGTGCCTGGTCATATTGCATTATTATTGCATTATTTGTACGTACGGTCATACCAAGGAGGGTATACCAGCACCTTGGTCATACTACACATGATCCGTGTATAACATCTAAATTGGCAACATAATGCACAATTCTGCTTGCTATATTCAGCTTGACAAACGCGCTGTATTTCTTCAATCTTGGGTATATTCTGGAATATTTATTAATTATCAGGACTAATTAATTACGAAAAGTACATGACTCACACGAGTACTGTATTTCATTGAAGCAGTACTGATAATCTCTGTACAAAAACCCAAGGGTGTCGCGCTCTTGCACTTCGGTGCTTTTACGTTGTGCCCGATCTCGCATGAATCCCCGCATAAATCACATTCAGCGGTGGCTGCAACGCGGCTAATATACAATCGTTCAAAGGCGTGGGGAAACTTCGTTCTAAATTTCCCCCTAAATGACCATGGAAACAATTTATTTTCGAATCTTTACTTTTAAGCAGTTTTTGAAAGTATGAAAACAAAATCGAACTGTAAACGAAACTAAACGAAAATGAGGCTCGGCCCGCAGCCTAAATTCCTCTGTCAATTCATTGAAGAGATTGTTTAAAACAAAGTTGTAATTTGTAAAGTTGTAATGTAATTTGTAAAGTTGTAATATTAACATGATTAATTCACATAATTGCGACTTCATCAATATTTTTCTATTGGCATTACAGTTGAACTTTGCAAACGAGTATTCGTTTGTGCCACGTCTATTATTGCTGTGTTATATCTTTCTAAATGTACTATGGAATTCGATTTTAACTGTTCTGTATAAACGTTATGCTTTTCAATGTAAATATGTTCATATTTATTCAGTGCCCCATGGGCTACCCTGACAAAAGATAATAAATAAATAAATTCATAAAATCAAGAAAATGACTGCGCTAATGTAATGTCAAAGGCATTACATCATGCCATGAATATCTTCATTTATGTATCTCTTTTACACTTTTCGTTAGGAATAATGTATAAGGTAAATAATAATATATCACTTTTAGTTTATACTGCAACTTTCATCAGAGCATCTATCGGGTGGGGCATGGGTGGGGAGGGTGGTACATGTAGTTGCCCACATAAATTTGGAATAAAGAGTAATACATTAAGTTGTACGAGTTTGGCCACCTCATCCCCCCCCCCCGGCCCCGAAGGGTCGCTTGACGATTTGTTTTTCTCTTCGAATAATGCCCTAACTTTCACTCATTTGTTTCTCTCATTTTTCTGCTTTTAATAAACCAAGATCAGGGTGGACTTCCCCTTTAAATACGATTAATGCGTTTGCAGCCCCTCCTAAAGAGAGATGTACGCGCCTATTCTAAGGTTGTTTTCGCAATAAGCCAAGACAGTTTCAAGAAGCTAAGGTAGGTATACCCAATTAAATCTATTCATAACAGCTTTTAATATGGTCCTGCGTGGCCCGTAATCCTTCGTATAACTTTCCTTAATCGCAAGATTATCTTGATTCCCAGTATAACTGGGGAGTATAAAGGAAGTGTCTCTTAAAGGGTATACAACAGACGCTCGCAAATTCACTACCTAAAAGAACTATACTGAATGTATTGTCAGGCGCCATAGTTTAGTCCCTTATCCTTTAACGTATCATACCCTACTTCAGATTCTATATATTATCACCATCGCTTTCTTACCAAAATCTATACGACCCCACCCACACTACAGTGTATGTCTGGTAGCTTCTTCTTTTTTAATTCGAACCATAAAAGGCTTTGACCGGGCGCTGATTTTACGCCTTTGTATAAAGCCTACACACTCGGCTCAAAATGAAAGGTTACAAACTAGATCCAGATTTCTGGAAGGTATTGTGAGGTCCAATAATACCATTCTATAGCATCGAACAATCGGCTTTTCGGATCGGCGCCTGCGGGACCCTCTGCCCCCTTCAACCTTACCGAAGATAGTCTAGTTGAAGATAGACCTTACTGGATCGATGTTTCATTATTTACGTAAAACATACATTAAAGGTAAAGAACAGTTTTGGAAACGCCCCCCTCTCAAAAAATGAAATGGAAGCTCTTATTACCAATCATGTGAAAGAATATGTTTTGACTAATGCGTGATGTTACAAATTTTGCAGAGAAACCGCCTACTAATTGATATACCTGTATTTGGTATATTATTATATCTATTTGGACCTGATAGATATCGCGCATGTGTCGCGTAGTCCATCTTTGTGTGTACAGTGATTGTAACTTTACCAAGACTGGGCCAAATTTCTTACCATTTTGATGATTCCAGAACCTTGCAGTACACACCAATACTTTAATAGTTTAAACATATTTGTGGCTTACACCCAGTAAATAAGATCGATTGATCGATCTGTAATTGAAAAACAAGTCAGAAAAAATCTTGGAACCAATACTTATATATGCTAGATGGTCAACCTTTCTGAACGATTCCACAACGTTTCTTTCACAATGCAATCGCATGACCAGAACTGGTCTTTATCTTTAAAAAAAAAGGATTGTGCATGAATCTTTCTACTGTTTGAAAAAAACATTGATGGGAAAGGGTTAGCTGAAAGGTAACTAAGCAGATCAGAATATAACACTTCTTCTGTTTCCTTGGTTGAAAATACCAAATCGGAAATATATAAAGATGGGGGGGAATAACAATCCTGATACGATAACCCCAAATAGTATAGATATTTCATATACATTTCTAATGAAGCAACATTACTGTAATGATACTAATACCAAATTTAAACAAAATAATGATAACAATAATACACTCGGTCACAGAATGAATTCGACAGTGGACACTATTTACAGCTAAGATTTTCAAATACAAATTTAACAACAATAACATAAAAGTATAAAAGGAACCGGAGAATTTTATATTAACTAATTTTGTGTTCCTTTCAGTTCAGTTTGTTTTATTATCATATCGCAGCCTCAGCTGAATTACGTGACAATTTACAATCAAATTAAAAATAACATCACGTTTCATTTCTAAACAACATAATGTCATAACACAATGCAAAGGTATATACAAAACAAAATAGATACTTTACATGTAGTATAATCAATATTAGTTAATCTGAGAAACATAAATTCTGACATAAAGTCAAATCGAATACCTAGTACTATTTCAGCAGTTTACTATATTTTACCCATTTAAAAGGTACTCTATCAGTATCAGTGCTTTCCTGATGCAAGATGTCGATGACTTTGTCCGTACTGTAAGTGGGAGATAACTCCATAAAGAACCGCCTACAATTATGAAAATGAAATCTTTCTTTTGGTTGTTCTGATCTTATATATTTCAGTTACTTTTTCCCCCTTTTGCCTTGTTCGATACTTGTGCTTGAATGAAAGAGCAATATTGAATGCTTGAATTAGGCAAAATTCCATTTACTAATTCATACATGAAACTACAAATACTAAATGTGTGCAGTTGTTACACAATCAAGAACTTACTTTCTAAATAATGGTTTTGAATGTGCCATTATTCTTTAATTTGATATGGATTTCATTGACGGTTAATATGAAGAAAAAAAACAATAAAGAATGTTCATTTACTCGTTTTGCTGATTTAGTTGCGGAAACCAAGTGGGTAATAACAAAATATAAAATATAAAATAAGCTTCGAAATTGCGTAATTTCTCAGAATTCCCCACCCCGAGACGCTTTGCACAGATTTGTAAGCATAATAATTTTATTGTCGGTATCGGTTTTTTTTAGAGCCAGGCCTTAAGGGGGGGGGGGCAAGAGGGCTTCGTTTTGTCGGGGTGTTTGGCTAAGGGTGCGTTCAATCGACACTTTTTCACCCTAGAATCACAGCTTTCAAAGACGTTTAGTTTAAAACACGGTTGCGTTCAAGCGATTTTTCGTCGGTCGTAAAACTTATAAGGCCAAGATTAAATCCACTTAATCCCCACACGTTGGTTGCTCATAATGGTATAGGCTTCGTGGTTTCAACGCATTGATGGATTCACGTGGAGTTCTTCTTACAATGGTCTTTCAAAGTTTCAATAACGATATTCAATCAAGAGAAAAAGGTTCAGGAGCAGGTCAAGGAGAGGTTATCTCAATCTTTTATATTTGAGAATGTGTGATCATTACCTTTCGCATACAATTGAATTTTTAAAATTATATCACGCAACTTAACACGGGAATTCTATAAGTTCCACTCGGGGCAGACCTTTACATACATGTACTACATCAATTGGAGATGATGTTGCAGTGGAGTATAAAGCAAATTTTATTATCAAAAACCTCACTTTCAAAGCTTTCCACGACAGATATTAAGAATAGCAAAAAATAAATGAGGATTCTTAAAACCATGGATTTACTAACTCAATTGTAAAAGGATCAAATAGCCAGGAATCGCTCCATTTCACGCTCATAAAGGATATCATAACACGGAATCTTCCCACAAACAAATTCCTTTCAACTATTGTACCCTAAAATATTCCCTTGAGCATGATATTATCAATGACTATAGAGTAAATGAAGGAGAATGTGGAAAATTTCGAATCTCCTTTGAATTACTGGAATAAAAGGAAACTTTAGCCAACACGCGATTGAGCTGCAAAGGGGCAACAAAAATAGTACATAACATGTAATGATTAGTGCTGTAGTCAAACGTTTAACCGTCCGGTATCCGACCGCCCATGGCGGATTCCGTTTTCAATTGGACGGTTTCGTTTACCCGTTTTTTTTTTTTTTTTTTTTTTTTAATTTTTTTTTTTTTTTTTTTTTTTTTTTTTTTTTATATATTTTTTTTTAAAGTTTCGATTTATGCCCCTACACCTGGCACTATGCCTGGCAATGTCTCCCAGCTCAGTAATCTGTGTGTTGACTCACCACTCTGAAACTAGAACAACACTCCAATTTGTCTGTCATCTTGGTTTGAAAGTAATCTTTGTAATAGATCTCAATATGTAATTTATAATAATAATTCATCCAACTTGAACACATGGCCTACCACAAGGTTCTATCCTAGGTCCTGTACTGTTTTTACTTTACATTAACGATCTTACACATTCCTCTAAAATCGACATTGTTACTATTATTTATGACAAGTTCACAAGCACAAATGAAATTCCTTCCCGCTTTTTCACACGGACCTGGCTTGCTGCCGACAGAGTCGGTGAAGAAAAAAAAAAGTTTTAAAAAAAGTTTAAAAAAAAAAAAAAAAAAAAAATGTTTTTTTTTTTTTTTTTTTTTTTTTTTTTATAAATAAATCGTTTAACCGAAAACCGTCCGGTTTTGACTGGCGGTTAAACGGAATTGGAGATATCCGTGATGTTACAGCACTAGTAATGATGTTGCAAAACTACGAAAATATTTTCATAAACATTTCAGAAAAAAATTATAGCCTAGCATGGAATTAGTGTCCGTGGAACCTTGATTTCTTAGCGAGTTCGCAGCACTTCTTTCTATTCACTCGCCTTTTTGTTCCCCCGTGGTGTCACAAAAAGCAGGCGATATCGTCTACTGAGTGACAAATCATGTGTCGCATCCGAACAATACCTACATCTTAATAAACTGTAGTCTATAATATCTGCCATTTTATCTACTTTGGAAAAGTTATAAAACTACATAGAAACATCGTCAATGCAACATGATGAACATGAATCGAATGAACATTTTTGTAATGTTTTCTTATAATGTTGGTGGCGCTATAACAACGCACAAGCTCGAAATACTAAAATGCGCGGAGGCCGAGACCAAGTTTCCCCCTGCTCTTCAAAAGGAGACCGAAAGGGCGAGTTTAAAAGGTGACACCATTAAATGAAAGTTCTTTCAAAGGTGTTTAAATGCATTTTCGAGCAGCAGCTTCTCTTGAAATTGTCCTCCGTATATATTTCAATTCCATTTTACAAAAATCCATAAACTGGAATCAAATGAGGCATAGGTTAGAAGACTACGCAGAAATGGGAAAGAAGTCATTCCCATGAAAAGAGTCAAAAGGGTACGACGAATAAAGGTTGTTTACGTGAAAATAAAAAAGGTAGAACTGAGAACGACTATCTTGACCAGGTAATAAGTAGCCTCCTTTCAATAAGCTTACATTTTCTAAGAAAAAGAAAAAAGAAAATAGAATCAAAAGGACATTCTTGCTTAAATCGGCATTGGATAATAATTCTGCGTGACTTGATGTTTTCTGTTCACTAGCATATTTTACGTCCAATAAATTGACCATGTCCCATTTTATCGTTGGCTTAAAATTATTAAAATTAAAAGAGAAAGAAAAACACGAGCGAGTCTTACGCACCACCATGTAAATCCAAGACTATGTAAGTTTGTATACAATTCTATCTCGTGGGTTCTAATATTCAAATGCACGGATTCAAAACCGTTTAATACAAACTACTTGAAAGAAGGCTAGATGTGGTGGAGCTGGAGAGAATGGTAGTTCGTGATTATTACGCTTTACTAACCCCCAGTCAAGCGATGAAATGGTTTTGGGGCTGGTTGAAAACAACCGCTGAGGTTCAATTCCTCCCCTCGCCAGGATTCATCAAAACGACTCCACGATGAATAGACTTGTTTGCTCAGTTTGGCTGAGGAGATTTTTTTTGGTTGTATAGCATTGATTTTACGACCCATTCTCCCGCAAAATGTAATTCGGTTTATAATGGGAGAGTAGATAGAGAAGGTTGATAATAAAGCTAATACTGTACAGAACATGGGAAGATGTATTGAGAATTGAGATAAAATGGAGAATGTACATGCATCTATTGAGTGAATATTTCGCCCTTAATGCCTTATATTAGTGTAACTCGATTTTATCACAGCAGAACAAATTAGAGAATAATGCTTTGGGTGATTTTCCCGCATAATAACAGATACACCTAAATTATCCCACGAGCCCGAAATGTCTATACATCGAGTATATTTAGTATAGTTCACTGATGTCTTTTGGTTGGCGAATATAATATGCGAATAATACTGTATATTCGTTATCTCTCCAATGGCGACATTTACTTTAGACTGTAGGTGAACACTTGGCCGTTGGTTCAAGGTTAAAATATCATCAGACTGAGCATGGGTTTAACCTGATTAAAGGTGGAACATCAAACTACCTTCACAAGTACTTTCTTAAACCTTACTGATGAAATGGAGAAAAATGACAACAAATAACAAATTCTGATGATCAAATTAATCAATTTCGTAAGAAAAAGGACTGCAATTTTGTGAGAGGGAGAGGTTGAAAATTGGCGCTCCATAAAATTATCAGTAGGTTAAATGTAGGACGGGGGGGGGGGGAGCTAACATTAAGCCCTAATAAAGTTGTTGTATGATAGTGTCATATTTGCTACTGCCTTTCACGCATATCATACTTGAATGAATCCACGTCGTTTGGTGATCATTTCGTGTCTCCGCGACGGTGAATTATGTGTAACACACCCGAGCATTAAACCGACATAAGAATGGAGTAAGCCTTTAATAAGCCTGCCAATGCATTTAAAGGTCCAACTTCTTTTAGATTGCAAGGCCATACTATTGTATAATTGAGAGACATAAGTATGTAGCCCCTACGTCTTTTCCGTCACTTTATATGGATATCTGAACTGCTATCAATCATTCATGTTGTGTTCGGAGTAGCTTCTTGTCATGAGATTATTTTCTACCCAAGTCATTTATAGTAACCTAGAATAGGCTCCAAAATATAGATTGATCTGATAATTGTACTCGAAAATCAATGGGAGTATTATCCTGCGACAAGCATTGGCTTTCCGAGTCGATCACGATAATATCAGTTTTAATCATGAATATTGTTCGCCATATACCTCCCGCCGCGATTTTGTTATAAACCACGCTTTAGACGAACAACATTCGAAAGCAAAGATGGTACAAAATTACACAAGATGAATGTATTGTAAAATAGATTGGAAAACAATTCGAAAATAAATGTAGTTTATATATATATATATATATATATATAGCTGGTAGCCTTTTCTATGTAACATTTTCGTTCAATTAAGAACATTTTGTCATGCGTTAACGTTGTCACGCAGACAAACTTTGCCCAAAATTATCAATAAAATTGATGTACATGACTGTATATCCCATCAATACCCGGAGTATATAGGGAATACATGTACTCTCTCTCTCTCTCTCTCTTTACTTTGGTCCAGTGGTAATCGGACTTCCTTTCACCTTGAAATCTTACAAGCGTACTTCTGATGCGTGCAGTGAATGGGAAAGGTAAAAGTCGCTGCACTCTCAAGAGATTATGATGGATCCAGAAATTATAACTCCTTGTGAATGTAATCTGTTAGAGTTGAATTCTAGACTTAGGGCAGGGCGATTGATGTTACATAATCATGGTATTAATGTGTGTCGATCCCCGAAAAACTGTTCTGGCCCCCGGAGTTTATGTCAACCACACACCTCGCGATTTCCAGACGAACCAAAAATGTTTCACTTATCACAAAACCCTTTTTTTTTAATAATTAGAGAGATGAATGAAACGTATTGATACTCGCTTGCTTGACAGCATACTTGGATTAGCAGTACATTGTCATTAATATACTTGCACACATGTTGTACGCAAATTGGTGGCAGAAAAAGAACATGAAAGTTGTGTCTCATAATCTTAGCATAAATAACACTTTTATTGTTTTGGAAAAACGGGGCGATACCAACGGACATTTTTCGTAATGTAATCAAATGTTATGATACATGTATATTTGTTAAGTGCCATGTTACAAATTATTTCATTCACCTGTTACAACCAATTGTATTAAATTGTCAGATAACGAGTTGTATATATTACTTTTTGCTAGGTAGGACAAACATTAGCTTGTTACTAGGAAACAACACGGAAAGAAATAATTTTAAACGAGACACGAACAAAGATTTGAGCATTAAATTTGATGGGATTGCATAAATGGCCAAGTGGTTTTACAAAATATATAACCACCAGAGTAAATTAACTCTTTTAGAGAAAATCGTGATTAATGAACACTTGAATTAACATAAAAGAGATCAATACAGGAGTGGATTAACTTAATTCCAAACGAGGATTAGCAAGTTAACTTTAAGTTTTTACATTCTCTATTTCAATCCTTTGTTTAGAAACAGGATGTTCCAAATTTTTCTTACTTAGCTTGCTTCATCCTGGAAGGCTGTATTTAAACATTGAAACCATAAAACTCTTTCATCAGAAGGTAAACTCTCTGCCTAAACAATACCACTTGCAGCTGAGAGGCGAAAGCAATCAACCTCTATTGTGATGCAAGCTGAAAGGCTCATTATGGACAGGATGGGGTCATATACTTAAGTGAATACATAAATGGCCTCTTTTTGAAAGAGTGCTAAAAAGGAGGGATGGTCAATACTCTAGTCAATACACATGCATTTTATTTGCCAAGACAATGATGGCATGTAAAACAATATTATAAATGTGCTTGCTAGTCAATGTTGATACTATTTGCAACATTAAAAAAAAAATCTACCAATCATCAATCCCATTAAAAAATAACATATATATTTCCTTCTCTCTTCAAAAAATACACCTGTTTAACATGGGTTTTGTTCAAAGGAATTATGAATATACTTCTTCACGATTACCCAACAAGGCACTAATAATCCTAAAATTAAAACAAAAAAAGCAAACATCATGGAAAACACACATACACAATAACAAAATGAAATAATGAAATGTCATTACTAACGAACATTTGAAAGCTGAAAGCTAAACTGACAAAAAGTTTCTAAATCTCAACCAAACAAATAAACCAGCAAACAAACCATACTGTGAACATACAAATTGTCAAAATATTGGGCTACTTTCAAACACACAACATGCACTGGAAGCGATGACATACGACTACACATCCATATAACATATCTGTAATAATAAGTTGATAATAAATGCACACACTGACCTGATAACCTTCTCCTCTTAGCTTTTGGTGTTTCCCCTTCTGGACTACTTTCTTCATGAACCTGCATCATTGTTTCACCTTGTACTTGCAACGCTGGTGGTCCTTGGTGGATGTGTAGCGATGCTTCTTGGTGTACAATATGCGCTTCTTCTATCATTTTGGGTTTGGATAATTAATACTTTTACAGCACTGATCGTTTTGAGTTTGCTGGATGTGATAGAATGAAGGATTGCAGAGAGGGTGATCAACCTGTAACAAAGGGAAATAACAAATCGTTGAAATTTAAAATACATCTTGAAATCTTGAGGATAGGTCTACTATTATCCGTAAACATACAATACTAGCTATAAAAAATTATATTGTTGGTACTGTAAGCTACATCATACCTGTATGAGTGACTTGTGATTGAGGATGTTAAGAATTGTCAAATACCTAAGATGAATTATTTTCAATCAGTACTCTTTCTAAGAATACTAAGTTTTTAGATGATCTACAAATTACAAATTATAAATCATTGGGCGCGGCCGCGGCGGAGAATAATGTAATTTTATACTTTCGGCGGAACATCCAAGCATGAGAGAGTTAGGGAATTACCCAAGGCAGGCTCCGGTGCACTCAAATCGTGCCAGTATCTTGGCGCAGTTTACCCAGACAGTATCTAAAATTCCTTGAGTTTACTCAGCCTCCGAAATCAAAAGAAGTATCACTGCTTCGGGGGGTTCAAAGTTAAGAAACTATCCCGACTGAATTGTGTGCACTTGCCACAGGTGAGCGCATAGCGTGTGACTAGGTACGGGGGCAATGTTGATATGAAGTCTACTGAAGCATATACGGACTGGGCAAAGGTTCTGCTTACAAACACGCTGCTCAAGATTCTTGGATCTTTCATTCTGCAGTCAAGCAAGCAAAAACTGTTCACTATCGCCGCGATCGTGGAGCAAGAAGGTTCATCCCCAAGTTGGAGGACATTTCCGACACGGGCCACCACAGAAAGAGTGCAGAGATGGACAATTTAAGGCAAAAAAATTGGGTGGTTCAGCCAAAGCCAGGTTAGGAAATCTCGTCGTAAATGCGAAACGCGCGTTTGACCGTAATCGTACACACTAAACAATTCAATCATGTTCTCATTTTTGGGAACATCAAACGAGCAATTTGCAGATAGAAACTCATTTTAAACAAACCATATACATTTAATCAAATTTACAGACTCATACATTATTTCAACAAGCAATGGTAGGCATAATGTGTTTAAAATTAATGCAGATCTTCTTGTGCATGTACTCACGTATGATGGCGGCCGAGAGAGCCCTTGCTTCAGCGCCGTGTTTAGCCGTTCAGCTTGAATGCCACTGCTGTACTAAATCAAACTGCTAGGCTCACTGCACCAAACAACCAGCGCACACAGTATTACGAGTCTAGTCGAGTACAGTACACACACACACACACGCAAACGTCAACACACGTAATACAACAGACACACACATTAACTATCATCTGCGAGCGAAGCGATGGCCCCCATTTTCGGGTGTGTATGGACGATAAAATAGTGTTCTCCCATCGAACAATAGAAGCCCACGCATTCTTTTACACCATGGGTCGCTGTTGAATATTCAAAGCGTTCTTGGCGGTCGAAACACAATAGAACTCGGGAGGCTAGGCTTCTCCTGGCCCCAACTCAATGTATTATGCGAGCGAAAAAAGGGGAATAACAATTCGTGTATATCATTGCAGTGATAGTAGTGCAAGCAGGGACTTTGGTGCAAGGCTAGTTTGCGAATATTACAGGAACACAGTACATATTTTGTGCGTAACAAGCTTGTCTGAACCGAGAGACTACTAGTATGCAGACCCGTCGATATGCTCAAAGCTAGCTTGGCTCAAGATAAATGTAATTGTCAAATTAAAGTCTATATGGTGTATAACGAAAGTTGCTGCCAAAGTGTATATTATTATTTTTTTAAATAGAAAATACATCCGCAAGCATGCATGCAATAACTAGAGTCAGGCGCGCCGAAAGCAGTTTGGAATTGGGTGGTGGGGGGGGGGGGGGGGGGACATTCCAGCGGAGCTCACCTTCAAGGGGCAGTGGCGTAAGGAGCAAAACATGTTTTTTTTTTGTATTGGGGGGGGGGGGCGGGGAGTCCAGGAGGCAGAGCCCCCGGAAACTCACGGGGTTTAGGTATTTAGTTACGGCCAGGTGAGCATCCAGGGGCCCTTGGTGGGGTCCACTGGGTGGAGCTCCCGGAAGCTCGGGGTTTTTCGGTATTTAATTACCATCAGATGAGCATCCAGGGGCCCACCTTACGGCCCTTGGCGGGGTCCAGAGAGCAGAGCCCCCGTTAGCTCAGGGGTTTAAGGCATTTAATGACGGTCAGATGAAAATATTTTGATACTTTATTTGTGACATTGGGAGGTCACTCATTCTTTTTCTCTCTCTCTCTTTCTTTCTTTTTCTTTAAAACGTACTTTTTCAAAAAAGTGATGGGGGCTCGAGCCCCCGAGCCCACCGTTCTGCAGGCCCTTACATGAAGGCTCCTTAATAAGCATATTTGTTCGCCCGACTGTAAAAAGGTAGGCCTATGATTTACCTAAAAAAATGAGAAAAAATAACAAACAACAAATTAATGTTTACTATTTAGGCCTACGCATTCACATTTAGGTACAAGGAACTAACAAACTAGTAATCGAGTTTTAAAAAGTTCCACAAAGAAAAAGGGTCGTTGGTGGTTGAGGTGCAGGGCTTTTAGAAGGAGATGTACAATTTCCCTCTCATCTCCCTTTCGTTCTCTCTCTCTTTATTTCGATATTCGTTTTAAGGGCATGTACCCCGCGGCCATCGCGCCCCTAGCACAGGAATACGCCACGCCAAAGCATGCCTTTAAAAATCTTTCTCGAAATAGCCGCTTTGCATTAAATTATAAGCCTTATTCCTGTAGGCCTATTTATTTCTTAAGAATGGAAAACTTGACAATAGTAGGCCTTGGTGCCTATTTACACAAACAGACCTGTAGCCGAAGATGTATAAATATATATATATATATTTTTTTTTTTGGGGGGGGGGCTTCTTGTAATGATAATGTTTAATAATACTACTAATAATAGTGATAATAAGATAATAATAATAATAATAATAACGAAGCGCCCATATCCTCCCCTCAGTTTACCTGATGCTCGCAATGGTGTCGACATTTCTGTCAAGGGTTATCGAATGTAGAAATTCAGTCATTACAAATGTGTGTACATCAGTAATCAATACAATCGATGCTATCTAGCGATTTGGCGATACTCAAAACTAAATTGAAACAATCATGATTTGTTTGGTATAGATATCTGAAACTTTTATGGTATTTATGTCATGACTTTATGTTTACCCTTTTCAGTCAATCCTGTCTCGCACCTATAGAACCTACGCATGTGCGCCCCATTTTAGGTAGTCAGCACCCCCACCCCCTTTTTTTTCGCCGCCCTGCAGGGCCCGGTAGCTAGAGTTTGATTTTTTTTTTTTTTTTTTTTTTTTTTTTTGGGGGGGGGGGGGTGGGGGCACATACATGTAATTGATCGACGTCCTGGCGAGGGGTCTAACAAAAATTGTAAATTTGGGGGAGCACGTCCCCCCCCCCTCCCGTGCCATTGACCATTACCATTGACATTCACACCGGAGATAGGGGGGGGGGGGTGCTTTCAAAAAGAGGGAACATGTATACGCGTACCTAAATACATGTATATAGCTATTGTTATCATTTTAATTCATTTAGTAGACCTAAAGGCATAGCGAGCGCGACTATTATCATGATCATCACAATGCTGAGAGACTGACAAGATGATAAATTTGCAGGCCAAAAGTTAATGACGAAAGCCAATATTTCTTTGATGAGTTTGGTATCGTAATGTGTTTCGAAAAGTATTGATTGTTATGATTTTTTCGAGACTATTTCTGGGGGCTTTGTTGGCTTTGTCCTTGCAGGGATTGGAGCGGAAACCCTCAATCAAAATAAAATGAAATCTAGAAGAAGAAAAAAGTATTTACGGGAGAAAATGTGATTTTGAATATGATGTACCGCTTAGGCATCGTTGGCAATGTAGAGGACGAAATGAAGAAGTGCAGTGAGAAATAAATTGTAATGCTAATGAGTGCTGTGACCGAGTGAAAATTGTTTTGTATAACCTCCCCGACCCTAGATCTGTTTTCCTTCTTTGTAATAAGGGGGCAGGGGGGGGGGGGTAGTGTGAGCACTAACTAAAACAATTATATAAAACATTTTTTAATATTTTTTTAATAAATTATTACAACATTTTTTTTTTAAAGGCCAGGGGCCCGGGCCCGTCGCCCCCCCCCCCCCCCTCGAGGATTCGCGCCTGGTACTATCTTCAAGTTCAAGTTCAAGTTTTATTTATCTTTCTTTCATAACACACTTTACAAAAATGACATGAATATAACATGTTTACAGAATATGGCGTTACAAAAGAAAGATGAGGTGACCTTGGGTGAAAGCAAGGCTTGTGGATTTAAGGTCCCTCATGAGTAGCTTATGAGTATGTCATAAAAGAACAAACTATCTACTGGAAGGAGAAGAAGAAGAAGGGTATAAGAGTAGGGGTCTTTGAAAGGGCCCCTATCAGGGTAAGAAATGTAATAACTTGATGATTTAAGGCTTATCAATAGGAGACCACCGCCGATTCCCTTATCAGAAAACTTTAAATGATATACTGTTCATACACGCTGGCTATAACGCCATTAGACTCTACGGTACTGATTCAAATCAATACACAATAACTATAGTTCCAAAACTACAGTCAAATCTGCTTTAGCGACTGCCTGTATAGAAGAAAAAACTTGTCTATAAAGACAATGTCTTTTGATTCCCATTATAAGTGCTTAATTCCTCTTAATTCATTACAAAAAAGAAAGCTGTAGGCCTACATGAAGACCTCTTGCTCATAAAGACAGTTTGTAACGTCTAAAAATACATGTTTCACTATAATAATAATGGACCATCCAGTGTTATAATTAATCTGTTGTCATATTTCTATTCTGAAACTTTCGTTAACTTGTGTGAAGGGGAAGTATTCAAACAGTTTCGAATGCGCTTAAGATATTTTATGGTAGAACAACGAATGTCTACAAAATAATATAGATTTTGATAATCAGCTACTCAATTTAAAGTACTGAAAAGTACCTGAGATGAAATAGTGCAACAGATAAACTTAAATAGGTTTGACAAAATAATGCAAGATTTATAACAGCGCCGACTGAGTATTTTGACCACGTACATTGAGATATATAAAAACTCCTTGAAGTTTATGTATCACTTCCCCCGAAATCAAGTTAAGAAATGGCTGAATGCTCTTGCCCGTGGAAGCACAAGTAGGCCCACTTTTGCGTGATTTGAAGAATCCATTTTTTGTTTATCGGGAATATCGGCTACATATTTTCACATCTTCGTGGACTCCCATTTATTCATGTGTTTACATACGCTGTGCCGGCTATCCATTGGTAAATAAAACATTTTGTGATACAATTATCGGCAAGTCTTCAATGTTACACCTCAAAATGAAAGCGTTGAAAATCCCAGGTCGGATTTTTCATTTTTGATTTAAACTATAAGAGCCGTGCTTATAGCATGGATGGGTGGGGTCCGGCAATGGGACGCCGTGCTTGAATACTCGCATTCCATAGCGTTAATAGTGTCTTTGTGTTACCTGTATAATCCCATTGACTCCCCGTTTGATCATCACAAACCCCCCTTGCAGAGATTCATCGTGGTTTTCAGAGAATGGGATTTGTAAAGGAGTGTTATTCGCGAAGGATTATGACGTTGACAATGGGATAATAGATTGTGTTCATCTTTTTTTTAATTCAAAGGAATCGTGTACTTGAACTTATTGGCAGTGTAGTCTATGCAGTTTAGACGTCAATAACGTAATATAGTCTCCCTGTTTATATGAATAATGTTGTTATAGTACTGGTACATAGAAAGCGGTTGATGTTGTTTGGTACTATCGGTGGATCCTGGTTTCATCTTTATTTAAGGCATGCGATTCTTAATCGTCTATTGTACAACTTATTTTGATATGAATTGTCATGACATCGAAATGATTAGTGCCATTAACATGAATGAAATAAAACTGATGACGAAAATGTCCAAGTAATTAAAATGAGAACCAAATTTTAATATTTAAAAATGTATTTTTTAACAGTTTGAATATTACTCTCTTCCATAATATTTGTAGGGTATTGCATTTTAATGTAATATAATAATAATAATAATAATACGAAACAAATTATATAGCGCTTGTTACAATAAAAAGTTTCAAAGCACTGTACACAAATTAAGATAACTTCCATAAAAAATAAATATTACTAATCGAATTAACATTAAATTACCTAGAAAATCAAATATTACTAACACAACTTAACAAATTAACATTACTTAAATTAACAAGAAGATCAAACACTATTAACATTAGTAAAGAAATTAACGTAACATGTAAATTCCTTGGAAAGTTAACATTATTATATCAATAAAAGCAACAACTTTTTTCAAAGACATAATGTAGACATTGTTATACTAATTCAGACTTATTTTTGGGGAATAGATAAGTTTTTAGATTCATTTTGAAAATGTCAATGGTGGGTGAGTCCTGGATATGGGCGGGGAGAGTATTCCAAAGAGTCGGGGGCACAGACTGAGAAGGCCCTGTCACCATAGCGGTTGTCGTGGGTGCCATATATACAGTTTTATGTTTATAATCGATTTTGTTTTTTCTGCTGATTTTTCATGAAGCCCGTCTGTACTAGTTTGGCCAGGGGGGTTAGACCTCCCTACAAGGTCACTGACAGTTGGTTATCACAACAAATCAGCTCTCAATTAACGTAAGAAAAAGAGGATCATGGGAGACCAACATGCACTGATAAGGCATTGTTTGCTATATAGAGGGCGTTAGTAAACTATAATTAGTGCAGTAGAGGGCTTAAACAGAATTCTCTCATCACCATGGTTCTGAATCTTTACCAAATAAAAGATGTTTAAATTGCAACTTTGTTCCCATGGCTTTAATTTTTCAGTTATTCTTATTCCGCATATCTACTGCCGAATCTTTCAAAGGATTGTAAATGCTTTATTTTGTTCTCCTCAATTCACTCTCTCATGATTGTGTTTCAGTATTAAAAGGCCTAACAAACAAAAAAAGATGTTCATTGCCCTTTGCGACCGACCCTAAACATTTGAAATCTATACGGTCGGCTTTTTTTAAAAGATTTATTTTTTACCGTTTTTTAGAGAAAAGAAATGTATTAAAACTTTCAAACTGAGAAATAGGCCTAAGAAAGATACGATGTCACATCTGTATGTGTTAACTTTTAGAAAAGTGTTCGTCACTAATTTTTTGTATATTATTGTATCTTACAAAGTAATTGTACCTTAATGATTTGTTTCATCTTTAAATGTATTCTCGTAGGCTTCATGTAACCATTTTTGTAAAATTGCTATGTATTTCATGTGTGTTTAAACTAAATATAATTCAGTTCTCGGCCGCTATTTTCAGTATTTCTAATAACCATTCAATAAAATGAGATAAATAGAACATCACATTGTAACATGAATCGAATGAGATTTATATGAATGGTATTGACAGGTAGCCCATTGGATATAATATTTTATGTTTAATATCGAATTTGATATTAATTCAGTGAGACATTGTTAATGATATCTTGTTAATCAAGATATTAGGCCCAAACCGCATTGCGATGTGAATACGCCCCTTACGACCGAATGCGCGACAATAGCCTGTCATCCCTTTCTCAACTTTTGAGTGGCAGTTTTCTACACTCCGTCAAGAAACTTCTGACCCCCCCCCCAAGTTTTGTCATGCATTGTATTTTTATTTTTTTTCAGGAAGGTGCATTAATTATTTGAATATATTTCATGTCATGTTTCAGTTGAGAGGTTCATCTGGCCGCCACTCGCCCAACGGAAAGTCAGGGAGATGGGGGATGTTCGTATTTAAACACAACATGTAAAACGTGGAAAATAATTCAGTAAAGTGCGCGACAATAGCCTGTCATCCTTTTCTCAACTTTTGAGGAGCAGTTTTCTATCCTCCGTCAAGAAACTTCTGACCCCCCCCCCCCCCAAGTTTTGTCATGCATTGTATTTTTTTTAATTTTTTCAGGAAGGTGCATTTATTATTTGAATATATTTCATGTCATGTTTCAGTTGAGAGGTTCATCTGGCCGCCACTCGCCCAACGGACAAAACAGGGAGATGGGGGATGTTCGTATTTAAACACAACATGTAAAACGTGGACAATAATTCAGTAAATTGTTACGAAGTAATAGTAAATAATATCTCAAAAGAGTAGAAACATCAATGAAATAATCTCAAATATATATAATATTACTTTTAATATAATTACATTATATTTTTGTGAAAGAAATTATGTTTGTATACATAAATAATTTGTAAAAGTCTCCAAATTGTCAAATTGGCAATTTCAACTTTCACCAATTTCAGATAGCTATACGTATCTCCACACACAGCGCCCAATTAATTGCATTTATTGCAGCAAGATAATCAATCGTGAGTTTTAGTCCAGAGCATAAGAAGGCCAAGTTATTTCATGTGGCGTAGCTCATGCAGGGGAGCAGGGGGAGGCACAAGGCGCCAATCGAATGGTCAGAAAATGAAAGGAAAGTTGAGAAAAGAAAGAAAGGGAAAGGGAGGAGGGGAAATGGACGAGAAAGGAAGACCCCTGCACCACCTTCCGCATCATCCTCCTAATCAGTAACCTTGGGAAATTTGCATTTCATTTTCTTAGTAACAACTAAGACCATGCAGTGCCCCCCCTCCCACTTCAATCGTGCCAGTTTTAGTACCCCCCCCCCCCCCTCGATGGGTAGATTTACGCTACGCAACAGATCCTAAACTCTATTTACGAAATAAGCTCAGAATAATATTGTCACCGGAGGAGAAATGTCTGCAATGTTTACCCACTATTTATACAGTGCATAATATAGGTGGGTCCAGGGATACGAACGGCCGCCTCTTTTTATGATATGAGGGAAACTCATGTTGGGGGGAATTGTTTGTCATTTCCTGAAAAATCAAATTTGAGGGAGAAGTAAAATACTATCAAACAATTAACAGACATAATCAAACAAAACAACAACACAAATCTCGAAACCCTTTCCATACAATCCTTGATGCATCCTTGATAAAGCATTTTTTATCCAGTTCGGCAATACTTGCCGATCCAAATCTAATTTTTACCATTTCCAATCTATCTTACAGACGACCTTGAAGTAATGCATCACATGTGCAGCTACAAGAGTGCGTACTACGGTTCCATCCCCTGGTGCAACCTCTTCTTAAGAAACGAGTCTTTGGCCCGGTGGAATATTGGCTCGATCTCAAGCAATACTGGAAAGAAGGTTATGGCTACCACATCAATTACCAAATGGCGTGCCCACTCGTCGACGATGTCGTCAAGCAGGCGCGTACGCAGGGGGGGGGGGGGGGGTTGACCCCCCCTTTGGTTTTTGGTTTTGTTTTTGGTTTTGTTTTTTTGTTTTTTTTAATTATACCAATGGCTGACCTAAAAAAGTTGACCTTACCCCCCCCCCCCCCCCCAACCGATTAAAAAGATCAAATTTTCAAATTTCAAGACCAAAAAAAAAAAAGTGTCCTCTTACTTCCCCCCCCCCCCTTCACTTATTTTCAAAATCTGAATCTCTTGTTCATTCCCTTTCTTAATCCCGTGCAGCACCCGCAGAGGAAGTTTCAAGTTCGGCCATTCGTCAACTCTTCAGCCTTTCCTGACGATACTCGGTCTCTACAAGGACACTCCCAAACTACTCGCCAACAACTACGACGTCAGCGTCAACCGCGCCTGGCGCAGCGGTCGTAACTCGCCCATGTCCGGTCAGGTCAGCTTTAACATCCTTCAGTGCCCCAGTGACCAGTACCGCGTGCTCGTTCTCGACAACGAACTCCCGATCAAGCTCGGCACCTGCGGAGAATTCTTTTGCCCGTACGACGACGTTGTTTCGCACCTCGAGACGTCTTCGAATGGTTGTCGTGCAACTGGCAATACAAGGTCATCTCATGTGCAACGAGCAATCGAGAATGGACGGGCAAAAATGTGGTGAACCGTCGGCTCAAACTGTGTTTGGGCAAAGTTTGGTGAACAGAGTGCAACAATATATCGTGTATACCATTATTCCCTGTATCATAAACTGCCACTACAATGAATACTGGACATTAATGGTGGGTTGTGACGGTCTCACGACCATAAAAGCCCCAGCCCCCAGATTTAGCTCAGCGGGGAAAGATTATCAAATCAATTTTTTTAAATGTATAGTTTTTGTTGTAAAAGGTACGTTTTTGTGCTTTATACATCGTAAGCTAAAGCTCTTGTCAATAGGTCGAGTTGATGTAATAAAGTTGAATCTTGGAGATTTGTTTTATATTTTGTGTTACATCTTCATACATCTGTAGCAAGTATTTATTGATGATTAAGTTTCTCCGAAGTGGTAATGTATAACTTTACCCTGTAAACATGATAAGATCACGAATTATAGCTCTATCGTACTCATCCTAAAGCACGCTGTTAATACCCTAGATTTCTGTTTGTAATTCAATTTTAATACTACACCAGGGTTGAGAGTGGTAAAAGTAGATTAATATCTTGCCGACGGAATTAGTGGCTGGGAATCGAACCGTATTTCCACAGTCCGGTGATTCGGTGATTTATCCACTAAACCACGTAGGCCTACAAGGGCATTCATCTTTACGTGCTCATCAGACTCTCACAGAATAGGCCTCAAACTTGACCTCTGCTAATTTGGAATAAAAATTAATGGCATTTAAATTGATATACACGCATGGTATAACTGTGTTTCCTTTGTTCATCATTTCGTATTTTACCTGCATTTTCTATCTTGTTATTAAAAGATCTTTTACCACATGAACCATTTACCTCTTAAATTTATTATACAGCGTTGATTGGTAAAGCTAATGTTTCTACATTGTAGTATTTATGTATTTTGTGATGATTCATGGGACCAAAGATAATACTTTGAATGGCTTTGGTTGATATAATATGTTTTCTGTCGGACCGGACGACCCCCCCCCCCCCCCCCCCCAATGTGGGAAGGAAAGGAGAAAGAGAGAGAGACAGAATGAGAGAAAAAGAATGGCGTTAGAAAGTTAGAGAGAGGAGAGAGAGTCGGAGAGATGTGATAGAAAGGTAGGGAGAGAGAGAGAGAGAGAGAGAATGAAAGAGAGGGGTAGAAAGGCAAATAACGAAGAGATGGAGCAGACAGACAGAGAGAGCAGTGGCGGATCCAGGGGGGGGGGGGGCCGGGGGGCCCGGCCCCCCCCCCCCCTTGAGAAAAAGTCATGTAAAAACACGTGATTTTTACCTTTTTTGGGGGTTGGGCCCCCCCCCCCTGGCGCTCAAGGGGGGGGGGGGGGGGGTGCAAATGAATTTTTTTTCGAGGACCTAAAAAAAAAAAAAGGTGCTCACTACCCCCCCCCCCCCCCCCCCCCCTCCCCCCCCCCCCCCCCCCCCCCCCCCCCGCTTATTCAGCGGCTGGTGAGTCGCTGCGATTTTTTTTTGGAGCAAATTATCGGGAGCAAAAAAAAAAAAAAAAAAAAAAATTAGTGATCACTACCCCCCCCCCCACTGAGCGACTTTTCGGCCGGCGCGATTTTCAAATTTCCGGGAGCAAAA
The DNA here is from genome assembly GCA_035222895.1 of Strongylocentrotus droebachiensis. Classification (NCBI taxonomy): domain Eukaryota; kingdom Metazoa; phylum Echinodermata; class Echinoidea; order Camarodonta; family Strongylocentrotidae; genus Strongylocentrotus; species Strongylocentrotus droebachiensis. The sequence goes on along the minus strand of JAVYIG010002981.1, from coordinate 2,946 downwards.
CAAAAAAAAGTTGGGCCCCCTCCCCTGAGAAATCCTGGATCCGCGCCTGAGAGAGAGACAGAGTTAGAGACAGACATTGAAAATATGAAGTAGAGACAGATGGGGCCGGGTAAAGTGTGGTAAATGGAAAGAAATATGAATAAAACGATGTTTTAGCATAGACCAAAAACAAAAATAAGTAGCAAAGAAGAGATTAAAGAGATATTAAAAACGAAGAAAAAATGCCGTGAAATCATTACTATGTTACGTCGCATTAAAAATTGCTGGTTCTCTATAGCACTTCCGTTATAAAAAAATATATGAAATTTTCACACACGTGAACGTTTCGATTTTAAAGTACTTCGTGTGAGCAGCACAACTTGCTAATTCAATAACAAATACAATTTTGTAGTCAATTGGTTAAGATAAGGAGTTAGTACAGCTCTCCTAACTCTATGGTAAAAATGACCACATGTATCCTCAGAGCTTTTAAACATAAAATGGTGCTATTGCATGACTTTAAGAAAAATCCGGATTAATACATAACATCCTGTATTCATATCCGTGGGTTTTTACAAAATAATTTGTTAGCGACCCCTGCCTTGAATACATTATGACGCATGAATACTGATTGTTGCGTAGCTCCAAAACCTTCAACATATTGCGCGTAGGCCATTGTTACGTCAAGAGCTCTGCGCACATGATACACTTGTGCGCGGTTGGTCGAAAGTTTATGTCATGGTGATCGCGCATGCGCATACTGTAGTAAGCTAGCTTCGCATCAACAAACGCTCATTCTTGTCTTATCTCTTCGATTAGGAGCTAGCTCATTGCAATTTCGGAGATTTTACGAGGATTTCCATAAATTCTACGCCTGCAAGTGTCTGAGAAATCTATTTCATCAGTATACTAGCGTCTGTTTGTCGGAAACTTTACTATTTGTTCAGGTAAACGATAATAATGATAATTTCAAACATGAAATATGTTTAATATGAATACATTTTCTGTTGAATTCCTTGCACAATCAAGGTCTGCAGAATGTATATCCTTTTTAGCCATTTACAATGTCAAACACTCGAAGCTAATGTTAACATTCAAACACCCTTATAGCATATTGTATCTTTAAAATTTCCAAAATCACGGTAATCATTATAATCTATATTTGATTTTAGAAGTTGGGAAATTCGGTTATCATTCCAGTGAATAACTGAACGACATTCCTGCTCTGAGCAGGAGATTCAAATACCCAGACTTTGGAACAATCCTTACTCACAGAGACTCACATTTTTGAGCTTGTGGATGTACCAAAATGTCTACCATGGAGGTTTCACTTAATCTCGCTCAAAATATCGAGGCTGATACCCCTACTCAAAACGGAGACTGGCAAACTCAGAATGGACTCAACACAGAGACTCTCACTCATGAGCCTGTGGACGTGGATGAGCAGACTCAGTGTGATATGGATTCAGCCGTGGTCCCCATTCAGCTCAAGGCTGAGCCCCCTACTCAAGGCGGAGACTGCCAAACTCAGACTGGACTCAACACAGAGACTCTCACTTATGAGCATGTGGAAGAGCAGACTCAGTCTGACACAGTCTCAACAGAGGCTCGCACCCAGGAGACCGAGGCTGAGCCCCCGACTCCACGTGGAGATGAAGAAATTCAGACTCCGGAGAAAGCGTCATTGATTGACGCCCCAACTCAGGCCGAAGACACTGAGTTTCAGACTCAAGATCACATGGAAAAGCAGAAGGTACGTTGCTTCTCATTTTTGTCTTTTTCCGATTTGGCACGAAGAAGGGTGGAGAGAGTTATCACAGCCAGAGAGAAAGAGAGGGGTCATGAGAGAGAAGTAAACATATTAAAAAAATAAAAATTAACTAACTAACGTTCTAACAAACATTATGGCAAATGAGTTGGAAGTGTTCAATCTTTATCTTACGCTCAGACTAGAAACTTGTTTGCCGTTGAGTATTATATATTATAAAGAAAATGTATTCAATTGCCAATTGCACACTGGATTTCATGTTAGGACATTTTCATATTTTACAGACCACCTTTTTTTAAAATCAATAGTCTTGTTAACTTTAAATATACATCGACTTTTACGATACCATTACAGCATTCCAATACCTTGCTGCAAGTGGTTAGCGCAATCAGCGGAGTACTAGCTGATACCTCCCCTGAAGTCCTTGCTATGATTCTTCTGGAACGCTGGCAGGAGAAGGAGGCAGAGACCCAGCGCCTAAGAGAAGAACTCATAATGACTGATGAGGAGAAGACCACTGCACAGGCCCAAGTTAAGGTATTCTTGATTAAGATAATCTCAATCAACTTCCCAAAAATGTATACTTTAATTCTTTGAACTTTAAATCTTCATGAAATGTAAATACTTCGTAAGCATTACAGCCACAAGGAGGAAACAGCAATCAAACGATGAAAACTAACAAAATCATAATCATCTCTTTTCTAGATAAAATGAAAAGTAACGATTCGACCACGCCCAAAGTAACCGAAACTGCAATGTTTAATACACATGTTCTATCCCATTTCCCTTTTTACTTTGTATGACTTCTAGCATTATATTTATAAAAAAATAATATGACTTTTGCCATTTTTTCTCAATAAAATCCCTCTTCAGTTTTCATAAATGGGTCTTCAGTTTTCATTTTCTAACACATCTCTCTCTTCAGAACTTGATCACCGCGGCTTGTTCCATCTCCGAGGCAACGGAGGACTCCACCCCGGAAGATGCGGCTGAGAAGCTTCTCGAGGCCCGACAGGTTCTCGACGGTCGGCGTTCCGAGAGCACTGCAACTTGGAGAGAAAGATTTAGAACCATGAAAAACAAAATGGACCTTCAGATCAAGGTAATAAATTACTTTTTGTGTGTGATATTTGTAAGATTTGTAAGCAAAAAAAGTATAGTGCATCTGAATTATAACGGGGTTTTAAAAATTTGTTTTT